>CM077080.1:152516369-153055006 GCA_039513925.1 Platanthera zijinensis | reverse complement strand
AAAACCACTTCCATGCACTCATGGAGCGTGTAACGCCCCCATTCGTCACATGGAATATAACAGAGGGTCCGGCCGGGGCCCCACGCCATATTTCACAGACAGACGAGAGAGTCACTTGAGAGTATCAAAAACCTTTATACACGCATCCTAACTCAGAACATTCTAGCGGAAGATTTTAAGTTATAGAACTCATATCTATGAATGTCCACACTATATAAATATCACATTTATATATAATACCAGGAATGTTTACACGAGAACACCGCACACGGCCTTAAGGCCTTACAAGTTACTCTTTACAACACATATAATTTCATACATCGGCACGCAGGCCAGCCACACATGAAATCCAACACTTCGCACAGCCTTCAAGGGCCTACCAGCAGCATGGGCTTCTGCCCGCTCAATCCAATCAGCCGGCAACACCTGCATATGGACGTCTACCCCATGGGTGATAAACAAAGCAACGGTCAGCTTTCAGCTGACCAATTATAACGACCCCACCCCTTACCCGGGGTAGTGGTTCCTTCCCTGCATGTATAGCAATCACAATATACATAGCACACACAACATCACAAACGCCGGCCTCAATGCCAGGCGCTCCGTGCACTCAGGGCACTTTTATGGTTTGTACTTGGTAGGCGGGCATAAGCCTTCAAACCCCTGTTGAAGACCTCACGCACCCGTCTCACTCAGAGGTACGCACCTCACCAAAACCCGTGAGCACTACCAGTCGACCTACCCCCGTAGTGTAACAAGCCTAGGGAATTCGCCCTGCTGCTTTGCTACCAATCGACCGCTCACCCGATCTTAACATCGCCACTTAGTGGAATGGGCATAAGCCTCCAAACCCCTGTTGAAGACCTCACGCGCCCACCCACTCAGAGGTGTCTGCACTCCAATGACCAGCTCTTAACCAGCATGCAACCAAAGGAGCTATGCAAAGCATCCTTCACACCAAGCACATCGTCCTCACCATCTCCGTAGGCTAAACGATGAATACACGGAGTCTTCTCCGGTTCGCAATAAACATCACCAATCCCGACATACGTCTGGATGGGCTTCACACAGCATGCCTATGCCGTACTACATACTTCCGGCTCTAGATGCAGACTCACCTGCTGGAATCGCTTATGCTTTTCCATCTCTTGATGGAGGATCCCATGCACATGCATAAACAAAGGGCTTCACCTGCCCAAGGAAGAAAGATCGTTACCCTTGACGATCGCTTCAGCGCCATGGAAGAACTAGCCGGATGGAAATTACCGCAGCGGCCTTGCCTCCGCAATGCTGAACTCCGCTCTCGATTCGGATCGATGAAGCTCCACCGGCGGCCGGAAAGCTCTTCCTCCTCCTCTTCCAAGCTCTCCTCTCTTAAAGGCTAAGTGAGAATGAGAGTTTATCTCAATCCACGGCCTTATAGCAGCTGGAAAGGCTTTGGACCACAGGATCCAAATAGAGGGAAACGAACGGCCGAGATCTGCTCTGAAAAATATTTCAACAGGCCTGACACGCCCTGTGACACGCCCGTGTCACAGGCCGTGTTCCCCAGTCGGTTAGCAACCGACTCGAAAGATACCAGAACACGGGCTTTGACACGCCCGTGTCAAACCTGACACGGCCGTATTCAAGGCCGTGTTCACGGCCGTGTTCAAGGCCGTGTACCACTCTGACTCAAACAGGCCATTTTCCGATTTTATTGAGTGACACGCCCTGGGACACGCCCGTGTCCCAGGCCGTGTCGCCGCTTGACGACCGCTGACCGTCTAATTGACACCGCGACACTCCCAGAACGGACACGTGTCGGACACGCCCTGGGACACGCCCGTGTCGAAGGCTGTGTCCCAGGCTCGACGATCGTCGACTATCAAACGTCGACTAAGCTGAACACGCCCTGGGACACGCCCGTGTCCCAGGCCGTGTACCCCCGACACGCCCTGGGACACGCCCGTGTCCCAGGCCGTGTCTAACAGCCTCCAACCCAAAACTGTTTACAAACATATTTTGAGATTTCTGGGGTGTTACAATCCTCCCCTCCTTATAGAAATTTCGTCCCGAAATTTAGCGCAACGCACAAGTATCAACACAACCACGCTGTTGCGATACAAACCAAAACGATCCAGGTTTAGAGCTCAGAGGCCGCAGCTTGTCTCGCCCCATGGAATCGTACCACCACAACTATTTGTCACAAACAAAAATACATACATACATACAATAGACAACATAATAAAGTGCACACTCCACTTTATTTCGGCTTCTCCGCATCTCGCAGAATCCGTTTCGCGGTTTCCATTAATTCCAAAGCACGGATTTGCTATTCTGCTTGGTTTGCACTTTGCGGCTCCTGCAACTCAAGAGTGTAAATTCGAGGTTGCGCCCGCGATGCAGATGATTCTACCACGGCTTTGCCCTTTTCGTCATAGGACGCACCTGCCTTCTTCTCACCACCACTCCAGCAAAATCGGGCGATATGCCCCGGCTTCCCACAAATGAAGCATGTCCGCGGCCCATTTCGTCCTTGCTCAAACGTACCTCCTGACGCAACATCCGAGTTTTGTTCAGAAGGCCTGAACCGCTTCTTATCACGTTTCCTCAAATCTGATTGCTCTGATGGCGGAACTTTGAATTCGGACTTTTCCACTGCCGCATTCTTCTTCTCCCTTACCCGCTTCAAATCCTTCTCCAGCGCACTAGCGGTATGTACCAACGCTTGAAATCCTTGGTTCACTGAACTCGGGAGAGCCAACCGCAGCTCATCACGCAGTCCTTCATAGAACCTATTAGTCTTTCGCGCCTCTTCCACAAACGTCGATCCCGCATACCGACCAAGTATGGTAAACTCATGCAGGTAATCGTCTACGGTCTTATCACCATGCACTAGACGCTGAAATTCATTTTCCATTGCAATTCTCTGCGATATTGGTAAGTATTTCGCCCAGAATAATCCGGAGAATTCGTCCATCGATATGTCGCCCAGGTCTCTACCTCTCAACTGGTGCAACTCGATCTCATCCCACCAGAGCCTCGCCTCTCCTTCCAGTAGGAAAGTGGCTAACGGGACTTTCTGCTCCTCACTAATCCTGAGCGCAGCTAGGATTCGTTTCACTCTGGAGAGCCAATCCTCTGCCTCTGTTGGAGACGTCGTCCCGACAAACGTAGGCGGATTAAACTCCATAAATTGCTTCAGTTGCTCGTCTGCAGCTTGCACAGCAACCGGAACCTCAACATGCTCTTGCCTCGCACCAACCTGTACTGGCGCCACAGCAGGCCTCGCTTGCCCGAATGGTTGTGCTTGAAGCATGGCAAAGATCACCTCCGCAACTAAGCGCACCGTTTCCGTAGAAGGGGGAGGTGTAGGCACCTCAGCTGGTGCCGCACTCTCATCCGAACGCTGGGGCTCCGACTGCCCAGCTCCACTCCTCGTCACCTATAGGTGAACAAGATAGCATTACTTTCCATGCTAATACGGCAAACTCACCGAATAGACACACACACACATTCCTAGTGGACATTCTTGAGTTCACTTTATGCGCTCCCAACTCAACCCGAACCTCTGATACCAAATTGTAACGCCCCCATTCGTCACATGGAATATAACAGAGGGTCCGGCCGGGGCCCCACTCCATATTTCACAGACAGACGAGAGAGTCACTTGAGAGTATCAAAAACCTTTATACACGCATCCTAACTCAGAACATTCTAGCGGAAGATTTTAAGTTATAGAACTCATATCAATGAATGTCCACACTATATAAATATCACATTTATATATAATACCAGGAATGTTTACACGAGAACACCGCACACGGCCTTAAGGCCTTACAAGTTACTCTTTACAACACATATAATTTCATACATCGGCACGCAGGCCGGCCACACATGAAATCCAACACTTCGCACAGCCTTCAAGGGCCTACCAGCAGCATGGGCTTCTGCCCGCTCAATCCAATCAGCCCGCAACACCTGCATTTGGACGTCCACCCCATGGGGTGATAAACAAAGCAACGGTCAGCTTTTAGCTGACCAATTATAACGACCCCACCCCTTACCCGGGGTAGTGGTTCCTTCCCTGCATGTATAGCAATCACAATATATATAGCACACACAACATCACAAACGCCGGCCTCAATGCCAGGCGCTCCGTGCACTCAGGGCACCTTTATGGTTTGTACTTGGTAGGCGGGCATAAGCCTCCAAACCCCTGTTGAAGACCTCACGCACCCGTCTCACTCAGAGGTACGCACCTCACCAAAACCCGTGAGCACTACCAGTCGACCTACCCCCGTAGTGTAACAAGCCTAGGGAATTTGCCCTGCTGCTTTGCTACCAATCGACCGCTCACCCGATCTTAACATCGCCACTTGGTGGAATGGGCATAAGCCTCCAAACCCCTGTTGAAGACCTCACGCGCCCACCCACTCAGAGGTGTCTGCACTCCAACGACCAGCTCTTAACCAGCATGCAACCAAAGGAGCTATGCAAAGCATCCTTCACACCAAGCACATCGTCCTCACCATCTCCGTAGGCTAAACGATGAATACACGGAGTCTTCTCCGGTTCGCAATAAACATCACCAATCCCGACATACGTCTGGATGGGCTTCACACAGCATGCCTATGCCGTACTACATACTTCCGGCTCTAGATGCAGACTCACCTGCTGGAATCGCTTACGCTTTTCCATCTCTTGATGGAGGATCCCATGCACATGCATAAACAAAGGGCTTCACCTGCCCAAGGAAGAAAGATCGTTACCCTTGACGATCGCTTCGGCGCCATGGAAGAACTAGCCGGATGGAAATCACCGCAGCGGCCTTGCCTCCGCAACGCTGAACTCCGCTCTCGATTCGGATCGATGAAGCTCCACCGGCGGCCGGAAAGCTCTTCCTCCTCCTCTTCCAAGCTCTCCTCTCTTAAAGGCTAAGTGAGAATGAGAGTTTATCTCAATCCACGGCCTTATAGCAGCTGGAAAGGCTTTGGACCACAGGATCCAAATAGAGGGAAACGAACGGCCGAGATCTGCTCTGAAAAATATTTCAACAGGCGCTGACACGCCCTGTGACACGCCCGTGTCACAGGCCGTGTTCCCCAGTCGGTTAGCAACCGACTCGAAAGATACCAGAACACGGGCTTTGACACGCCCGTATCAAACCTGACACGGCCGTGTTCAAGGCCGTGTTCACGACCGTGTTCAAGGCTGTGTACCACTCTGACTCAAACAGGCCATTTTCCGATTTTATTGAGTGACACGCCCTGGGACACGCCCGTATTCCAGGCAGTGTCGCCGCTTGACGACCGCTGACCATCTAATTGACACCGCGACACGCCCAGAACGGACACGTGTCGGATACGCCCTGGGACACGCCCGTGTCGAAGGCTGTGTCCCAGGCTCGATGATCATCGACTATCAAACATCGACTAAGCTGAACACGCCCTGGGACACGCCCGTGTCCCAGGCCGTGTACCCCCGACATGCCCTGGGACACGCCCGTGTCCCAGGCCGTGTCTAACAGCCTCCAACCCAAAACTATTTACAAACATATTTTGAGATTTCTGGGGTGTTACAGAGCGACTACCCAAAATGCCCAAACGAAGGACTTCATATGTCCAAGGAAGAGGATCGTTACCCTTGATGTACACTTTGGTGCCATGGGAGAAATCTAGATGGTTAGAAATTAACGCTCCGACTTTTCCCCAGTAAATCAGAACTCGCCTTGCAAACTCGAGAACCAAAACATGAACAACGACGAGATCTCCCTTCCTCCGGCGCTGCCACTCTTCCTCCAGAAAACTAGGCCAAACTCTCCAACTCCCGAAATAATGAAGAGAAAACGACCAAACTAGATATATAAACCGAGATACCGCCGTGCAGTAACTAGCTGTTATCATGCAGTACCGCCTCGCTTTGCGTGAAACCGCCTAGGACCTCCAATCAGAGGCCGACCCGTTGCCACGTCGTTATAATTTCACTATCGCCGCGCGGTAGGATGCTAACGCTGCGCGATAGCTGACGTCGGTTATGACATGACACCTATTGCTATCGTCGCGCGCTATCTGCTACTGTCGTGCGGTAGAATCCCGAGAGCCTCGTCAATTAAAATGACCCAGCTACCTCTAACGATAACCCTATCATCGGGCGATAGCTTCCCAAGAGCTCTGCCAATTTAATTCCCCATACCCCCAAGCGGTAATAACTTTCCACCATGCGGTAAGACCGGCATTGAGTTGACTCAATGCTCTCAACGCTCTCAATGCTCTCAACGCTAACACTGAAGCTACCGCCGTGCGGTAACTAGCTACCACCGGGCAGTAACCTAAAAAATTTGGGGTGTTATAGTAATGACACGTCGAATTGCCTACCACTCGGCGGTAGTATGGTACCGCGCGGCGGTTGTGTCCCAGTTATTGGCAGCCACGTATCGACATTTGTCCGGAGATTTAAAATGGTGGGCTTGATGGAGAAGCCACTGATCGAGTTACCATGCAGTGATACCTTGTTACCACATGGAGGTAGCGCTCTGTTCCAGAAATCTTCATGAATCATGGCCATTCGTCAATTTCAAGTGGGATCCAACGCTTGAGAGAGGTTCTTGTCGGTTTAAAGCTGTGAGATGAGGATTTTTACTCATTCTATCTTAGGATATCTCTTTCTAAAGTGTTAGAGAGAGGGGAAAGTAAATGAATAAGTAGAAGGAGAGATCCTACCATTATCGGAGCTTTAGAGCCTAAATCGCGAGCCAAGTCCAGATCTACCGAGAGGGGCCCGATGCGGTTCTTTCCATCTGTTTGGATTTTTGATCCATGGTGCCAAAGAGAACTTCAAGGGTAACGATCTTCTTTATCTTGTTAGGACGCGTGTGTCCTCTTTTTCTTCTATATTCACATATCAAAGTGCATCTTTCGCTAATTAGTGTACATGTAGACTTTCTCTAGGTCGATTGAGTCGCCCTTGACTTAAATTCTATATAGAGTTTGAAATAAAAGTACGAATATAGGCATGATGTGTGAAGCTCATCCAGACAAGTTGGTATGGATTGGTTATGGTTATAATATTCTTTGTATGCTGGAAAAGACTCTGTGATTTAAGTTATTTTTGGGTTATAAGTGTTGTAAAGTGCTGCAGTGAGTCCTGGAGGCAAACTCCAGGATATACCTGGAATATTGGACAAAATCGAAGTTTTGTCAGATACCGCGCGGCAGTAGTGCTACTACTGGTGATAGCTCCCAGTGAGTTGTTTTGTGGTTGTGAAGCCTGTGTCCATGAGGCAATTTGGGTATCTTATTGAGCTATTAAGCCTAGAGTGCCTAACTATATTGGTAGTAATTGTAAGCCTGGTTATATAACATTTGATATGTATACAATATCGGGAAGGGGAAACCTAACCCGCATTGGGCATAATACAAATAATGATTTGAGCAACAGGATATAGCTGAACTATACCTACACTATGTTTATAGGGCTAGAATCCTAAGGTACTTAGAATCATCGTTGGCATAGGAGAGAGTCATGGATACATTCCTGACTACCGAATTCTCATTATTTCAATCGTCCAGGGATTGATGATGGTGGTGGGACCCTGGGAAATCCGGTACACCGATAATGTGCCCTGAGTGCACGAGACATTTGGCCGGTTGCACCAACGTCTGAGATGGTTGGTGCTTAAAGTGCACACTTTTGTTATATATCTAGTTGTTGCTTGTCTACAGGGAAGGAGTTCTACCACCCGGGTATGGGGTGGGGTCATTATACTGTGCATTTGTGGATAGAGGTTAGCAAAAGCTGACATGTTATCTTCTTTTGTGGCCACATTCTTGTGGTTGTACAGGTACAAGTGCAAGAGAGCCAAGCAAGAAATATCGGGCAGGAGCCCAAGCGTTGCTGGCCCTCGAAGGCCCAAGTTTTGTTTAGTTTGATGATGATTTGCTGGCCTGCGTGTCAATGTTTGGAATCCATGTAGTACCTAAAAACTATGAACATGTGTAAGGCCTTAAGGCCAAAGCTAGCAATGTAATTGATGTTTAATCATTCCTAGTGATGTGGAAATTCCGGTTCAAGTTTAATTTAAGTGCTTACATTAGCGTATATTTTTATTATGCATTGTTGTATAGTTTGGATTAATAATCATTAAGTAGATCTTTCGTTTGTTCATTCAATATGACATGGTGTCCCAGCCGGACCTACTATTTTATTTCTTAGAATGAGCAGGGTGTTACAATTTGGTATCAGATTATAAGTATCAGTTCGTTATTCCCTGAATTCGTGGAGGAATTCTTTTTAAGGGGTGGAGTGCATGTGTGTATGTCACCTTAAAAACGTAAAATAGCCCATGAATGTCCACTTAAGAATGAAAACCACACATGAAACATATTAAAACATTGTTTGTGGAACCTGAGTGTTCCTGTAATTGCTGGTTTGTAATTTTACTAGTCTCTTAATTATGTGTTTCACGATTATAGGTGACTATTTGGGGTGCGGGACAGTCGCAATCCCGGCTCTTTGTGGTGAGTGGAGAACTTATTGGTGTTCCTATACCTCCTTCAACGAAGACAATACAATTTTTGTTTAAGCCGTGTTTGCGCTGATCAATGCACAACTAGGAGGGCAAGTACAGCCTCCTACCCTTGTGGTTGCCCCGGTGCAGGTTGGCATAACTGAGAAGAGAGTAGCGAGATGAGATTTAGATTAGTAGTTTATACTATATGTTGACCATAACTAGTTCCTAAGTTTGGAGCAGGTAGAGCATAAAGTTGATGAATACCTATATGAATTCATTAGGCTGAGACAATGTGTGGAGTTTATACTTGAAAGTGAGGAGACTAAGGCCAATAAGTTCTATGATGGCTTATGTAATGATTTACGACTATTACTAGTGTGTACAAAATTAATTGGATTACACGCATTGGTGATGGCAGATAGATAATTTGAAATGGACTTAGAGAAAGTCCGATCAAAACAAGAGTTCAAGGTGACAAACTTTTTTAAGTCTAACAGTCACAAGTGGAAGAAGAAGTTTAGTGTGTTGGAGTCAACTTATTTTGTTGTTATAAGAACAAATAGAAGGCAAGGTCCTTATATTTTCTTAACTTGTGGTAAGTTAGGTAATCTGGCCCGAGACTATCGCAGTGTCTTTCTAATGACGGTTATAAAGGCGGGTGCTCCTTTTATGGAGAACAAGAAGTCCAGATATTTTGGGTTAGCTTCTTCTACAGTCTCTAGAGTGACGGATGGGCGAGATCCACGCACCTGTTATATTTGTCGTCAGGTAGGACATTATGCCAAAGTGTGTCTTAATGGTCTGCAGAAGACAGAGAGAAAGATGAGAGCATCTTATGCCAGGAAAGGGAGAGAAGTGGAGTTAGCTGCATCCCCGAGCACTCTAGCTCATCCAAGGGTCTGTCACCCTAGCAATGTTGTGGTAGGTATGAATAAGTATATAGCATTCAGTATGTTATGTACTTTATACCTTGTGCATTTATGCGTGCTTGGCATGTTACTATCTAAGTTCGAACCCGATTTTCACCTGTCCGGTAAGAACACTCTTTGACTTGTTTATCTATGGACTTGTGTATTTGTTAAAGTGCTTTTATTTGTACTAAGGATGAGGTTGGGATAATTTTGCCTTATCGGTAGAGGGTAAATGCGGGTAAGGATAATTGTGTTAAGGTATGGTTAGGAAGTCATGAGTTGTCGTTGAAGCATCGATGCTGCCGATATCAGAGTTTGATGTAATCTTTGGCATAGACTGGCTCTCGGAGCAGTGTGTATGCATTGATTGTGATTTGAAAGAAGTCACCCTGGGGTAATATACTGCACGTGAGACCAAGTTTGATTGTATGCAATGATCGAGCAAGATATTAATGTTTGCTCTCCACGTGGACAAGGCGGTTCGCTAGGGCATAGAGTTATTCTTCATGCTATTGGAGGCTGTAGAGCAAAATCCCAGCCTGAGTTGCATTCCTATTATGTCAGAATTCACAGATGTGTTTCCTAAAGATCTCCTTGGGATTTCACCTCAATAAGAGATCGACTTCACTATTAAGCTAGTGTCAAGTGTCATGCATGCATCACGCTCCCCATACCGATTAGAGCCAAAGGAGATGACAGAACTAAAAGTTCAGTTGCAAGAATTATTAGAGCAAGGCTATGTATGCATGAGTTGCTAGAAAAAAGATGGAAGCTTGCGTTTGTGTATCGATTACCGAGAACTGAATAAGCTGACAGAGAAGAATAGGTATCTGTTTCTGAGAATCGATGATATGTTCGATCAGTTAGTTAGGTCGACTGTGTATTCTAAGCTGGATTTGAATTCTGGTTATTACCAGTTAAGAATCAGGGAAAGTGATATTCCCAAAACGATGTTTTGCATGCGTTACGGGCATTATGTGTTCACGGTTATGCCATTCGGCCTAACCAATGCGCCTTCTGTATTTATGAATTTGATGCACAGAACTTTCAGGGAGTATTTGGACCAATTCATAATAGTCTATAATAATAATATCCTAGTGTACTCTCAGTCGGAATAAAATCATATGGATCACTTACGCATTGTATTGGAAACACTGAAGAGGAGTCAATTGTACGCCATGTTCTTGATGTGTGAGTTTTGGCTATCATCGGTAGCGCTACTTGGTCATGTGGTCAGTGGAGAGGGACTTGCGGTGGATCCAACAAAGATAGTTGTGATACGTGAGTGGCCTGTGATGTCTGTGGTGGCGGAAGTCCGAAGTTTCCCTATGACTTGCAGCTACTATAGGCACGTCATAGAGAACTTCTCGTGGATATCTCTACCTCTCACTACCTTGACGAGGAAGGATGAGAAGTTTATTTGGCCCCTGACGTATGCAAAAGCTTTTGAGGAATTGAAGAATCGGTTGACCACGGTGCCTATTCGGTGCTCGCCATGTGGTACGGAGGGCTACGAAATCTACAGTGACGCCTCAGGGAGCAGCTTAGGTTGCATTCTTCTTCAGCACGAGAAGGTTATTGCATATGGATCTCGCCAATTGAAATTGTATGAGAGGAATAATCTGGTCCACGATTTGGAGTTTGCGGCCATAATATTCGCTCTTAAGCTTTGGCAGCACTACTTGTATGGCGTGAAGATTGATATCTTTATGAACCATAAGAGCCTAAAGTATCTGATAGATCAGAAGGACTTGAACATGCGATAACGGAGGTGGATGGAGTTACTTGGTGACTACACCTTCAAGATAAAATAAGTTCCCAATAAGGGAAATCTTGTTGCGGATGCGTTGATTCGAAGGACTTTTGCACAGACAAACTGGATTTTGATGCTTGACGAGATTCTAATCAGTGACTTGAAAGCCTTGGAAATCTCTTTTATCGAGAGTAGTACAATGGAGAATGAATGATTGAACTAGACGGAGGTGCGATGTGACCTTGCGGGTAGGATTTGGCAAGCGTTGGAGCTTGATGAAAGCATGAAGCGCTATGTGGCACAGACCGTGGGTGGGTCTAATGGTGTGTTTTCTTATGAAGACGATCTTCTGCAAAAATATGACCATTTGTGCGTCCCAAAGTATGACACTTTATGGTAGGAATTGATGTACAAGGCTCTTTTTACCATGTACTAGATCCGCCCGGGGAGCACAAAGATGTATAAATACATGATGAAACTATTCTGGTGGCCGGGTTTGAAGAAGGATATAGCTCACTACATAGTAAAGTGTCATACTTGCGCACTAATGAAGGCTGAATGTCAGAAGCCTGGTGGATTTCTAAATTTTTTGTCGATTCTAGAATGGAAGTTCAATGACAAATCGATGGATTTTGTGCATGGATTGCTGAGATCTCAGCATAGGAACGATGAAAGTCAAGCCTATGGGTAGAAAGTCACTTCGGGGGGGGGGGGGGGGTGAATAGGTGTCCTATTCAGATTCTTTGTAGTTCTTTTAACTTTATCAATGAGCCCTAATGCAATTTAGAATATAAGTTGTACCCAGCATAAATAATAGAACACAAGAACTGATCACATCATACACAGAAAAGAACACAGCATACAGCGCAAGGGACACACAAAGTTTATAGTTGTTCCCCTATCTAGGATACATCCACTTTCTCCCTTCTTCCTCACTAGCATTGTGCTAGATAAGGTTATAGCTCCTCCTTCACAACTCGGATCCACAGATTCTGCAAGGCTCAGTTTCTCTCCAAGAAACCTACACTCAGACCCACTGGTCCTACCTCAGAGATATCTCAATCTCCTACCTCAGAGATCTCCTCAATCTCCTACCTCAGCCTTTATAGATTAGTTCTACAATCTCAGTGATTTACCCTAAATCACCTACCTTAGATTCACCTAGAATCCTACCTCAGCCTTTATAGATTAGGCTTACAAAACTCAGAGAATATGATCTCCTACCCACTAAGATCTCTTGGAGATCTTACAATGAAATTTGATAAAACAAATTACAGAAAAACATAAAACTTGTTATCTGTTGGATCTATGTGTACAAATCTTTTCACTCAGCTGCAGTTTGATTTCTTCTTAATATATCAGCAGGCTGAATTGAATTTCTTCTGAATCAGCAAACTTCTTGATGAAGATCAGATCGAATAGTTTGAAGATGTTGATGAACAGATCACTTAATCCCAAGATTAATCTAAGAAAAGGGATCTGAAGACTTTCTTGAAGATCAACTTCTTCTCTTTCTACTTCTTGATTTGTCTTTTAAAATAGAGAGAGACTGATGAATAGAATAGAATCGGTATCATCTTCTGAAGGCATCACCTCTTATTTATAGAAATCTCAGATGGCTTGGACTGGTATTGATAACATCAGCAACTGCCAACAAATCCTTCCTCGAACTGTCTTTATAGAAGTGAAGCCGTCCCGTGTCGATAAGAATAATTTGACCAGTCTTGACCTGATTGATGTTGACTCAGCACATTCTGTCACATAAGCGTTGAAGTAGATAAGTTGTCTCGAAATCTGTGTTAAGACATCTTTGACAGACCCAATACCTCCATACTTAGAATAGTTTTCATCTCAGAATAGAAAGTGTTGAGAGAGTATAATTATGTTGACACATCTGTTATTGTGTCGACACATCTGTTATCTGTGTCAACACATTTTAGTTCTGCCTTGTGTTAAGAGAGTTAGGTAGTCTCTACACACTCTGTCTTCTGTGTTGACTACTACTCTACCTTGTGTCGACACAGAAGTATTATCTCGACATATCTTCCGTTCTCTGTGTTGACTACGTATCTGCCTTGTGTCGACACAAAAGTATTACCTCGACACATTCTGTCTTAACACTTTGACTTAGAATAATTTCTTCAACTTTAAACCTGCACATGTAAAATTAACATACATCAAATACACTATTGGGTATATAATTGAGTTGTCAAGAGGACTTTTCCAGATCAGGTACACTATTCTCAATATACCCAACAATCTCTCCCTATATGGAGAAGTCATAACCCCAAATCAATGATATACACCAACATAATAATCTTGATGATTATAACATAAAAGATTTAACACTCAACCAGATGAACTTTTACAGCAGAAATAAAAATTACCATAAAACATTCTTATACGAAAATGTTATCAGACTTAAAATTACAATGAGCTTTTATAGAATTACATTAATTCTAAGCAGAGTAAATACATCCTAAGACTGATCAGGTACTGTAATCAACAGCCTGAATAGATGGAATACTTTGGCCTGATCAGATAGAATACTTCCATCAACAGACTGCTTGCCTTTCTTGTCTTTAATGCTAGAAAGTTGTTCATCCTTAATTCTTTGTCTTTCAAAATAATGAAAGGGCTTAGGAAAGTATTTACATGGTTCAATAACGGTAGTAGGAATTAAACCTTCATTCTGCTCCCTTCTGAACTTATAGATAGCATTTTGTTGCTCTTCATGCTTCCTCCATTCCTTCTCTGAATACCACTTACCGCTGTCATGTTTGTTGGACATGACTGATTTCCATGAAGTAAGAATGATGTTCCTTGAATTTGGACTCCATTGTTCAATGTCAGGCCTCTCCTCAGCCTGATCTCTAAATCATTTCTTTGATAATTGGACCTCTCTCTCCCTTTGTAGAGCAGCTTCAGACATTTCTACCTCTTCAGAATTAAGTCTATGTTCATACTAAGGTGGACTATACATAAGTTGAACTTGATTATGAATGTCCTCAAACTGTGAAGGAGGGTATATGATTTTGTTTGTCTCCTGAGAAATTCCTTCAATCAAAGCTGGTTGGCTACCAGACTCTGCAACTTGATCATCATCACATAGAGGAGGGTATCCTAGTGTGGCTCTTATGCTATTAGAAGTCCATTTGGCATGTTCTGAGTTAGCCTTGACCATCACTCTCTCCCCCTTTATGACTTCTCTCTCAATATGATCTCTCAAATCATTCTTTTGAAATCTCACTTGTTCCACCACATGATGGTTCCCTTTGGTGTAGTAATTCTTGAACTTTGTCATTTGATCAGAGAGAACCTTTGATGAATCCTTTATAGCTTGCAGCATTGCAGCTGAATCAACTGTAAGCTTGGTTTGTAACTCAGTTTGTTGAGTATTTACTTTAGCCTCTAAGGAAGTGGATTGATCATCTATCTTCTTCAGAGTGATTGTATGAATTTCCATCAAATTTTCATTCAATATCTTCTGATTCTACAGAATAATGCCTTGTTTTTGCACTATATCAGCTATCTCAACTTTTGACTCTTACTGTTGATTTGCAAGATAAACCACTGCATGACCTCCTTTATGAAAACAATCAGTCATTTCTTTCTTCATCAGATTCACTTCAAATCTGATTGACTTTATATATTGAGCTAGGTGGAACTCCATATCCTTCCTATTCTCATCCATATACTTTTTAAGGTTAGTTCTTTGTTTGTCTAGCATTATCTATAGATGAACCATGAGAGAACACTCATCTATTGAAGTAGATGGAGTG
This sequence comes from Platanthera zijinensis, assembly GCA_039513925.1. Classification (NCBI taxonomy): domain Eukaryota; kingdom Viridiplantae; phylum Streptophyta; class Magnoliopsida; order Asparagales; family Orchidaceae; genus Platanthera; species Platanthera zijinensis. The sequence continues at coordinate 153,040,066 of CM077080.1, read as the reverse complement.
GACTGGAGTGACTGTAAAGCTTTCTTATAGCCTTGACTCTTCTTTCTCCTTTCATATATTCTAGTTTGTTATTGCCTTGTGTCCTTTCCCTTATCAGAGTCAGATGAACTTGTAATTTCAACAGCTATGTCTACATCAGCTGGTGCTTCAGTTCCAGTCTTAGGAGACAAGGCCTATTTCTCCCCTCAACTGTTGTACCTTGTTGATCAAGATGTATTTCTAATAAACTTAGTTCAGGTTGTTGAGCTTCTACAGGAGCTACATTTTCCCTAGGAGGATCTGGTATCTCCCCCTGGATGTGAGCGTTCATCCCTGTTGTGTCATGAAGATCTTTTTCAGGAGATTTTTCATCCATAATATCAGGCATTTTCTCATCTCGTTGTGTAGTCAGATCTTTGAGAACATCCTGTACTATGTTAGTGATAATTTCACTATCTAACACAGTTGTTTCATCCATGGTTTTCTCTACATTGACTGCTGTAGAGGATTCTAAATCCCCCTGGACCTGATCCCCAGTTCTAGTTATAATACTTGGAGTTTTCTTTTGGATTCTACCTTTAGCTCCATCTGAACTGAAATTGACCTGCTCTTCTTAATCACTTGAGGATTCACTTTCTTCTTGTAATGGTTTCTTGTTCTTTATATCCTTTGTCTTCTGTTGTTCTGCTATATCTTTGGCCAAGAATAAGTCCCATCTAGATAAAATCCCAATGTCCATCCGTCTCATGTGATTTATCTTTGAACCCTATTTTGGATTGAGTTCAGCAGGAATCACGTTATTCATATACAATCTCAGTATTCTACACAGGTTGGGTTTCTGGATACATTCAGCAATTAAGTCAAACAACAGTCTCCTCCAGTCTTTCTGAAGTTTGAAAATGATTCTAGTCATTATCTCAAACATGTGAACTGAGATTCTATCATGTGTGTAATGACTCCACCCGTTAAACAACATATAATAGAAGGTCCGGTCGGGGCCCCACACTATATGCCACAAACATACGGTAAGGTAACAGGTTAATACCACCAACACATCCTAACTCAGAGCATGCTAGCAGAATAATAAACAGTAGGCTGAACTCATACCAAGAATACCCACTATATATATATATATATATATATTACCAAGGTTATATATACAACACTCAAACGAGGGGATAACAAATATCACAGTTTGGCCTTAAAGCCTTACAGTTCCTCTTTATACAGTATGGATTACAAACATCGGCGCGCAAGCCGGTCATACATGAATAAAAGAAAGCATAACTAGATAGCCTTTAAGGGTTAGTAGCAACAACAACAGCAAGAGCGGCAACAACAGCAGCAGGGGCATTAGCCCTTCACTTCCCGCTCGGCTCTCCAGCACCTGCACAGGGACAATCCACCCAGAAGGTGGCAAAAAAGGCAACGGTTAGCATTCAGCTGACCAATTTATAACAATCCTTCCCCTTTCCCGGGGCAGTAGCATTCCTTCCCTGCAAAGACATACATCATCAATATAGCATATATTGTTCTCTCACGCACATTCAAGCCAACACAACCGCCAGCCATACGGCCTGATGATCCGTGCACTCAGGGCACATTCTTGGTGCACCGGCAAACCAGGGACAACACCACCGCTTACACGGTATTGAGCATTTAGTCTTAATGTCGCACAGGACTAAAACTCTCATTATGCGATCCAATATGACCATCACTCAGGTCCCCCCGTCAGACGGACATAACGCAGGTACAGATCAACCACCCCCCCACCCCCGTTGCTCAAATCGCCTTGCCATCACCAAGTACAGTGTACTCGAGGCTATACTAAAGGCGCAGGTCGGTTTCACCTTTCCTGTTCGACATGAAGCCTTTTTAAGAGCTCGCAGCTCTTACAAGCCATAACGTCCGCCAAGGACTGGCTTCACAATAGCCATACTGTCCAAATAGGACTGGCATCACAATAGCCGCACTGTCCAACTAGGACTTGTTGTATTGTCCATCAAGGACTAGCTGCCCCGTAGCAATAACACAAACAGCACAAGGGCGTTTTCCTGGGATTCCACATTCTAGTACTTCCTGCTACTCCCCTTCACAGGCATCACCCATCGACCCCACTAACTATACGAGTATACACGGAGTCTTCTCTGGTGCGTAAATGCAACATCACCAATCCAGACCAACATGTCCAGATGGGCTTCACATAGCATGCATATCCCGTACTACACACTTCCGGGTCTAGATACAGACTCAACATGGGATAACAACTATCAACCCACCAGAATCACTCACTCTTTCGACCTATCGGTGGAGAGGATTCCTTACTCATGCATAAAGAAGGACTTCACATGTCCAAGAAGGAAGATTATTATCCTTGACGATATCTTGGGAGCCATCGAAAATCTGGCCGGTTGGAAAGAACCGCAGCAGCTTTGCCTTCACAGAACTAGCCTCGGATCTCAAATCAGACCGCGGGAGCTCCACCAATGGCTTGCCCTTCTCCTCCTTCTCTTTCCCCCAAGCTCTCCCTTTTTCTCTCTTTGTATGAATGAGAAAAAAGGAAAACCCTCGGCCTTATCACTGAAGGAAAGTACCTGGTCCATTGGATCCAAATAGAAATAATTAGATGGCCAAGATCTGCCCAAAAGTCCAAATTTTACTTGACACGACCTGTGACACGCTCGTGTCCCAGGCCGTGTACTCCAAGTGTTGTACGAACCGACTCAAACCAAACCAGAACATGGGCTCCAACACGCCTATGTCACAGGGCAGACACGCACGTCTCAACTTTGACACGGCCGTGTGACTGGCTATGTCACCCTTTCAACACAGGACCAAATCACCCGAGAAGAACATGGCTAAGGTACACGCCTGTGTCCTTGGCCGTATGCCCAACACGCCCCTGTGACACGCTTGTTTCACAGGCCGTGTTCCACACTCAACGCCCTTCCACTCAACGCCATTCAACATCATTCCACTCAACGCCACTAAACGCCATTCGGTCACCCGAGCACGCCCTGGGACACGCCCGTGTCCCAGGCCGTGTGCAATGGTCACACCCTGGGACACGTTCGTGTCCCAGGCCGTGTCACCCAGCCTGACCCCATTTTGGGACTTATGGTTTTTGGGTTGTTATAATCCTCCCCTCCTTAAGATAAATTTCATCCCAAAATTTATACTCAGCAAAGGAACAAGAATCACAAGGCTATAACGTTAAAAGATCTGTTATAACAAAATGTACACGGTCAACAGTTTATACAAAAAGTTCGAGAAACTCAGCTTGCATGGTCTACTCTCGCTCCCATGTTAGCTCCTCACGGCCACAATTGTCCCACTGGACTTTGACCATCCCGATTATCTTGTTCCGCAACTGTTTCTCGGCTCGATCCTCGATCTAAATGGGTCTAACCTTCGCCGTTGGCCCAAATTCGACCGGTACACAATCATTCTAAACTACTTGAGCTGGATCCTTGAGAGCTTTGCGAAGTACTGAGATGTGGAATACATCATGTAATCCACTCAACTCTGCTGAAAGCGCTAGCCAATAAGCTGCTTCCCCGACTCGCTCCACCACTTCAAACGGACCAAGGTATCTCGGACTTTGCTTTTTTAAACGCCAAATCCTAGATACGCCTTTGAAGGGTTTGATCTTCAAATAGACCCAATCACCCACCGCAAACTCCACGTTCCGATGCTTAGCATTGTAGTACTTTGCTTGTCGATCCTGGGCTATCAATAGCCTCTCCCGAATAGAGCATTTTATCGAGGTAGCTTCTTCGACTTCTTTTTTCCCATTCAGCTTGGATTCGCCTACTTCTGCCCAAGCTAATGGTGTATGACATGTACGACCATATAGAGCTTCAAACGGTGCCATACCGATGCTCGCTTGGTAGCTGTTATTATAGACAAATTCTACCAGATAAATATACTCTTCCCCTTTCTTACCGAAATCTAGGGCGCACATACGGAGCATATCTTCCATCGTCCTGTTGGTTCGCTCAGTTTTGCCATCCGTCTGGGGATGAAAGGTCGTACTGAATGCTAATTTTGTTCCAAACATTTGATGAATTAGCCTCCAATCAGTTGAAGTGAAGTGCCCATCACGATCACTGACACTACTCCGAGGAACACCGTGTAGTCGAACAATCTGTTCCACAAAGAGCTTAGCCAAGGTTTCCACTTAATCGTCTCTCTTGTTTGGAAGGAAGTGAGCCACTTTTGTAAACCGGTCTACAATCACCCAGATAGAATCATGACCGCGTTGAGATCTCGGCAACCCGTGCATGGAATCCATTGAAATATCATCAAACTTCCACTCTGAAATCGGTAACGACTTCAGGAAACCACCAGGCTTCTGTCATTCCTCTTTCACAAAAGTACAAGTCTTACATTCCGCGACATAATGTGCTATGTCTTTCTTTAGTCCGGGCCACCAGAACAACTTTTTAATTTCTCTGTACATTTTTGTGCTCCCAGGGTTAATTGAGTACTTGGCAAAGTGCGCTTCGTACATCAACTCTTCTCTCAACTTCACAGTACTTGGGACGCAAACCTGACCATATTTTCATAATAAGCCATCATCCAAGGAGAATTGGTCACCAGGACCATCCTTTGCATAACATTGGAGACTTTCATCAAGCTTCGTTGCTCGCCGAACTCTGTCCGCAAGGTCATATTGTACCTCCATCCAGTTCAAGCATGTGTCGGCCGTAGCATCCTTGTCAACACAAGATATCTCTAATGCTTCCATCTCCTGGATTAGCCGCTCATCATGTCTCTGTAACCAATTTCCACGTACTGGCATCTTATGACTCAAAGCATCCGCGACCACATTTCCCTTTCCGAGAGTATAGTGAATATCGAAAGTATGGTCCCCAAAAAACTCCATCCACCTCCGTTGTCGCATATTAAGATCCTTCTAATCTAACAAATACTTTAGGATCTTGTGATCTGTATAGATATCAACTTTAACGCCATAAAGATAATGCCGCCACAACTTTAGCGCAAATATTACCACTGCCAACTCCAAATCGTGGATGGGATAGTTCCGTTCATGCACCTTTAACTGGCGTGAGCCATAAGCAATCACTTTAACAAATTACAGAAGAACGCAGCCTAAGCCGCTCCCTAAATCATCACTGTAGATCTCATAGCCGTTTGTACCACATGGCGATGTCAACACAGTCATCGTGGTTAAACGACTCTTCAGCTCTTCAAAAGCTCGCGCGCACTCCGGCGTCCAAACGAACTTTTGATCTATTCTAATCAACATTGTCAGAGATAAAGCAATCCATTAGAAATTTTCCACAAACTGTCTGTAATAGCCCGCCAGTCCAAGGAAGCTCCTGACTTCGGCCACTGAAGACATCACTGGCCAATCCCGTATGACACTTATCTTTGCCGGATCTACTGCTATGCCCTCTCCACTTACCACATGGCCAAGAAAAGCCACTGACGATAGCCAGAACTCACTTTGAGAACATGGCATACAGCTTATTCCTCCGCAAGGTATGCAATACAAATCGCAAATTGTTTGCATGATCATCTCCCGACTGACAGTACGCCAGAATATCATCAATAAACACAATTACGATAGATCCAAGTACTCTCGGAACGTCCGATGCATTAGATCTATGAATACCGAAGGTGCATTACATAAGCCAAACAACATCACCGTGAATTCATAATGAACGTAGTGTGTCCCAAACGCTGTCTTAGGACTATCACCTTCCCAAATCCGCAATTAATAATATCCCGATTTCAAATCAAACTTTGAATAAACGGTTGACCCCGCTAACTGATCAAATAGGTCATCGATCCGTGGAATCGGATATTTGTTCTTTTTTGTCAGCTTCTTCAATTCGCGGTAGTCAATACATAATTGCAAACTACCGTCTTTCTTTTTCACAAATAGAACAGGCGCGCTCCAAGGTGACATACTTGGGCATATGTATCCCTGCTCCAACAACTCTTGCAATTGTACTTTAAGTTCAGACATTTCTTTTGGTTCGATGCGATATGGTGAGTGGGCCACAGGTTTTGCACCTAGCAACAACTCAATCGAGAAGTCAATCTCCCGCTGGGGCGGTAACCCAGGAAGATCCTTAGGAAATACATCGGCAAAGTCCGACACAATAGGAACTTAACATACACTGGCCTTCGACTCAACATCCTGAATAAGCATGAAGAATAACTCCGCTCCCTTCCGAACAGCACTGACGACTTAGAGTGCAAGCAACAAGGTCCCTCCTACTCCTCGCATACCAGCGAACTTCGCCTCAAGTTCGGTATTCTGGCCCAGTGTGATCTCCTTTGAGTTACAATCAATAAAGGCGCGTTGGTCCGAGAGCCAGTCCATGCCAAAGATCACATCAAACTCTGATAGCGGTAGCACAGATGCCCTCAATCTGAAATCCTGATTTCCTATATGCACTTCCACATCGCAAGTCCTATCCGCAAGCATGACACAACCATTCGGTAATAGCACATTTACACAATCTTTCATCACGTCACTCGGTACTCCAATTCGAGCTACGAAGTCCTTAAACAGAAAAGAATGCAAAGCACCCGTATCAAGCAGGGCTCTCGTCGGATTGTTCCAAATCAGGACAAAGCCTGTAGCACACACATCATGCACAAGCTACATACAAAATATGCAATCAATAAAACAAGCATTATCCTAACTCGTACCTGTGACAACGTCACTTTGCTTGATAGCCTCATGTTGGCCAAGATTGTAGACTCTGGGCTTCACCTGGGATGCAGAGGAATCAACCACTGCTTTGCCCTTCTCAGCATAAGACGCACCCGTCTTATTTTCTCCTTTGGGTTGAGCAACTCGACAATCACAGGCTATATGCCCCACTTTGCCACAGGTAAAGCATGTACGAGACTCCGGCCTCGACATTGCTCCCGATGTAACCGTCACAGAAGTTTGCCCAGAAGGCTTAGACCTCTTGCCCCACTTCTTCTGGTAATACGATTTGCTAGAGCGGGGTGCTTTGAACTTGGGCTTTGCCACAACCAAGTCATTCCTGCCTTGCACCCGCTTCATGTCCTTCTCCAGCGCACATGTCGTATCAACCAAAGCCTGAAATCCCTGGTTCACTGAACTAGAAAGCAGGAACCTCAACTCATATCGCAATCCTTCATAGAACCAATTCATTTTTCTTTGTTCATCGGTGAAGATTGATCCTGCATACCGTACCAAATGTGTAAATTCATGTAGGTACGCATCAACACAATTTTCTCCTTGCGTTTGCCGCTTGAACTCATTTTCCATAGCAATGCCTTGTGCCGCTGGTAGATGTTTTGCCAAAAACATGTGAGAGAACTCCTCAATCGATACTTGAGTCAATTACCTGCCCGCCAAATGGTGTAACTCAACCTAGTCCCACCATAACCTCGCCTCTCCTTCTAATAAGAAGGTGGCCAAAGTGACCTTTTGAGTTTCCTCCATCCAGATTGACGTCAATATACACTTGACTCGCGATAACCAGCCCTCTTCCTGCATTGGGGATCCAAGTCTCGTGAACGTAGGCATATTAAAGCTCATGAATGTCTTCAATTGTCGTTCAGATGCTCGCGGATCCACGGCCTCAACCGGTTCGGGTCAGACACCAATACGATCTGGCACCACTGCCGGCGGCGCCTGCCCGGTCGGCCGAATCATTGCAAATAGAGCCTCAGCAACTAATCGAACAGTTTTCACAGATGGAAGAGGTGTTGGCAACTCAGCTGGTGTCGCACTCTCATCAGAGCGCTGGGGCTCAGATTGCCCAACACCGTTACGAGTCACCTATGGGTGGACAAGACACACATTAGCGACAATACGCAAGCAATAACAACAAAGTAGGTACGCACAGATTCCTCAAAAAAGTGTATTTGCATTCCTTAGTGGATATTCCAGAGTTCATTAGTGTTACCGCGGTTCGCACAAACACGTGCTCGCCACACCACAAGAATTCGACAATAAATTCAAAAGGGGAAAATCGAGACAAGCTGATACCAAAATATAACGACTCCACCCGTTAAAAAACATATAATAGAAGGTCCGGTCGGGGCCCCACACTATATTCCACCAACAGACGATGAGGTTATAGGTTAATACCACGAACGCTTCCTAACTCAGAGCATGCTAGCGGAATAATAAACAGTAGGTTGAACTCATACCAGGAATATCCACTATATATATATATATTATCAAGGTTATATATACAACCACTCACACGAGGGGATAGAAAATAACATAGTTTGGCCTTAAGGCCTTACAGTTCCTCTTTATACAGTATGGATTACAAACATCGGCATGCAGGATGGCCATACATGAATAAAAGAGCATAACTATCTAGCCTTCAAGGGCTAGCAACAACAATAACAGCAAGAGCTGCAAGAACAGCAGCAGGGGAATCAACCCTTCACTTTCCGCTCGGCTCTCAAGCACCTGCACAGGGACAATCCAACCAGAAGGTACCAAACAAGGCAACGGTTAGCATTCAACTGACCAATTTATAACAATCCTCCCTATTTCCTGGGGCAGTAGCATTCCTTCCCTGCAAAGCCATACATCATATATATAGCATATATTGTGCTCTAATGCACATTCAACCCAACACAACCGCCAGCCATACGGCCTGACGATCCGTGCACTCAGGGAACATTCTTGGTGCACCGGCGAACCAGGGTCAACACCACCGTTTACACGGTATTGAGCATTTAGTTTTAATGGCGCGCATGCCTAAGACTCTCATTATGCGCTCCAACATGACCATCACTCAGATCCTACCGTCGGACGGATATAACGCTGGTACAGATCAACCACCCCCCGTTGCTCAAATCGCCTTCCCATCACCAAGTATAACATACTCGAGGCTACACTAAAGGCGCAGGTCAGTTTCACCTTTCCTGTTCAGCATGAAGCCTTTTTAAGAGCTCGCAGCTCACACAAGCCATAACGTCCGCCAAGGACTGGCGTCACAATAGCCACACTATCCAAATAGGACTGGCGTCACAATAGCAATACTGTCCAACTAGGACTGGCTACATTGTCCATCAAGGACTGGCTACCCCGTAGCCACAACACAAACAACACAAGGGCGTTTTCCTGGGATTCCACATTCTAGTACTTCCTGCTACTCCCCTTCACAAGCATCACCCATCGACCCCACTAACAATACGAGTATATGCGGAGACTTCTCCGGTGCGTAAATGCAACATCACCATTCCAGAACAACATGTCCAGATGGGCATCACACATCATCCTTATCCTGTACTACACACATCCGGGTCTAGATGCAGACTCAACAGGGGATAGCAACTATCAACCCACCGGAATAACTCACTTTTTCCACCTTTTGTTGGAGTGGATTCCTTACCATGCATAAAAGAAGTCTTCACATATCCAGGAAGGAAGATCGTTACCCTTGACGATCTCTTGGGAGCCATCAAAAATCTGGCCGGTTGGAAAGCACCGCGCATCTTTGCCTTCATAGAACTAGCCTCGGCTCTCGAATCAGACCGCGGGAGCTCCACCAATGGATTGCCCTTCTCCTCCTTCTCTTTCCCCCAAGCTCTCCCTTTTTCTCTCTTGGTATGAATGAGAGAAAAGGCCAACCCTCAGCCTTATCATTGAGGAAAGCACCTGGGCCATTAGATCCAAATGGAAATAATTGGATGGCTAAGATCTGCCCAAAATTCCAAATTTTACTTGACACGACCTGTGACACGTCCGTGTTCCAGGCCGAGTACTCCAAGCGGTGTACGAACCGACTAAAACCAAACCAGAACACAGGCTCCAACACGTTTGTGTCACAGGGAAGACACGCTTGTGTCAACATTGACATGGTCATGTGACTGGCCGTGTCACCCTTTCAAGACAGGACCAAATAACCTGAGAAGAACACGGCTAAGGAACACGCCCGTGTCCTTGGTCGTGTGCCCAACACGCCTCTGTGACACGCCCGTGTCATAGGCCGTGTTCCACACTGAACGCCATTCCACTCAACGCCACTCAATGTCATTCCACTCAACGCCACTCAATGCCATTCGGTCACCCGAGCACGCCCTGGGACATGCTCGTGTCCCAGGCCGTGTCACCCAGCCTGACCCCATTTTGGGACTAATGATTTTTGGGGTGTTACAATATGAACCTGTCTTGCACAACAGAACCTTCCCAACAATTTCAGATAGAAATTTTCCTTGGGTGTTCATACCTTTCCTATTCAGTAAACTCCCAATTTTGGAAACTGAATCCAAACAACACCATTGAAGTCCAGCAGTAGTCTTGGTGGAGTTGACTATATCATTTTGTTGAACTCTAGGTAATTGAAATACCTGGGCCAACCGTTTGCCTGTGATCTTTACCTTCTGTTCATTTACGGTTGATTTGATCTTTTTGGGACGAGAATCGATCGAGGTGTTTATCAGAAGTTCTGTTACTTCTCTTTTCCATATGATCATCGGCTCAGATAATAGATACTCAAGTCCTTCTTGGATTTGTCCAATGAAATTTGTAATCTCTTCTTCTGCCGATTTGAATCCATGGCGCACCAGTTCGTATCCCTCATTGATCTTATCATCCTTCCTTGGAGGAATTGTTATTGATTTTGAAATTGTCGAACCGAGAAATTGACGAGAGTCGACAACAGAAAATCTAGGTTTCAACACTAAGCAAGAGAGAAGGATTGATAGTTCGTTTTGTAGCCTGAACTATTATGGTATTTTCTAGATTTCAATTTACAAATCATGTCTTGTATGCTTATATTTTGACCCCTTTTTGTATATATTTTTGTCACTAACGTTTTTCCTTCTTTTTGCAGGTTTTTACAAAGTTTTGCTGTTACACGCCCCATGGTCACACCCTCCTAGGGCGTGTACCTAGGGCGTGTAACCTAGTGGAATGAAGTAAACGGTCCGAAGATAGAAGACAGAGATTTCCATCCGACACGCCCCCAACACGGGCGTGTCACATTCAACACGGGCGTGTACATAGGGCGTGACCCGCATTTCCGCAAAATTCTCCGCCGGAAGCGCATTTCCATCCTTCACCAACAAGTCACGGGCGTGTCTTCCTAGTCACGGGCGTGTACCAAGGGCGTGACCTGCAAAGTTCACATTTTTGGCGCCAGCATCAACTTTGACTTTTCTACCGGCAGACACAGACGACACGCCCCCAGACACGGGCGTGACATAGGGCGTGTCACCCCAAGTTCCGAGAAAAATAAGTTGCCAGCAGCTGTTTCCTGCCAGAGTTATTGCATCGCTTTCGTACCTAAACCGACACGCCCCCCGACACGGGCGTGACGGAGGGCGTGACTCGGCCGAAAAAATTTCTATAAATAGAAGCCCCTCTCTTTGAGCCCAGCATCCAGATTTAGGAGGAGTAGTGCTGTCACTTTAGTTCTTCATGTCTTAAGCTTTTCTCTTCCCCTTTCTCATTTCAAGTAATTACGTTTTTTTTATGCAAGCCCTTTTAGCATTTTTGTACTTCCTTTTTACAGTGTTTGTAAGCATCGTAGAAGGTGTTCTTATAGTATCTGTGTGCCCTACTTGTGATTCCTCTTCATTAAGAAATAAAATAGTTCGCTATTCTCTTTCCCTTCTGCTCGGTGTTAGTTTCCATATTATTAATATGATTTTTATTTTCTATACCATGAGTAACTAAATCCTCCTTGTACTCGATCTTGATGATCCGAGGTTTGAGTGATTAAGTTATGATGCTTTAATTTTACCTATTCTTTTTAGGGTTTAGTCTTGAATTACTCTTGATTTCTTTTGGGTTGGAGATATATCATCGATATATACTCTCCGCCTTAGCTTTCATGCTTGGCTAGCCGAGAGGCCGATAGTTTGAAGTGAGCACTCAAGAGGAAAGGGATTTGTATGCACCCCTCGAGAGAGGCAGTCGTCCAAATCTACCGGATTTGAGTAAAATCTAATAGTGGGGTTCACCGCGTAAAGCGAGCTTTAGGCCTCCGATTTAGACGAAAGTCGGTCGGACCTTCCTAAACCCAGTTGGGCACGACTTCGAGAGAAGCGTGTTTAAGATTTAGGAACCTCCGCGGTCAAGAAACTTTTCCCTATTAAGTTTAGGTTTTTATCGCATTTCTTTATTAACTCTAGCCGAGGTGATTCTTGATCGAGTGCATTTCCATCCCATTGTTTCAACCCTTTATCGTAATCGCTTTTAATAGCTCTTTAACTTACTGTAGTAGTTCTCTTTCCAGTTTTAACTGTATTTCCTTTCGTAATTGCAATTTACTTTTTAACCCTCAAGTTTTTCATTTGATAAAATAATAGTCTTCATGTGAGTAAGTGTACTCAGCAGTCCCCGGATTTCAATACGACACTTGTGTCCCCTAGCTACAATTCGATAGGTATACTTGCCTAGATGGATTGCTAGTTCGATTGCTTTTATTTTCTTCACGATTAGTAGACACCAAGTTTTTGGCGCCGTTGCCGGGGATCAACTTTTATTGATATATTGAAAACACGAACCTATTACTTTTATCCTCCTTCTTGCAAATTAAAAAAATTCAAAAATATAAATATATATCTACTACCGTTCCTAATAGAAACCCACATCACAAGTTTCCTACACCAACAAATTCTCTCAAAAAGGGCAAAGCGGCTTTAAGTGCCGCAATCTTGTCTAGTACCTTGCGAACCCTTCACCAGGTAGTCCTTGGGAAGTTTGGGAGCTAAAACATCTAAAAAATATATATATTTTTTAAATAAAAATAAAATAAACAATTCTTCTCTCTTTCTTCTTCTAGTGCATGACCCGGGGAAGTCCGTCGGTTATTTTGGACTTGGACCACGAAATCGAGCGTACTCTTCGGAGAAGATTGCGATTTCAAGGCCCTACTCTCCAAATACCGGTTGAACATTCCGATTCACATTCTACCTTAAGAATGGAAATACCCAATGCAGAGGAAGTCTTGCAAAGACCCAACCTAGAGGAAGTTGTGCAAAGGACTATGTCCAATTATGCAAGACCAAACCTGGAGGGTACAGAATCTAGCATAGTTCGCCCCGCTATTGCTAACAATAACTTCGAACTAAAGCCTAGCATAATTCAAATGGTGCAGCAGTAAGTGCAGTATGACGGACTCCAGGACGAAGATCCAAACGCACATATAGCTAGCTTTCTTGAGATCTGTGACACCTTCAAAATTAATGGTGTCTCAAATGATGCTATTAGGCTAAGTTTATTTTCTTTCTCTCTTAGAACTAAGGCTAAGCAATGGCTAAACACACTACCTAAAAATAGCATCACAACCTGGAATGAATTAACCGAAAATTTTTTGGCAAAGTATTTTCCGCCGGCTAAAACTGCAAAACTTAGGAACGACATTTCTGCTTTTGGACAAATCGACTCTGAAACCTTGTACGAGACATGGGAAAGATTCAAAGAACTATTAAGACAATGGCCACATCACGCGCTGCCTGTATGGTTACAAGTGCAGACGTTCTACAACGGGCTAAATCAGAATACAAAGCAAATGATAGACGCAGCTTCTGGTGGTACTCTAAACCATAAGACCCCGAAAGCAGCTCTTGATCTTTTTGAGGACATGGACATGAACACTTATCAGTGGAATGTGCCTAGGTTCCGCCCAAACAAGCCTGCAGGTATCTACGAAGTGGACAACGTCTCTCAGCTCGCTCTGTAAGTAGAAATATTAAGCAAAAAGATAATGGAGATGACTGCTGCCTCCACCCCTCAGGTATGGGAATCTGCAAATCCTTCCTCAGAACATTTAGATTATGTTAATAATATGCCTAGAAATGCTTTTAATAATTTTTCTGCTGCGAATTTTCATCCTCCTGGTTTTAATTTTCCGAATAGCTATAACCCTGCTTTAAGAAATCATCCGAACTTTTCATGGAGTAATCCATCGAATGCGATACGCCCGCCACCGCAAAATGATTTTTCTGCACCACCACCACCTCTTCAAAATTTTCCAAAACCTCCAAGCTTAGAGGAGTTACTTTCCAAATATATCACCACAAATGACGCTACGATAAGGACCCTAACCGGATCCGTAAAAAGTCTAGAAAATCAGGTAGGACAGCTAGCAAAAATTATTTCTGAGCGACCCGCCGGGTCTATTCCTGCCAATACCGAGCCCAAGCCAAGAGAACAAGCAAAAGCTATGACTCTTCGGAGTGGGAAGCAAAGTTTTGGCATGGTTTGCACAGAGCCCGAGGCAAGCTCCACCCCCATTTCAAAAAATGTACCCTCTGCTGAAGAAGTTATCACCCCTGATTTATAAAAAGATCTCACTCCACCATCCATCTTTAAAAACAATCCAACCCCGCCATACCCTTCTGAACTTAATAAACAACGTCAGGATGATCAGTATTCCCGCTTCCTGGAGATGTTCAAGCAAATCCACATAAATCTGCCCTTCCACGAAGCTATTTCGCAGATGCCGAAATACGCAAAGTATCTTAAGGACCTCCTCACCAACAAAAAGAAGTTAGAAAACCTTTCGCATGTCACGTTAAATGCCGAGTGCTCTGCTGTTTTAACAAACGGTTTGCCGAAGAAAATCAGTGACCCAGGTAGCTTTTCTATCCCGTGTGTCTTCAGTGATCTTTTTGTTAAGCACGCGTTAGCCGACTTAGGCGCGAGTATTAACTTAATGCCCCTCTCGTTGTTTAAAAAGCTAGGAATCGGTGGCCTAAATCCCACGCGGATGAGTATCCAGCTAGCTGACCGATCGGTCAAGTACCCGTTAGGAATTGTGGAGGACGTTTTAGTTAAAGTCGACAAGTTCATCTTCCCGGTGGATTTTGTCATTTTGGACATCGAAGAAGACGTCGAGGTTCCCCTGATCCTTGGCCGACCCTTCCTTGCCACCTCCAGATCCATCATTGATGTGAGCAATGGTAAGCTCTTCCTTCGAGTAGGCGACGATGAAGTCATTTTTTCTATCACACCTTCGATGAAGAACACATTAGCAAATGATGACTCATGTTTTTTCGTAGACGCCGTAAGTGATGAATCCTCCTACTGCCTCTCAAACTTCGAAAAAGAGTTTTCTGATTTTTGTTCCTACTCTCCGCTTCCCGCTGAATCGCTACAAGGAAGCGATGAATCTTCGGATTGTCTTTCTGAATTTGAAAAAGAATTTTCAGATTTTTGTTCTTCTTCTTTTCTTCCAACTGAATTGCTACAAGAAGCTGTCTTAGCTACTAGCCCCACCCCTTATTATGTTCCTTATAAAAAATTTTATGAAGATATTATTTTTGAAAAAGAATGAATTTCTAAATCCCCTTATAAAGAACCCCCTACCCTGGAACTTAAAGAACTTCCTGAACACCTTAAATATGCTTTCTTAGAAAAAGATTCCAAGTTACCAGTTTTTGTTTCAGCCTACCTCACGGATACGCAAAACGATAAACTTCTTCTAGTTCTACACAAGCATCGCCGAGCTATTGCTTGGCAAATTTCTGATATCAAGGGCATAAGCCCATCCTTCTGTACCCATAAAATTCTAATGGAAGATAATTCACGTAACTCTATTCAACCTCAGTGCCGTATGAACCCGAATATAAAAGAAGTAGTTAAGGGCGAGGTTATGAAGTTATTAGACGCAGACATTATCCACCCTATTTCAGACAGTAAGTGGGTTAGCCCCGTTCAGGTAGTACCTAAGAAGGGAGGGATAACGGTAGTTAGTAATGAAAATAACGAATTAATCCCAACACGGACGGTGACTGGTTGGCGTATGTGTATAGATTATAGGAAATTGAATGACGCCACCCGCAAGGATCACTTTCCCTTGCCGTTCATCGATCCGATTTTAGAACGATTATCCGGCCATAGCTTTTATTGTTTTCTCGATGGCCTCTCAGGGTATTTTCAAAGCCCCATTTCTCCTGAGGACCAGGAAAAAACTACGTTTACTTGTCCCTTTAGCACCTTCGCATACCGAAGAATGCCGTTTGGATTGTGCAATGCGCCAGCTACATTCCAGCGATGTATGCTCGCTATATTTGACAAGTACGTAGAAAGCATTATGGAGGTATTCATGGATGATTTTTCCGTGTTCGGTGATGCGTTTGATAGTTGTTTAGAAAATCTAGAAAAAGTCTTAGAACGGTGCGAAGAAACTAACCTCGCCCTCAATTGGGAAAAATGCCATTTTATGGTGAGGGAAGGGTTAGTTTTGGGTCATAAAATTTCTGTGAGAGGTATTGGAGTAGACATTGCTAAGATAGAAGTTATCGAGAAGCTGCCGCCGCCTATAAATGTAAAAGCTATTAGAAGTTTCCTAGGCCACGCAGGATTTTACCGCCGCTTCATAAAGGACTTCTCAAAGATCACCAAGCCCCTTACCCATCTATTATAAAAAGACGCCCCATTTATTTTTGATGACCTTTGCCTTGCCGCTTTCAATTTAATAAAAGAAAAATTAATTAACGCACCAATTATGATAGCTCCGGTGTGGGACCTTCCATTTGAGATAATGTGCGATGCAAGTAGTTTCGCGGTGGGAGCCGTATTAGGTCAACGCATATCTAAAAATTTCCACCCCATCTATTACGCTAGTAAAACGCTCACATCTGCACAGGAAAATTACACCACGACCGAGAAAGAGCTCCTAGCTGTAGTTTTTGCTTTTGATAAATTCCGTCCCTACATTACACTTTCAAAAATCATCGTTTTTACGGACCACTCGGCCCTCAAATATCTTCTTGCCAAAACAGATGCCAAGCAACGCTTGATTCGCTGGGTCTTACTCCTCCAGGAGTTTGACTTAGAGATCCGTGATAAGCGAGGAGCCGAGAACTTGGCCGCCGACCATCTGTCCAGATTAGACAATCCCTTTATAGAAAAATTAAATAAAAAATCTTTTAATGATTATTTTGGTGAAGAGAAACTGCTTTCAATTAACGCATCTACTTTTCCTTGGTTCGCACACATCGCCAACTATTTAGTGGCTCGGGTGCTCCCAAAAGATTTCTCCTCTCCGCAAAAGAAGAAATTCTTTTCTGAGTTAAAGAACTATTTTTGGGAAGACCCGCATCTCTTTAGAGTCTGTGCGGATCAAATGATAAGGAGATGTGTTTCTTGTGAAGAAGGAATTGATATATTAAAACATTTACATGAAGGACCGACAGGTGGGCACTATCAAGCTGCTTGCACCGCTCACAAAGTGCTCAGCACGGGTTTTTACTGGCCTAGCCTATTTAAGGACGCACAAGTCTTTGTGAGTAGGTGTGATAGTTGCCAACGGTCGGGCAACATTTCCAAAAAAAATGAAATGCCGCAAAATTATTTCCTTGAGTGCGAAGTTTTCGACCTCCGGGGGATCGATTTTGTTGGCCCACTTCCTTCTAGCTTCGGAAATAAATATATTTTAGTTGCCGTTGATTATGTTTCACGATGGGTAGAAGCCCAAGCTCTTCCTACGAACGACTCCCGAATTGTAGTTATGTTTTTAAAAAAATTATTTTCTCGATTCGGTGCGTCGCGAGCCATCGTTAGTGATAGGGGTTCCCATTTCTGTAACGCGCAGTTTTCTAAAATCCTTACTAAATACGGCGTTACACATAAGATTTCTACTGCCTACCACCCCCAAACCAACGGACAAGTCGAAGTAGTAAATAGAGAAATTAAAAGAATTTTAGAAAAGACTGTTTCGACTTCTAGGAAAGACTGGTCAACCAAACTAGACGATGTTGTATGGGCCTACCGAACAGCGTACAAAACTGCCCTCGGATGTATGCAGTTTCGATTGGTCTATGGAAAATCATGTCATCTACCCGTAGAATTAGAACACCGCGCTTTTTGGGCCTTAAAATCTTTAAACCTCGATCCCCACTCTGTCGGTGACTTTAGAAAATTTCAACTTAATGAACTCGACGAGTGGCGCTCTTACGCCTATGAAAATAACAAATTTTATAAAGAGCGGACAAAGCATATTCATGACAAACACTTAAGGCACCCAAAAACCTTTAAGCCGGGTGACCAAGTTCTTTTGTACAACTCTCGTTTACGTTTATTTCCGGATAAGTTAAAATCACGATGGTCTGGGCCCTTTACTGTTTCAAAAGTATTTCCGTATGGAACTGTTTTGATTTCACACCCTGATAAGGGTAATTTCAAAGTAAATGGTCAGCGTCTTAAACTATATTTCTGTGGTGATCTCAGTCCCAACTGTGTTAACTCTATCCTCCAGGATTAGATTCTCAAACATTTTAAAACTCTGTTTTATAATTAGAACTTTGAACATTATTATTTTGGACAAAATATATTGGGACAGAAATATTCTTTTGATGCGTCGAGCTCAAACGATGCTTTAAACAAAGGGCGCTCTTGGGAGGCAACCCAAGAGATTTTTTTTGGTCTTCTTTATTTTACACTTTTTTTGGTTTCCCCGGACGACTATAACAAGCCAAAGCTCCTGCAATCACCCGCTCCAACGCTATTGAATCTATCTTAAAGTCTGAAGAAGATTTTGCTAGAAGTGCCAAAGCGCAAGCATGTGGGAGAAGCATCAATCAACATTTGCGATGCATAAATCCGGGGAAGTACCTATTTTCAATTCTGTACTTTCATTCCTGTTTCATTTTCTCTCTCTCTCTAACCTCCTTTCTCCATTGAGGACAATGTCCATTTTAAGCTTGGGGGAGGATTTCCTCCTTCACTTTGCTATTCGTGTATATATTTGTTTTTTTACTTTAATAGTTTAAGCAAGAGTGCCACTCGCTTTTTGCTTTGTTTTTCCCAAAATCCCATATAAACAACTTAGCTAATTATAATATTTCAAAATCATTTTTTTAATTATGTTTCACAAGTAAAATGTTGGCCATGCTGTGTTTCTAATTCACGGTAGCATGTTAATATTGAAACTTTTTTTTTCTAAAAATTTATTTTTTTTATGGTTTTCATCCTTTATTTACTTTACTTTCTCGAAAATTCGTCATCCATTATTTTCCTTTTCATAATTTTTGTAATACCAACTTCTGATTAGAGTAGTAGATGTGAACGATCCAAGTCGCCTTTTATTTCTATTTTCAAGATAATTTCATAAATCTTTCTTTATTATCTAAGACTTGCTTTTTGAAAATTTTCAAATCTATGCTTTAAATGAATTTAAAAAGCATGAAAATTATTTAGGCCATTTTTGTTTTCGTTTGAGCCTTCTTGCCAACCTAAAATTCTTTTACTTTTAGTAAGCCACTTTTGAGCCTTTTTCTACTTTCAATTGATAGCTCCACTTACCATTTCATTTTTTCCAAAGCCAACTTTCCCAACCTATCTAATCGCACTACACTTTTTTGAGTTTCAATAAAAATTTTATAATCATGATAGGTTGTTTTGTGATATTCATGAAGAAAATTTTGAAAAAATGTATGCTCAAAAGAAGTGTTTGATTTTTGGCCAATTTCAAAATGAAAATAAAAATATTATGGCCTTTGTTTTTGAAAAAAAATGGAAAAGAAAATTTTATTTTTTTGTTATTTTGTTCATTATAAAATTTTTGAAACTCGTTGTTTTAGTTTAGTGTGATTTTAAGCCTCTTTGTTTATCTTTGAATTCCACTCCTAATCATAATCCTAAACCAAACATTTCAGTCCTATTAAGTTCTTTTGATTCATGTTTTTTAATTTTATTAGCTAAGGGTCTGTTTGGGAGAGCTTTTTAGCTCCTTTTCGTTTTCTGGAAAACGCTACCACACTTAATAGACCGTTTGGATTGTCTATCGGTGGGAAAAGCTACCACAAAAAACTCCATTTGCTCATCTTTTGGAAAAGTCACATGTCACCTACTTTTCAACCTTTTCGAAAAGCAATTTCTCATCCAAAAACATTTATCTCTTAAAAAAATCTATAACTTGATTTTTTTTGTCTTGACGCGATTTTTTTCTCGAGCGTAATTTTTTTGGCGGGGTGTTTTTTTTGCCCGGCGCGAATTTTTCGCCCGAGGGCGAATTTTTCGCCCGGGCGCGAATTTTTCGCCCAGGCGCGGATTTTTCGCCTGAGCTAGCATTTTTCGCTCTGGTTGGCATTTTTCGCCCGGGCTGGAATTTTTTGCCCGGGCGCGCGGTTTTTCGCCCGGGTGAGTTTTTTTCGCCCGAGTGCGGTTTTTTGCCCGTGCATGATTTTTTTTTCGCCCGAGCGTGTATTTTTCGCCCGAGCCAGTTTTTCGTCCGACGTGATTTTTTTGCTCAGGTGCGTTTTTTCCATCCGGGTGCCATTTTTTGTCGTTGCCCGATTTTTTTTTCGCCCGAGCCGATTTTTTTGCCCGGGGGCGATTTTTTTGCCCAGACGCGCTTTTTTCGCCCGGGCGTGTTTTTTTTGCACCGGCACAATTTTTTTGCCCGGGCGCGATTTTTTTACCCCGGCGCAATTTTTTCGCCATCGCGTGATTTTTCTCCCGCGGGCGATTTTTGCGCCCGCACGCGTTTTTTTTCGCCCGAGGCCGTTTTTTTCGCCCGGTCGCGATTTTTTCGCCCGATCGCAATTTGTTCGCCCGGTCGCGATTTTTTCGCCCGGGCGCGATTTTTTCCCCCGACGCGATATTTTCGCCCGGGCGCGATTTTTTCGCCCGGGGGCGATATTTTCGCCCGGGCGCGATTTTTTCGCCCGGACGCGATATTTTCGCCCGGGCGCGATTTTTTCCTCCCGGGCGCGATTTTTTTGATCGGGAGCGGTTTTTCGTCCGGGCACTATTTCTTTCGCCCGGGAGCGAATTTTTCGCCGCGACGTGATTTTTTGCTCGTTCGTGATTTTTTTGCCCGGTCGTGTATTTTTTTAGCTTGTAAGCTATTTTTTTCGCTTTCGAGCGGAAATATCGCGTCCGTGTAAAGAATTCTCATCCGTGCAAAAAATTCGCGTCCGGGCGAAATTTTTCCGCCTAGTCAAAAAAAAAAGTGCCCGTCCGAAAAATTCGCGCCCGTCCAAAAAATTTGCCGTCATCCAAAAAAATTCGTGCTCATCTGGAAAATTCGCGCCCGTTCAAAAAATTCGCGTCCGTCCGAAAAATTTTCACCCGGCCGAATATTTGGGGCCCGACCGAAAATATAGGGTTTGGCCGAAAAATTGGCGCCCAAGCGAAAATATCGCCCCCGGGCGAAAATATCGCGTCCAGGAGAAAAATTCACGCCCGGGTGAAAAATTCACGCCCGGGTGAAAAATTCACGTCCGGGCGAGAAAAACCGTCATCCGGTGAAAAATTTGCTCCCGGGCGAAAAAAACATGCCCCGGCGAAATAATTGCGTCTTTTTCCCCGGACGCACATTTTTAATAAAAAAGTTACCGCAACAGAGATTTGTCAAACGATTTATAAAGTGTCTCCTTTTTGAAAAGCTCTGCAAAAGAAGTTCACCCAAACAGTTCTTCTTTTTTAATAGACATTTTTCAAAAGCTCCTTTTCCTACCATCCTTTTGCCACCGCTCCTCCTTTCTGAAAAGCCTTCCCAAACAGGCCCTAAGTAAAGAGGAAAAGTAGACTAGTAAAGTTTTGGATTTAAATTTAGATTTTTGCTATTTGATTGATATGGTTATAATTTGCCTCTTGGATCTAGTAACAACTCAATGCATTTTTTTTATCTAGTTGATTTGCTTAAAGGATTTTTGTTGAAATTTTGGATGATTCATTTTCGTTAGTAAAGCTTATAAATTGTAAACCATATTTAAGTAATTGTTTTAGGTTTACGTTTCACGTTCTCCCTACTTGGAATTTCGCATGATACTTGTGTTGACATAATTAGAATTCTCCTGATTAGTCACCTGTTATTTTTGCTTATTTTTATATCTTTGCTTGGGGACAAGGAAAGCTTAAGCTTGGGGGAATTTGATAGTTCGTTTTGTAGCCTAAACTATTATGGTATTTTCTATCTTTCAATTTACAAATCATGTCTTGTATGCTTATATTTTGACCCCTTTTTTTATATATTATTGTCACTAACGTTTTTTCCTTCTTTTTGCAGGTTTTTACAAAGTTTTGCTGTTACACGCCCCATGGTCACGCCCTCCTAGGGCGTGTACCTAGGGCGTGTAACCTAATGGAATGAAGCAAACGGTCCGAAGACAGAAGACAAAGATTTCCATCCGACACGCCCCCAACACGGGCGTGTCACATTCAACACGGGCGTATACATAGAGCGTGACCCGCATTTCTGCAAAATTCTCCGCCGCAAGCGCATTTCCATCGTTCACCAACAAGTCACGGGCATGTCTTCCTAGTCACGGGCGTGTACCAAGGGCGTGACCTGCAAAGTTCACAGTTTTGGCGCCAGCATCAACTTTGACTTTTCTACCGACAGACACAGACGACACGCCCCCAGACACGGGCGTGACATAGGGCATGTCACCCCAAGTTCCGAGAAAAATAAGCTGCCAGCAGCTGTTTCGTGCTAGAGTTATTGCATCGCTTTCGTACCAAACCCGACACGCCCCCCGACACGGGCGTGACGGAGGGCGTGACTCGGCCGAAAAAAATTCTATAAATAGAAGCCCCTCTCTTTGAGCCCAGCATCCAGATTTAGGAGGAGTAGTGCTTTCACTTTAGTTCTTCATGTCTTAAGCTTTTCTCTTCCCCTTTCTCATTTCAAGTAATTACGTTTTTTTTATGCAAGCCCTTTTAGTATTTTTGTACTTCCTTTTTACAATATTTGTAAGCATCGTAGAAGGTGTTCTTATAATATCTGTGTGCCCTACTTGTGATTCCTCTTCATTAAGAAATAAAATAGTTCGCTATTCTCTTTCCCTTCTGCTCGGTGTTAGTTTCCATATTATTAATATGATTTTCATTTTCTATACCATGAGTAACTAAATCCTCCTTGTACTCGATCTTGATGATCCGAGGTTTGAGTGATTAAGTTATGATGCTTTAATTTTACCTTTTCTTTTTAGGGTTTAGCCTTGAATTACTCTTGATTTCTTTTGGGTTGGAGATATATCATCGATATATACTCTCCGCCTTAGCTTTCATGCTTGGCTAGCCGAGAGGCCGATAGTTTGAAGTGAGCACTCAAGAGGAAAGGGATTTGTATGCACCCCTCGAGAGAGGCAGTCGTCCAAATCTCCCGGATTGGAGTAAAATCTAATAGAGGGGTTCACCACGTAAAGCGAGCTTTAGGCCTCCGATTTAGACGAAAGTCGGTCGGACCTTCCTAAACCCAGTTGGGCATGACTTCGAGAGAAGCGTGTTTAAGCTTTAGGAACCTCCGCGGTCAAGAAACTTTTCCCTATTAAGTTTAGGTTTTTATCGCATTTCTTTATTAACTCTAGTCGAGGTGATTCTTGATCGAGTGCATTTCCATCCCATTGTTTCAACCCTTTATCGTAATCGCTTCTAATAGCTCTTTAACTTACTGCAGTAGTTCTCTTTCCAGTTTTAACTGTATTTCCTTTCGTAATTGCAATTTACTTTTTAACCCTCAAGTTTTTCATTCGATAAAATAATAGTCTTCATGTGAGTAAGTGTACTCAGCAGTCCCCGGATTTCAATACGACACTTGTGTCCCCTAGCTACAATTCGATAGGTATACTTGCCTAGATGGATTGCTAGTTCGATTGCTTTTATTTTCTTCACGATTAGTAGACACCAAGGATCTGGTAGATAATTTCTATAGTTTGTCCTTTTTATAGGCCATTCTACTGAGAAGGTGAAAGGGCGCGTCGTCTAAAGACATATTCATATGTTTGGAAAAATCCCTTAGGTCAACACTCGAAACTTGTCGACAGAGAAAATGTGTCGACTTATGTCGACACACCTCCAGCCATCTTGACAAGTAGTGTCGACACACTTCCTTGTGTCGACACAGTACAGTGTAGATTGTGTCGACACATATACATAAATTGTGTCGACGACCCTAGTTTGTGTCAACACACTTGATTTTTCTCGACACAAAACATACTTAGCCAGATTTCTGACTCCTGAACTGTTGATTCCTTATCCTGATGATGTCCATATATTGATATGACAGCTGGATAGTAGGCTTGAATTTTTGTTGACTTAGTCTAAGTTTAGGCTCATTCAAGACTTAGCATACCTAGCTCAAATGTGAAGAAATTAAACTTTTCTTCTTCTAGTGGTTTTATAAATATGTCAGCTATTTTCTTATCAGTAGGAACATATTCTAAACTGTTGTCTTTGTTTTCTCTATGTTGCCTAATAAAAATATATTTGATTTCAATATGCTTAGTTCTACTGTGAGATATAGGGTTATTTGCAATTGAAATAACACTAGTAGAGTCACAAAACAATGGAGATTTACTTATCTGTAACTTATAATCTTGTAGCTGATGCTAAATCCACTGAAGTTGAGCATAACAATTCCCTACTGAGATGTACTCAGATTCAGCTGTTGATATGGCCACACTTGTCTGCTTTTTACTACTTCATGAGAATAGCCTTCTACCAAGGAATTGACATGACCCTGAGGTGCTTTTCTTGTCTTCTTTACAACCTGCATAATCTGTATATAAAAATCCTATCAGTTCAAAATCACTACTCCTAGGATACCAAAGGCCAAGATTTGGTATGCCCTTTAGATATCTCAGAATTCTTTTGACTGCAGTGTAATGAGATTCTTTAGGGCAAGCTTGATATCGAGCACATATACAAGTAACATACATTATATCTGGTCTACTGGCAGTTAGATAAAGTAGTGATCCAACTATCCCTCTATACAAGGTAATATTAACTGGATTTCCAGCAATATCCTTGTCTAAAGACATGGTTGATCCCATAGGAGTTCTCATAGTAGTGGCAGTTTCCATGCCATACTTTTTGATTAACTCCTTGGTGAACTTTAATTGACTTATGAAAAGTCCATCTTGGGATTGTTTAACTTGGAGACCCAGGAAAAACTTAAGTTCACCCATGCTACTCATCTCAAATTTACTTTGCATTAGCTTAACAAATCTAGTGCAAAGTGAATCATCAGTAGAACCAAATATTATGTCATCAACATATATTTGTACTAAAATTGTCCTACCTTTGAATTCCCTTAAGAATAGTGTCTTGTCAATCTTTCCTCTTGAGAATTTATTCACTAAAAGGAATTCTGACAGAGTCTCATACCAAGCCCTTGGAGCTTGTTTTAATCCATAGAGAGCTCTAGAAAGTAAATAGACATGAGAAGGTTTAGCTGGATCAACAAAACCTGAGGGTTGTTCTACATATACTCTTTCCTTCAGGTTTCCATTCAGAAAAGCTGACTTAACATCCATTTGGTACACTTTGAAACCTTTGTAAGCTGCATAGGCTAGGATGAGTCTTATAGCTTCCAACCTAGAAACTAGTGTAAAGGTCTAGTCAAATTCTATTCCCTCCTCTTGTCTATAACCCTTTGCAACCAGTCTAGCCTTATTTCTTATTACCACTCCATTTTTCATCTAGTTTGTTTCTATAAATCCATTTTGTTCCAATGATATTGTAATCATCAGGTCTTGGAACCAACTTCCAGACCTTGCACCTCTTGAATTGGTTCAATTCTTCTTGTATTGCACCAATCCAAAATGGATCCATATTTGTTTATTCAAACTTTTTAGGTTCTGTTTGTGACAGAAAACTTTAATACATCACTATGTTATGATGTCTGCTTCTTTTGGTAACTCCTTGAGCAGCATCACCTATGATCAATTCTATTGGATGATCCTTTAGGTGCCTGACACCTACTGGTAGTATCACTTCTTCTCCTGGATCATCTTTATCATGCTTTTGAGTTATTTCTCCAGGTTCTTCCTGTCCCTGTATTTCTTCAACAATGTTGATTTCCTCTTATAAATTATGCTTGCCTGTTTTTGTATCTTCCATGGCCAGTCCTTTTAGCCTCAAGTCCACTTGTGTTGTGTTTAAAGTACCTGTCTTACCATCATAGAACATAGAACTTTCATCAAATACAATATGGACTGACTCCTCTACAACTTGATCCTTCAAGTTATAGACCTTATAGGCTTTGCAATGGTTGTTATAACCAACAAATATCCCATCATAAGACTTTTCAGCAAACTTGGATAAGTAGGTTTTTCCATTGTTTAAGACATAACATCTACATCCAAAGATTCTAAAATAGGCTATGTTTGGTTTTATGCCCTTCATAAGTTCATAAGGAGTTTTATTTAATCTCTTGTTGATTGAAGCCCTATTTAGAACATAACAAGCTATGTTAATTGCCTCAGCCAAGAAATATTTTGGAAGTGAGGAATCACTTAGCAAGGTTCTACCAGCTTCAATGAGAGTTCTATTTCTCCTCTCAGCTATTCCATTTTTCTAGGGTGTTCTTAGTGAAGAGAATTCTTATTGAATTCCTAGTTCTTCACAAAACTTTGTCATACAATCAGATTGGAATTAAGTTCCATGGTCACTTCTCATTTTTACCATAGTATTGTTAAGTTCATTATGAATTTATTTCACAAAATTCTTAAAGACATCAAGAGTTTCAGACTTTTTCTTTAAGAAGAATACCCAAGTAAATTTAGAGTCGTGATCAACAATTACAAAAGTATAGACACTCCTTCCTAAGTTATGAACTGACATAGGACCAAACAAGTCTATATACAGGAGGTATAAACACCTCACAGAGTCTTTCGATTCACAGCATTTGAATGAAGCTTTAGTCTGTTTGCCTTTTTGGCATGCTGGGCAGATGCTCTCTTTAGTGCATCTCATGTTAGGACAATTCCTAACAAGCTCCTTGCTGTATAGTTTGCCTAAAGCCTTATAGTTCATGTGGGCTAGCCTCTTGTGTATTATAACACATTGTGAAGCTTTCTCACTTGTAGCTAGACATAGGGGTGAGCTAGACTTAATACATAGGAAGTTTAAACAGTATACATCTGCACATCTAGTGCCTGTCAAGATGACCTCTTTGTCACTTGATCTTTTTACTAGGCACTCATCTCTGTAGAATAATGTGTCATATCCAAAATCACAAAATTGCCTTATGCTTAAAAGGTTGTGTTGCAACCCTTCCACATAAGCTACATGAGTGATTGTAACTAGACTATTTGTGATCTTACAATAACCTTTGGTGATGTCTTTGTCAGCTCCTCCAAAGATCACTTTTGGTCCATTTTCCATATGAATATATTCCTTCAGATTTCTTCTTTTTCCAGTCATATGTCTGGAGCATCCACTATTCAAGTACCAAATTGGTTCTGAGCTTGGACATTCCTGCAAAATAAGAAATTACTTTTCCTTAGGACCACAAATAGTCGTGGGTCCTAGGTTCTTGTTAGTTGTGACTCTATCAAAGCCAATAGTTGATCTCTTGAAAGGAATTATCTTCAGACTATGAGGCACTGTTGGATTGAACCAGCAATCTAGGGCAAAGTGTCCTATCTTTCCACAGCACCAGCATTAAAATCTATTATATCTCCTTTTAGGAGGAAAAAAGAATCTTTATGCTAAGACCCCTTTTGGACAGGAGTTAGCACTTTTGGATTTATCTTGATTGTGAACACAAGATGAGTCTTATCTCACAACCTTAAGATGTTCTCTTGGATTATTAGATTGTACAGCTGATTGTGGAATGGTCTGATCCTTTGATCCCTTTTGCTTTTTACCCCTCCTTCTCTATGGTCTAATAAACCCCAGACCAACTCTAGGTTTTCCTGAGAAGGTATCTATAATAGGCAAAATAGTCTTAGGTTTTAAGAACTGCTCAACCAATTTCCTTTCATTTAGGAGTTTGGTTTCTAGCTCCTTAATGATTGCATCCTTTTTCTTAATTTCATTTATTTGGTCATCAATGATCTTGGTTAACTTTGTTAACTTAGACCCATGAAGACCAAGTTTCTTAGTATCCATCTTATGATGATACTCAAGAATTTTTAGTGATGCAATTTCTATAGCTTGCTCTTTTACTAGCTTCTTGCTTTTGACTAAAGCAGCTAGCAGTTTACAAAACCTAAGTATGAGTTACTTATGTTCATTCCCTTAGTTGATCTCATGTGGATCAACCAGTAATCCACCTGAGTTTGCCTCATCTCCAGTCTCATAGACAGAAGTCTTAGTGCAGGAAGAGTTATCATAAATTACCTGAGAATTCTTACAGTTGTGAGTTCTAGTTTCTGGTTCATCAGCTATTGCCATCAGATTGATTTCCATGTCTTCTTCAGAGTCACCATAGGATAATGAAGTTGTGGAGTTATTTCCTTTGTAGATGACTCTTCTGATGAACTCCTCCTCATATGAATACAGCCCCACATATTATTCTTTTGAATCAGTTGAATTAGAATAACTATCAGACAAGGTCTTTGTATTTTTAGCCATCAGACAATTTTATGATTTCTTATCCTTAAAAAACTTCCTTTCTTTTGAATTTCTATTCTCCTTTCTCTTTATTGGGCAATCAGCAATGACATGCCTAGTCCTGTTACAACAAAAACAAATAATATCAGTCTTAGATTGTTTGTTTTAATTGGAGTCATACCTGATCACAGATTTGTCTCTGTGTTTGTTTTTGCTTTTGTGAGAACTAGAGCCAGAAGGTTTCCTATTGCTCCACTGTTTTCTTCTTCTTAACATCTTCTTGAACTGCCTAGTAAATAAGGCAAGTTCATCATCTGATATCTCTTCTAAAGATGAGCAAGGTCCAGTGCTATCTATCTCTTCATCTCTTCTAGGTGATGATGGAATTTCCCTTCTAGTTTTCTTGGAAGAGTCAGCTTTGAAGGCCAATGATTTAGACTAGGATGATTGTCTGGTAGTTTTTGCTTCAGTTTTTCTTGAATTGAGTTGAAGCTCATGTGACATTAATTTCCCAAATAAGTCTTGGGGAAGTAAATTTCTCAGATTTCCCATTTCCCTTACTACACAAATCATGATATCTCATTCTTTATTTAGGGATCTCAGGAACTTGTCATTTAGTTCATAGTTTGAGAAGTTTCTCCCATAGTTTCTTAAGTCATTGACTATTCTAAAGAACTTTTCATATGTTTGTTCAATAGAATCTGTCTTCCCTTGTCTAAATGCCTCATATTGCTTGTTAAGGAGTGACCTTCTGTCATCTGTCACCTCTATTGTACCTTCCATATACACTATCAACGTATCCCACATTTCCTTAGAAGAATTATAGTGCACCAGATTCTGAAATGTGGAGTTGTCAATAGCACTCACTATTATGTTCTGTGCACTTTTGTCCATAGTAGTAAGTATGACCCCATCCTTTATCATTTCTGACAATGTCTTAGGAGTTTGAATATTTGTATCTAGGATAGATGATTTCATGGGCACATAGGATCCATCTTGAATTGTAACAAAGATTCTTGGGTCTGAAGCTTCCATGAATAGTCTTAATCTTTGTTTCCATATTGCAAAATTTTCCTTAGTGCAGATGGGAAATTTCATGGAACTGAGTTCTCTGTTTGATTCAGAAGCCATAGGTCAGACAACCTTCAACTACCCTTAGGATCTTTTCCGGACTGTTAGGTCTATCTTTGGACAACCTCCCTCTGATACCACTTAAAAGTCAAGCATATATGTAGAAAGTCACCGAGGGGGCTGAATATGTGACCTATTAAAATTCTTTGTAGTTCTTTTAACTTTAGCAATGTGCCCTAATGCAATTTAGAATATAAGTTGTACCCAGCATAAACAATAAAATAACAAGAATTGATCACAGCATACACAGCAAAGAACATAACACAAAACACAAGGGATATAATAAGTTTATAGTGGTTCCCCTATATAGGGTACATCCACTTTCCACCTTCTTCCTCACTAGCAATGTGCTAGATAAGGTTATAGCTCCTCCTTCATAACTCGGATCCACAGATCCTACAAGGTTCAGTTTGTCTCCAAGAAACCTACACTCAGACCCACTGGTCCTACCTCAGAGATATCTCAATCTCCTACCTCAGAGATCTCCTCAATCTCCTACCTCAGGCTTTATAGATTAAGCCTACAATCTCAGTGATTTACCCTAAATCACCTACCTTATATTCACCTAGAATCCTTCCTCAGCCTTTATAGATTAGGCTTACTAAACTCAGAGAATGAGATCTCCTACCCACTCAGATCTCTAGTAGATCTTATAATGAAATTTGATAAAACAAATTACAGAAAAATAGAAAACCTGTTATCTGTTGGATCTGTGTGTACAGATCTTTTCACACAGCCGTAGTTTGATTTCTTCTTGAAAGATCAGCAGGCTGAATTGAATTTCTGCTCAATCAGCAACTTCTTGATGAAGATAAAATCGAATAGTTCTAAGATGCTGATGAACAGATCACTTAATACCCAGATCAACCTAAGAAAAGGGATCTGAAGACTTTCTTGAAGATTAACTTCTTCTTCTCTTTCTACTTCTTGATTGGTCTTTTAGAATAGAGAGAGACTGATGAATTGTATAGAATCAGTATCATCTTCTGAAGGCAGCACCTCCTATTTATAGAAATCTCAGATGGCTTGGACTGGTATTGATGACATCAGCAACTGCCAGCAAATCCTTCCTTGAACTGTCTTTATATAAGGGAAGCCTTCCTGTGTCGACAAGAATGATCTGACCAGTATTAACCTGATTGATGTTGACTCGGTACAGTCTGTCATATAAGTGTTGAAGTAGACAAGTTGTCTCAAAATCTATGTTGATACATCTTTGACAGACCCAACACCTCCATACTTAGAATAGTTTTCATCTCAGAACAGAAAGTGTTGAGATAGTATTGTTGTGTTGACATATCTGTTATTTATGTCAATACATCTGTTATTTATGTCAATACATCTGTTATCTGTGTCGACACATCTTAGTTTTGCCTTGTGTCGAGACAATTTGGTAGTCTCGACACACTCTGTCTAATGTATTGACTACTGATATGCCTTGTGTTGACACGAAAGTATTGTCTCGACACATCTTCTATTCTCTATGTTGACTACTGATCTGCCTTGTGTCGACACATGTTATCTCAATACTTTGATTTAGAATAATTTCTTCAACTTTGAACCTGCACATGTAAAATTAGCATACATCAAATACACCTTTGAGTATATCATTAATTTGTCAAGGGGACTTTGTAACGCCCCGTTTTTTCAGCGATTATTTTTATTCTCGTTTGGCATTACGATGACGCGTTTCCGTGGCTTGTGCCATTTGTGGAGTGTGGTTTAGCTCCTTAGAACTGAGTGCCCTATTCTGTAGCCTATTGGCAAGATCTCCCTAGCAAGCCGAGTCGTTTTGGGTGACCCGGTGTGGCCTCTCCGGGGGATGTTGGTGTTTGGCTTTATTTGGGTATAACTTGAGTTCTGTTTGTCGAAAAGTAATTTCGACTTCGTCGTTGTGTTCGTAGCGTGGGTATTTAGCTACGGTGCGAATTTCGTCGAATTCCGAGGTAGTTCGGTTTTCGCGTCGTTTTGGTGCTTTATGTAATTTTGTAATTAATTATATTATGATATAATTATATATATATAGTATGAAAACCCCCCGATCCATCATCTTCTTCCCCGCTTGAAACCGCCGCCTGTACGAGAGGAAAACGGGAAACCGCCTACCCTTCCCTTCGGACGCCGATTCCCGGAGCGTTTGTGGACGGAATTCGATTCCGAGAGTGGATTCGGATTGCTCTCGTCAAGACCTTCATTCCTGCGGTAAGAAATTCGATTTTCGTGGAGTTTTGGGAGGTTTGGAATTTTCGGTTTTGGATGTTTTCCGCCATTAATGGCCGAGTGTTTGTTTTAGGTGTTGCGGCCGTTTTGATCCGTGCGAAGAGGAGGAAAGCAGTCCAAAGCTTCGCTGTGAATTGAGGCAAGTGGTATTCTTGCCCTTGCCAAGTTTTCTTTTCGATTTTACTTGCTGAAATTGAAATCCCGGTTAGCCCAGGTTAGAGGCCTTGTTGTTCTCATTTTTTTTCTTGCTAACTATAGGGCTTAGTTCTTCCTACTGAAACCCCCCCTATTTTGTGATGATTGGAATCCAAATTGTCGGCGTAAAGCCATTGTTTTCCTTTACTCTGATTGTTGCTCTGGTTTGGGTGTAGCCAAGCGGGAGAGTTAGGAGGGGGTGTAGTTGCCGATTTTCGTTAAGGTATTACTCGAATGATTAGGCATAGTTTGTATAGTAGTGGTGCGCGACGTTGGTAGTTTCCTGCTGCTTCTGCAGTTGCGTGAGTCGTGTGTGCGTTCCGGTGTCGTTCGGGAAATTCAAAACGGTATAGGTTGACCGCGCACGATCGTTAACTGTTAGGGCGCACGACCACTGGTCGTGTTCCTCTGTTCGTGCGCGTATAACTTTCAGTTTCCAAAGTTCTGTCTCGCAGATCGCACGAGCGCTGGCAAGCAGTGCGCACGACCACTGATCGTGCGTCACTGATCGTGCGCTGACGCTAAGTTTTCTGTCAGGTTTTCCAGGTTCGCTTCGCACGATCATCAGCCGATGAGTGCGCACGACCACTGATCGTGCGCTTTGTATATTTTCTTTTGCTAGGCGAATTTAGCTGGTTTCGAGTGCGGGAGTTTAGATACTCAAGTGGTAGGCAACTACTCGAGTTCTGGATCTTCTGCCTTGGTCGTTCGACTGTCGTCGAGCTCCGTATTCTTTAGTGGGCTTGTGGGTAGTGGTATTATTTTGGCGGCGAGTGAGGCTAGCTCACTCAACGCCAAAGTTTAGGTAGGCACTGAGTGGGTTTCACTCAACGCCTAGTCGTGTTGGTTTATTTCAACACTCTTCCTTTACCTTGTATTTCGTTTCCGAGTGGATTTCCAGTTGTATTTCTGGGTTTTCCTTGTCGGCCGTTTTCTTTATTTTCCTAAAGGCCGAATCGTGAGTCGTGGTTAGTAGTGGTGGTTGTAGCTCTTTATGGGGGTGGAGTTGTGTGATATAGCCAAGCCCACCCATGTTTTTTCTTGCTCCAGGTACGGGCTGGGCATGTCGGGTGGAAGGTCCCTTGTGTTTTCACGTGCTGACCCTCGAGCTTTTGACTTGGACATGGTGGATTGGGGGACTGCGTTTGCCTTCGATCCGGTTCCTCGTTGTTGTTTTGCTACTATAACTTCCCACAGTTTAGGGTGTTAGAAGTTTCTTCTTTGGTAGTTTGCAGCATTCTGGCTCTTGGCAGCCTAGTAGGCCCTGCAGGATGTGGTTCCTGGGCTGGGTCGTTGCTGTTTCTTTGCACGTTGTGCATTTCTTGTTGTCCTGTTTTGGACAGTTGTGACTCTTTCTACTGCATGTTTTTCTGTTACTTTGTCCTTTAGTTGACTCTTTCATGCAGTTTTTCTTTGTTTAGCTTACTGAGGTATTCTGTTCTCTTTTGGAATACCCCAGGTTCTGAGCTGTAGCCAGTCTGGTGGCTAGTTGGAGGTGGTGTTGTTGGTGGACTCCCGGACCTTGGAGTTCTGTTTACCTTGTTAGTGAGGTTGTTTTCAGTACTTTCTTACAGACATATATTTGTGCTAGTGGGTTCGTGTCAGGTTGTTGGCGCCCACTGGTAGTTTTTACCTTGTACTAGATATATACTATTGCTACTACCATTTTTCTGGAGATAGTCTACTTGCTTTGAGAAGGTTTTATACTAGGTTGCTAGTTATTTTTAAACTGTAATTATTATTATAAATAAAGCTCATGATCAAAATGTTTTATAAGACGTATTCACTATTTTCCAAATCACGTATAAAGACCGCTTTCTTATATATTATATAAATTAAATGTAGGGTCTTGCATAGCATGAGTGGTTCTCTTGGAACCCTTATGCGCTCCTTAGGAGGTTAAACCTAAATAAAGTATTTTTCTGCAGCGTATAAATATAGTTTTTCTTTTGTGGACTAGGTGATCCACTGAGCCGAGGGATACGGTCTCTAAAATATAACTGATTTTCTATTCATTAAGCACATGATTTTCTTGCATAAAGATTGTAGTTGGTTCTGCCTGAGCGTCAGCAGTTATCCCCTGCTTGACGTGGCATCATGACGCGTGTTTTCTCTTACTCTGATAATTCTTAATTCGGAGAAAATGCGGGTTGTGACAGTGGGTATCAGAGGGAGGTTGCTTGACAAGTTAGTTGAGCAACCTTCCTTTGTTCGCTTATTAGTAGTTCAGCATCATGTCATTCACACACCGATATGTCATCAGCACGTCTTGGCAAAAGCACGAACACTACACTCATAGCATAACATGAAGTATACGAGGCATATTATGTAGTATGGGATGCATAATATGTGTTCGTATATGGATCCACCATAGGGGCTACATGTGAGGGTTATGTAGTATGGGATGCATAACCTCAGCACATGACTGCGACTAGCACGTTTCTTTTTCATTGCATGGAAATATTATGTAGTATGGGATGCATAACATTTTCATGCGTACGCCGCTCATAACATGCATTAGGGCCTTTTTTTTAGAATGCATAGCACAATCATGCATATCATATCATTGCATAGGCACAACGCGCCGAGCTAAAGATTTGCAGGATGACATATGTACACACATGAGTTTTCAAATTAACATAAGTTCATGCATCCGATCTAGGCACAAGAGTTAGTAAGGTGGTGGTTAACCATCCTAGGTTAGGGCATATCATCTAATTTTTGTGAAGAAGATAAACTCTCAGAGCAAGTTTAGCAGCTTTAAGTCTATATCTACATATGTATTGTCTGTACTGGTAATCGGTTCTAGTCGTGGGATTCGAATCTGATTTGCGTTGTAATGATTTTTAGGATGGCTAGGCGTCCTACGACTCGATCGACTCCCCTGTCTGAGGGTGAATCTTCTGGAGCTCAGAACGATGCGGTGATCGAGAGTCTGCGTCTGAGTAGCGAAGCTAAGGGCAGGCAGTTGGAGGAGGTGCAAGCCCAGATTCAGTCTTTGGTGGCAGTTGTGGCAGGGCAGGCTCAGGGTGCGCAAGTTCCTGCTGGGGGGGTTAGCTGTTCCTCCTCCTCCTGCACCCTTGAGACCTCCAGTGGTGGTGCTAGCAGAGATGACCTTCATCTCGCAGTTTCAGAGGCTGAGCCCTCCCACTTATGATGGGAAGGCAGATTTCATGGTGATAGACGACTAGCTGATCTCCATGGAGGAGATGTTTTCGTACTCAGGAATTGCAGGTGATCAGAGGGTGATGTTAGCCACCTATCAGCTCAAAGGGTTGGCTAAGAGTTGGTGGCTGAGAGAAAAGGAGAGCTTAGTGGCTGGGTGCTCGTGGGAGATGTTCAAGGAGTTGCTGTTGAGAAAGTTCTTGCCTTCGGTTGAGCGTGACCGCCTCATGAATGATTTCCTCTATCTGAAGCAAAGGCAACTCACGGTGGGTGAGTATGAGATAGAGTTCAGCAAGTTGAGCCGTTTTGCCCCGGGATTGGTCAGCGTTGAGGCTGATCGAGTTAAGCGATTTCTCGGTGGTTTGAGGAGTGAGGTGCAGCAGTTGGCCAGTGCTTATGGGACAGTGACTTATGCTGGAATTGTAGAGGCTGCTCTTAAGGTTGAGGCCATTGAGACGGCGAAGAGCAGAGGCCAGTAGTTGAAGAAGGATAAGAGGAAGTTGGTAGAGGAGAAGAAACCCCTGGTACCCGATGCTGTTCCGGGAAAGAGGAGCAGGGTGGTGTGCAGTTTTTGTGGCCGGTCAGGCCATCCTGTCGAGAGGTGTTTCAAGAAGGCGGCAGCTCAGAAGAAGGAGCAGGTTCATGCGATTCAGGGTGCTCCTAGGAGAGATGCCTCCTGTTCTGTTTGTAAGCGATCCGGCCATGATGCGGCCCAGTGTTGGACCAAGGATAAATTCTGCTATCAGTGTGGGCAGAAGGGTCACATTAAGTCGAGGTGTCCTCAGGTCCAGTCAGCTCTTCCTGCAGTTCCATTGCAGGAATTACCTCCACCTCAGCGTGTGGACAAGGGAAAAGGGAAGCTGAACGTGATTTCTTCCGAGGAGGCTCAGGCTTCGACCCAGGTGATCTCAGGTTAGTTGTTTGTTGTTTTTCTTTCTAGCCTGGTAGTTTAGTTGCTAGATTATTTACGGTACTGTTGTGCTAGTTCCTTAGCTTTATGCATTCCTATTGGGAAATTTAAGATGAAGAACCGCTGGGCGCGTGTTCTGTTTGACTCCGGTGCTACCCACTCGTTCGTGGCTAGAGCCTTTGTAGAGCGTCATCGGTTGTCTCTAGATCGTGTTCGGGATTCCTTCCGTGTCAAGTTTCCCTCTGGTGAATCTGTGTTGTCAGATTTGGGTATTTTGGATTGCCCGGTTTTGTTGGGGGATTTTCTTGCGAAGGCGGACCTGAAGATGATTGATCTAGAGGACTTCGATGTCATTTTGGGCATGGACTGGCTCTCTCGGTATGATGCGGTCATTCAGTGCAAAGGAAAGCGCTTGGACTTCATCAGGGACGACGGTCAGCCCGACAGCATGTATGCTGATCCATGTCAGGATTCTCCTGTTCTCTCTGCGGTATGTGTTCAGAGATTGTTTCTTTCTGATTGTTGTGTTTGTTTAGTCTCGGCGGTTGGAACCGTTGTTAGCGTGCCACGCTTGGAGGAGATTCCTATTGTTCGTGGTTTCGCTGATGTTTTTCCTGATGATCTTCCTGGTATCCCTCCTGAGCGGGATGTGGAGTTTGTTATTGATTTGGAGCCGGGTACGCGTCCTATTGCTAAGGCGCCGTACCGGATGGCCCCTCGTGAGTTAGAGGAGTTGCGAATTCAGTTAGATGAGTTGTTGGCTAAAGGTTTTATCAGGCAGAGTTCGTCGCCTTGGGGTGCTCCTGTTTTGTTCGTAAAGAAGAAAGATGGGTCGATGCGGCTTTGCATCGAATATAGAGAGTTGAACAAGGTCACTATCAAGAACAGGTACCCTCTGCCGAGGATCGATGATTTACTTGACCAGTTGCGTGGTAGCACGGTGTTCTCCAAGATCGATCTTCGTTAGGGATATCATCAGCTCAGGATCCGTGAGGTAGATATTCCACGGACTGCGTTTAGGTCGAGGCATGTACACTTTGAGTTTTTGGTGATGTCGTTTGGTTTGACCAACGCACCATCAGCTTTCATAGACATGATGAATTGGGTATTCAAGGATTTCCTAGACAAGTTCGTGGTGGTCTTCATTGATGATGTGTTGGTTTATTCTCGTAGTGTTGAGGAGCATGAGCAGCATTTGCGCTTGGTACTATCAGAATTGAGGAACCACAAGTTATTCGCCAAGTTGAGCAAGTGCGAATTTTGGTTGCCTCAGGTTTCTTTTCTAGGCCACGTGGTGAACAAGGATGGGATCTCGGTTGACCCAGAAAAGATTGCAGTAGTGATGGATTGGAGTAGGCCGAATACACCTAAGGAGATCAGAAGTTTCTTAGGGTTAGCTGGCTATTACAGGAGATTTGTGGAGGGTTTCTCTTCTCTAGCCGCACCTTTGACCAAGCTGACTCAGAAGAAGGTGGCTTTTGTTTGGAGCGAGAAGTGCGAAGAAGCTTTTCAGGAGTTAAAGAGGAGATTGTGTAGTGGTCCCGTTCTGACCCTTCCTACTGAGGGCGTGGATTATGATGTATATGTGGATGCTTCGCTTGTAGGTCTTGGATGCGTATTAATGCAGGATGGAAAAGTAATCGCTTATGGGTCAAGGCAGCTGAAGACTCCTGAGAAGAATTATCCTACGCATGACCTTGAGTTTGCAGCGGTTATCTATGCGTTGAAGTTGTGGAGGCACTTACTTTATGGGGCTCAGTGCAAGATTTTTACTGACCATAAGAGCCTGAAGTACGTGTTCACGCAGAAAGAGTTGAATCTGCGTCAGCGGCGGTGGCTTGAGTATGTGGCGGATTATGACGTAGAAATCCAGTATCATCCGGGCAAGGCCAATGTGGTGGCCGACGCCCTGAGCCGAAAGACGGGAAAGATCTTTAACCTCTCCGCCGATCGGTTAGTGGAGGAGTTCCTCCTTATGGATATTTCAGTGGGATGCTGTGGTTTGCAGAGTAGTTTGTCAGTGGCAGAGCCGTCCTGGATTTCTTTGACTAGACTGCATCAGAAGGACGATCCGGATCTGTTGCACCTTTTTACCAGGACAGAGAAGGGAGAGTTGCCAGATTTTGCTATTGATGATACGGGTACTTTGAAGTACCGCGGCAGGTTTTGCGTTCCCGCTGTTGGGGACATTAGGAGTATGATTTGCAGTGAGGCTCATGGTTCCAGCATTGCCTACCATCCAGGATCAACGAAGATGTACCGTGACTTAAGGCAAATTGCCTGGTGGTATGGCATGAAAGGTGATATAGCCCGATTTGTTGCTGAGTGTCACACTTGCAAGCGTGTGAAGGCCGATCATGGAAGGCCTGGTGGTAAGTTGACTCCGCTAGAGATCCCGACTTGGAAGTGGGAGAGTATATCTATGGACTTCATCACGGGTTTGCCAAAATCCCCGAGAGGATATGATTCTGTTTGGGTTATAGTGGATAAATTGACGAAGTGTGCTCACTTCGTGCCATATAAGATTGATTACCCGATGAGGAAGATAGCGGAGTTGTGCTTGAATGAAGTCATCCGACTCCACGGTGTGCCGGTTAGCATCATTTCTGATCGAGACTCCCGGTTTACTTCTCGTTTTTGGCAGAGTCTGCAGGAGGGTTTGGGTACGGATCTGAGGTATTCTACTGCGTACCACCCTCAGACCAATGGGCAGACGGAGCGGGTCAATCAGATTGTTGAGGATATGATCAGGTGCTATATTTTAGACCACGGTGGAGCGTGGGATGAGCGTCTGCGACTCATGGAATTTGCTTATAATAATAGTTATCAGGAAAGCTTGCAGATGGCTCCGTTCGAAGCTTTGTATGGGAGGCGCTGTAGGACTCCGTTGTTTTGGGCTGAGGCTGGTGAGAAGCCTTTGTTGGGTCCAGATGCTCTGGAAGAGATGGAAGTCGTCGTGAAGCTTATTCGGGAGAAGCTTCGTATAGCTCAGGAGAGGTATGAAAAGAACGCCAATCGGCGTAGGTCTGCTTTGGAGTTTTTAGTAGGGGATCATGTATACCTCAAGGTTTCTCCAATGGTTGGTGTGAAGAGATTTGGTAAAAATCGGAAATTGGACCCAAGGTATGTGGGCCCGTTCGAGGTTTTGGAGCGGATTGGTGTGTCTGCTTATAGATTGGATTTGCCAGCGAACTTCCCTGGTGTTCATAATGTTTTTCATGTTAGCCAGTTGCGGAAGTGTGTGCGCAGCAGTGGGCAACTCTTGGATGTTGTGCCCCAGTTGGAGCCCAACCTCTCTTTTGTTGAGGTGCCAGTTCGTATTTTGGATACCCAGGAGCGTGTGCTGCGAAAGAAGTCCATACCGATGGTGAAAGTTCTATGGAAAAATCAGGATTTGGAGAGCGCGACTTGGGAGCTAGAGTTGGCCATGAGGAGGGCGTACCCTCACCTGTTTCACTGATTTGATCGGTATGTTTCCCTTTGTAACTTCTGTTTGTTACTTTTCCTTCTTTAGTAGGAGGGTTGTGCGTAAAGTTTCGGGACGAAACTTTCTTTTAGGGGGAGTGACTGTAACGCCCCGTTTTTTCAGCGATTTTTTTTATTCTCGTTTGGCGTTACGATGACGCGTTTCCGTGGCTTGTGCCATTTGTGGAGTGTGGTTTAGCTCCTTAGAACTGAGTGCCCTATTCTGTAGCCTGTTGGCAAGATCTCCCTAGCAAGCCGAGTCGTTTTGGGTGACCCGGTGTGGCCTCTCGGGGGGATGTTGGTGTTTGGCTTTATTTGGGTATAACTCGAGTTCTGTTCGTCGAAAAGTAATTTCGACTTCGCCGTTGTGTTCGTAGCGTGGGTATTTAGCTACGGTGCGAATTTCGTCGAATTCCGAGGTAGTTCGGTTTTCGCGTCGTTTTGGTGCTTTATGTAATTTTGTAATTAATTATATTATGATATAATTATATATATATATATAGTATGAAAACCCCCCGATCCATCATCTTCTTCCCCGCTTGAAACCGCCGCCTGTACGAGAGGAAAACGGGAAACCGCCTACCCTTCCCTTCGGAAGCCGATTCCCGGAGCGTTTGTGGACGGAATTCGATTCCGAGAGTGGATTCGGATTGCTCTCGTCAAGACCTTCATTCCTGCGGTAAGAAATTTGATTTTCATGGAGTTTTGGGAGGTTTGGAATTTTCGGTTTTGGAAGTTTTCCGCCATTAATGGCCGAGTGTTTGTTTTAGGTGTTGCGGTCGTTTTGATCCGTGCGAAGAGGAGGAAAGTAGTCCAAAGCTTCGCTGTAAATTGAGGCAAGTGGTATTCTTGCCCTTGCCAAGTTTTCTTTTCGATTTTACTTGCTGAAATTGAAATCCCGGTTAGCCCAGGTTAGAGGCCTTGTTGTTCTCTCTTTTTTTTCTTAATAACTATAGGGCTTAGTTCTTCCTACTGAAACCCCCCCTATTTTGTGATGATTGGAATCCAAATTGTCGGCGTAAAGCCGTTGTTTTCCTTTACTCTGATTGTTGCTCTGGTTCGGGTGTAGCTAAGAGGGAGAGTTAGGAGGGGGTGTAGTTGCCGATTTTCGTTAAGGTATTACTCGAATGATTAGGCATAGTTTGTATAGTAGTGGTGCGCGACGTTGGTAGTTTCCTGCTGCTTCTGCAGTTGCGTGAGTCGTGTGTGCGTTCCGGTGTCGTTCGGGAAATTCCAAACGGTACAGGTTGACCGCGCACGGTCGTTAACCGTTAGGGCGCACGACCACTGGTCGTGTGCCTCTGTTCGTGCGCGTATAACTTTCAGTTTCCAAAGTTCTGTCTCGCAGATCGCACGAGCGCTGGCAAGCAGTGCGCACGACCACTGATCGTGCGTCACTGATCGTGCGCTGATGCTAAGTTTTCTGTCAGGTTTTCCAGGTTCGCTTCGCACGATCATCAGCCGATGAGTGCGCACGACCACTGATCGTGCGTCACTGATCGTGCGCTTTGTATATTTTCTTTTGCTAGGCGAATTT
Organism: Platanthera zijinensis; assembly: GCA_039513925.1. NCBI lineage: Eukaryota > Viridiplantae > Streptophyta > Magnoliopsida > Asparagales > Orchidaceae > Platanthera > Platanthera zijinensis. The sequence continues at coordinate 152,999,239 of CM077080.1, read as the reverse complement.
AGCTGGTTTCGAGTGCGGGAGTTTAGATACTCAAGTGGCAGGCCACTACTCGAGTTCTGGATCTTCTGCCTTGGTCGTTCGACTGTCGTCGAGCTCCGTATTCTTTAGTGGGCTTGTGGGTAGTGGTATTATTTTGGCAGCGAGTGAGGCTAGGTCACTCAACGCCAAAGTTTAGGTAGGCACTGAGTGGGTTTCACTCAACGCCTAGTCGCGTTGGTTTATTTCAACACTCTTCCTTTACCTTGTATTTCGTTTCCGAGTGGATTTTCAGTTGTATTTCTGGGTTTTCCTTGTCGGCCGTTTTCTTTATTTTCCTAAAGGCCAAATCGTGGGTCGTGGTTAGTAGTGGTGGTTGTAGCTCTTTATGGGGGTGGAGTTGTGTGATATAGCCAAGGCCACCCATGTTTTTTCTTGCTCCAGGTACGGGCTGGGCATGTCGGGTGGAAGGTCCCTTGTGTTTTCACGTGTTGACCCTCGAGCTTTTGACTTGGACATGGTGGATTGGGGGACTGCATTTGCCTTCGATCCGGTTCCTCGTTGTTGTTTTGCTACTATCACTTCCCACAGTTTAGGGTGGTAGAAGTTTCTTCTTTGGTAGTTTGCAGTATTCTGGCTCTTGGCAGCCTAGTAGGCCCTGCAGGATGTGGTTCCTGGGCTGGGTCATTGCTGTTTCTTTGCACGTTGTGCATTTCTTGTTGTCCTGTTTTGGACAGTTGTGACTCTTTCTACTGCATGTTTTTCTGTTACTTTGTCCTTTGGTTGACTCTTTCATGCAGTTTTTCTTTGTTTAGCTTGCTGAGGTATTCTGTTCTCTTTTAGAATACCCCAGGTTCTGAGCTGTAGCCAGTCTGGTGGCTAGTTGGAGGTGGTATTGTTGGTGGACTCCCGGACCTTGGAGTTCTGTTTACCTTGTTAGTGAGGTTGTTTTCAGTACTTTCTTACAGACATATATTTGTGCTAGTGGGTTCGTGTCAGGTTGTTGGCGCCCACTGGTAGTTTTTACCTTGTACTAGATATATACTATTGCTGCTACCATTTTTCTGGAGATAGTCTACTTGCTTTGAGAAGGTTTTATGCTAGGTTGCTAGTAATTTTTAAACTATAATTATTATTATAAATAAAGCTCATGATCAGCATGTTTTATAAGACGTATTCACTATTTTCCAAATCATGTATAAAGACCGCTTTCTTATATATTATATAAAATAAATGTAGGTTCTTGCATAGCATGAGTGGTTCTCTTGGAACCCTTATGCGCTCCTTAGGAGGTTAAACCTAAATAAAGTATTTTTCCGCAGCGTATAAATATAGTTTTTCTTTTGTGGACTAGGTGATCCACTGAGTCGAGGGATACGGTCTCTAAAATATAACTGATTTTCTATTCATTAAGCACATGATTTTCTTGCATAAAGATTGTAGTTGGTTTTGCCTGAGCGTCAGCAGTTATCCCCTGCTTGACGTGGCATCATGACGCATGTTTTCTCTTACTCTGATAATTCTTAATTCGGAGAAAATGCGGGTTGTGACAGACTTCTCCAGATCAGGTACATTGTTCCCAAGGTACCCAACAAATGATGTCATCTGGGTAATCATAGTCTGTTTGACAAAGGTGTCACACTTCATTCCAAACCGGAAGGATGATTCAGTGGAAAAGCTTGCAAAGCTTTATGTGGATAACATAGTACGATTGCACGGTGTGCCCTGTAGTATCATAAGTGACCGTGATGAGCATTTTACTTCAAATGATTGGAGGCTAGTCCATCAACTATTGGGAACCAAGTTGAAGTTCAGTAACAGCCTTCCATTCTCAAACTGAAGGGCAGACTAAAAGGACCAATAGGACAATGGAGGACATGCTCTGTATGTGCACTTTGGATTTCAAAAAATGACGGGAGGATCATCTCTTTATGATTGAGTTCACTTATAACAGTAGCTACCAAGTGAGTATACGAATGGTGCCCTTCAAGGCCCGTTATGGTAGAAAGTTTCGTAGCCCCTTGGATTGGGTGGAGACGGGCGAAACAAAATTATTTTATTGAAAGGAAGTTGAAGATGCTACTTCAACCACACGACCAATCCGGAAGCGATTGTTGATCGCTCAGGATAAGCAGGTAAAATACTACAATGTCAAGCACCGGAATATTGAGTTCGTCATAGGCAACTGGGTTTATTTGAAGATCAAACCATTCAAGGGCGTGTCAAGGATTCGACGCTTAAAAAAGCTGAGTCCGTGATACCTTAGACGGTTTGAAGTTATGGAGCATGTTATGGAAGCTGTCTATTGGCTAGCTCTATCGAAAGAGTTATGCGGCTTACACGATGTGTTCTACATATCGTTGCTGAGGAGGTCAGTAAAAGAGCCTACTCAAGTGGTTGTGGTTGATCAAGTGTCGGTCGATGATGAGCTAAAGACTAGGGTCAATCCTATCTGCATCGAGGACACCAAAGTTTAATAGCTATGGAACAAAATGATCTGAATGGTCAAAGTCCACTTTGACAATTGCGGACAATAAGAGTTTTCTTGGGAACAGGAGCAGTCTATGCTTGAGGAGTTTCCCGAGCTATTTTGTTAAGGTACCATTCTAGTTTTTGCTTAAAGTATGTTGTTTACTTTCATTCTAAAAGTTCGAGATGAACTTTATTTAAGGGGTGGAGAGTTGTAACGCCCCAGAAATTTTACATAGAAATAGATCTCTGGATGTTACCTCCCGGCAGTTGTGCTAGTGTCGGCAGTAACGTTGCTGATTTAATTTTCATAGCTCTTGGTGAGATACCGCCCGGCGGGAGTGCCGGCGGCAGTGTTACCACTAGCGGTAGTGGACCTTTCGATGTAGGCGGTGTAACGAAATGCTGAATTGCCTACCACTCGCCGGTAGTACATATGGTAACATGCGGCGGTAGTGTGCCAGGTACGCGCAGCTATGTGTCGGTGTTTATGTGGAGAGTTTAAACAGTGGGCTTGCTGGAGAATCCACCGTCGAGTTACCCACCAACCTTATAGTGAGTTTCTCTTTTATGTACGTTAGCATGAGCTTGATAAGATATGTATTGTGTGGTTAGTGTGTCATTTATATGCTTAACCAAATATGAATATGAGAGGCAAAATCCTGTGCAAATTCACTTGATTTATAAGATGGTGGTAACAGAATCAAGTCAAGTGGCATCGGTGCTTTATAACTGTGCACTATCTCATTCGGAGACAAGCTAGTGGACCTATTTTTGGAATTATTATACGCTAAGTATGAGGAAGGATAAGGTCCCATGTACCCTTGTGGTCTCCCACAAGGCATCAATGCAGACTACCTAAACTCCTGTTTACCACATCCGTTTGCCCATCCGTCTGTGGATGATAGGCTGAAGAAAACAAAAGTTTGGTGCCCATAATCCTCCACAAGGTCTTCAAAAAATAACTAGTAAATTTTACATCTCTATCGGTCACTATCGATTTAGGAATGCCCTGATGTCCAACTACTTCCTTAAAATATAATTTAGCAACATGTGACGCATCGTTGGTCTTACTACATGCAATAAAGTAAGCCATTTTGGAAAACCAATCTACTACTACCAGAATAGAATCATGATGTCTAAACGTGACAGGCAGGCCTAGAAAAAAATCCATACTAACGTCTTCCAAGGGAATGGAAGGAATTGTAAGAGGGTTATAAAGTCCCGCGTTAGTTTCTTTGCCTTTAGCTAATTGGCATGTGAAAGGAGGGTGTTAGATCAGATTACTCTAGAGGGGGCGGGGGTGAATAGAGTATTAAAACTTTGGCTCTTTTTCTAGATTATATCAGAGTAAATATAGTGATACCATATATTAGTTAAGGAATAAGAAAAACTAAGCTAACAATTCATCAATCACAAGCACAGCAAAAATAAATGAAAAGGAGCAACTAGATGACAGAAGAAGTTTATAGTGGTTCCCCTAAACTTGGGTACATCCACTCTTCTACCACCCTTGATAGGAATCCACTAGCAGGTTTTGATCAGGTGACTGCCACCACAAGATCTGGTTTAGGTAGATCAGGAAACCCTTCAAGCTTTTGATCAGGTGCCCAAAAACCAACTTCAAGTCTTTTGGAGGAATACTTGTCAACCAAACTAACTTTTGAAGGGAGCTATAACCCTGTACAATGGGATGGAAGATGTTGATGGAAGTCTTCTCTTTTCTCAATACAACTGAGAAGACTTTGTGGATTCTTGTGTTGTCAAAGCTCCCCCTGAGAAGTAGAATGCTTCAGGAAGATTAGAGCTTTGCTAAAGGGTGAGTAGGTCTTCAGCCTTATCTGCCAAGGTCTAGGAAATCCAGTAACAAATGTTGAATAGAATGTATCTGAGGATTTCTGAAACAGAAGTTGAAGAAGTCTCTTGATCTTGATGATTTGTTCTTCTTCAAACTACAGTGTTGGCAGAGAATGAAAAAGGCGTTGAGAGCGTCGAGTGCTTGTTCAGTATTTCCTTGGTAGTGCTTCTCGATTTCTCTTCCTATCTCTCTGACTATCTTTCTTGTCTATTTTTTTGTTGTATTTCTCAAAGAGGAGAGAATATTTAAAAGCCACTTCTCGCCTGTCCAAGGAGGTAGCATTAATCAGGACTTAGCCTAAACTCTAGGACTACTACTCATGACCATACCTATACAATGATGGATAACACTCAGCCTAAGTTAGTGTACCTAGCCTAAATCTAACTAGGGATCAATCTATCTCCACATATTTGGGTGAGGTTACTAACAAAAAAACAAAACAATCATAAAGCAGAAGAAAATATATCTGACAGAAGAAAAATATTCAGTAGATATTTAAAGAGTTGTGCTTCATGATAAACTAAGAGAATAGATTTTAAAAGACAACTACAAAATAAAAGAAAGGAAACTCATTTCTTCTTTTGGGCTTTGTCTTTGTCTGAATCATCAGAAGGTTGTTTGAATTTTATTACTGTGTTAGGGTTGACAGCTTCTTTCTTTTTCATATACATGTCAGATGCTCCAATCATAGTTTTAGATGAGGTTCTGGGTACAATAGCCTCTAGGTGCAGTTTCATATAATCATCAACATTGAAAAATTTATTACCTTAGCATACCTGAACAATTCTTCTTTTCTATAGGTTGATATAGTTGAGAATTGAGAAATATCTTGGCCTTCAGCTTTTGCTTTGCTAATCTGAGAAAGTCTTATAAGCTCATGGAATCTAGCCATCCTGGTAGAAGTCTCCTGTTCTGGATCAACAAAAGGAATGGGAGGAGACTCTGGCCTTTTTGAACTAGAATCCTGCATTGGTTCTTTAGTAGGAACTTTCTCTGAAGAATCTGAAGGTCGATTGCTTGAAGAGGACTATTGATAGCTTTGCCTGGGTTGTCTCTGATAAGTCTTTGTCATAGAAGCAGGCTTCTGAGATAAATTACCTGAGGAACCTGAAGAGGGAGGAGGAGGAGGACCTCTCCTAAACTTTTGAGGAGGAGGAGAGTACCTTCTTCTCTTCTTCCTAGCCTTTTGCTCATTCTTAGACAACTATATCCACTGTGGCATACTAGGGTAGGGAGTAATCTTTTGCAATATATAGTATGGAGTGTTATTGCTTGGATTTGGCTTTGGAACTTCCTTAGGAGGGGCTTTCCTTTTCTTAGACATTTTCTTTCTACTGTATTCAGAATTTGAGTCATCAGATTGATCATCATCAGAAGATCCTTGAGGATTATCATATATAGCATCAATCTCAGCAATGACTTCTTTTGGAACTTGCTTTCCAGCTGGAGGAGGGACAACAGGAGGAGGAACTGCTGGAGGTGGAATGATTTTAGCAGGGACTTCTTCAGTTTCCAGATCCATATCCTGGATAAGCTCAGCCTCTGGAACTAAGATGAGTTCAGGCTCAGAAGCTTCAAAACTTTTCTGTATCTGCTGTAAAGTCTCTGAACTAATGGGAGTTGAGTAGCAAACAATATCTGTATACCCATGAAAAGATACAAAAAGAAGACAATCTCTGCACAAAAGATCAAATGATCTTTGAACTGAATCTAGGTCAAAATCTGGAGCAATGAGGCAATCTCCATAAATAATTTCCAAATGATTGCTCTCAAATTCAGTTTTCAAAAAACTCAACAAGATCTGCATCAGAAAATTCAGTATCAATAATGTCAGCTTCTGCTATAAATTTTGCATCTACTACTGTATTTGCTAATGTATCTGCTACTGCTGCTTGAGCAACCTCTTCACTGAGTATCTCCCCCTGCCTTGTTTCAGTGGCTACTAGAGCCAGGCTCCTGACAGAAGAGGATGAGACAGATAAGGTAGATAGCTGAGCGGCAAGGGTAGAGATAGACATAGCAAGAGGTGAAATAGCCTCTGCTATCAGCTGTTTGAGAAGGGGTGTGATGGATGCTAAGATTAGAGAGATGGAGAGAGAAGATGAATCTAAGAATTCTAGAGGGGTTTGGGTAGAGATAGGTGGATTGATGATGGAAGAGGATGAGGGATGACAATCTAACATTGGTTCATCTGAAGAATTGCTTGGGGATGAAAGAAGGTTGAAAGAGGGTAGAGAAGTGAGATTTTGAAGATGAGATGGATGGGGGGATAGAGGTGGAGTTGTAGAATATAGAGATTGAGATTGTTCTAGAAGTTGTTGTTGTTACACTGGGGATGAAATGATGGGGGACTGAGGAGGTGTAGGTTGATGAACTGGAGAAGCAAGGGGGATGGGGGAAGCAGGAGGTATAGGTGGAGATACTGGAGCTGAGGAAATTTGTTGGAGGTATGATGAAAGGGTTTGGTCAAGAGGGGGAATGGAACTTTCTTCTGCAGGGTGGGGAGTGGCTGGTACTGCCCTAGTACTCTCAAAGGTTTTAGAGGAGGAAGCCCTGGACAGCTTTGGGATAGTCCTCTCCCACCTGCCAAACAAGGCGCAGGTCAGTCTCTTAGAGGAGTTGATGAATATGGTCGGGGCGACCAGGGATTCAGCGGCCTTGGCATTAAGGAAGATTCCAAGAAACCTTCCAAAGCAAACTTCTTTCTTATTATTCTTCTTTCTAATAAGATTGAACAAAAATATGTCCTAATTAACAGCCTTCTTATTTACCACAGCACTCATCACTAAGAACTGCTGCCTGGTAATGTGATCATGGGCTGTATGCTTTCCCAGCAATACTTTACTGACTACATCTGCAAAAAATTTATACCCAGCAGATAGGTGCTTCTTCAGCAATTTATTTGGGTTGTCTCCACAATAACCCATCAAAGTCAACATTTCCCGATATAGATACAACCATTGTGTAAGCATCTAGAGTAAATGAAGTATAAACCCACTGTCTTATTTCAAAACCAGCAATCTTCATTCTGGTAGACATTAGGGTCTTCAAATTGAGTTCCTCAAATAACTGCAGAATATCTTTAAAGATCTGGTCTGATTGTTGAAAAGAATCAAAATCGATGTCGAAACCCATATCAAACTTCATGCCAGAAAGAGCTCCTGCTGGAATCGCCATTAGTTTCCTGCAATATGAAAGAAAAAAGATCAAGTGTCGAGGAACAGAAAGCGCGGGATTGAGTTCAAAGAAAATGTAGTTATAATGTTTTTCAGAATATGAACCGACAAACTCCGTCCTGTGAAAAAAGAGAAATCTTTGATCTGAGGTCGACGAAATGTTTTATAGTCAAAAGAATTCATCGATCTCAGACAGAAGAGGGGAAAACTTTTCATCGTACTCAGGACGATGAAAACTTTTCTGAAGCCAGATCGTCGATCTCAGTTCAATGACAAATTACTTCCATAGAAAGTTTGTCGATCTCAGGTCGACGAAAAATCTCAAGAACTTCCCATAGTTCATCGATCTCAGGTCGACGAATTTTTTGTAAGTTCTACGACCACAGACAGAGAATTAAACTAAAGTATCACCTTTCATCATGCCTAGCTGATTCATAAAGGATATATGTTTCTTCTCATCCAAGGATTTTGCGAAGATGTCTTCCCTTTGCAAATCACTGGGAATGAAAGTAATATTAATTTTCTTCTTGTCCATACATTCTCTAATGAAGTGATGTCTAACATCTATATGCTTGGTTCTAGAAGGATGCACTGGATTCTGTGCTATAGATATAGCACTGGTACTGTCGCAAAATAGAGTTGAATTATTTAAGTTGTAACCATAATCAAGGAGTTGATTTTGTATCCATAGCATCTATGAGCAGTAATTGCCAGCTGCTATATATTAAACTTCTGCAGTTGATGTAGACACAGATGTCTGCTTTTTACAAGATCAGGAGACAAGTCTAGCACCAAGAAACTGGCATATGCTAGAAGTGCTTTTCCTGTCCACTCTACATCCAGCAAAGTTAGCATCTGAGTATCTAGTTTACTCAAATTCTGATTCAGTTGGATACCAGAGTCCTAGATCTGGGCAACTCTTTATATATCTTAAAATATGTTTTAATAAAATTAGGTGAGATTCTTTAGGGTTCACCTGTAACCTAGCATAAAGACATGTAGCAAACATTATATCAGGCCTAGTTGCTGTGAGATATAGAAGGGACCCAACAATGGCCCTATTCAATTTCTGATCAATAGGTTTCCCTTGTTCATCAGAATCAACCACAACATTTGTAGCCATAGGTGTTTTCTTAGTTGATGCATCAGCCATCCCAAAACTTTTAATCAGCTCTTTAGCATATTTGGATTGAGATAATAAAATTCCATCAGGAGTCTGCTTCACTTGGAGGCCAAGGAAGTAGGAAAGCTCACTCATGCTACTCATCTCAAACTTGGAATGCATAAGGTTAGAAAACCTTTTACAAAATTTGGGATCTGTAGAGCCAAATATTATGTCATCTAAATATATTTGTACTAAAAGAATTTTATCATTATGATGCTTGAAAAACAAAGTCCTATCTACCATGCCTCTAGAAAACTTATGCTCTAAAAGAAAGATAGCTAAGGTTTCATACCAAGCTCTTGGAACTTGCTTTAGACCATAGAGAGCTTTATGCAATCTAAAAAAATAAGAGTGATAAGATGTAGAGATAAAACCTGGACGTTATTCAACATAAACCTCTTCTTTTAGTTCTCCATTAAGAAATACACTTTTTATATCCATCTGGTATACTTTGAATTTCTTGAAACCAGCATAAGCAAGGAAAATCCTTATTGCCTCTAGCCTGGCAACAGGTGCAAAGGTTTGATCATAATCAATCCCTTCCTCTTGTCTATAGCCTTGAGCAACAAGCCTAACCTTGTTCCTTACAATCACACCTTGAGCATAAAGCTTGTTCCTGAAAACCCACTTGGTCCCAATTATTGGATAACCTTTTGGCCTTGGAACCAAGTCCCAAACTCTACATCTCTCAAACTGATTGAGCTCCTCTTGCATTACAATAATCCAGTGGCAATCTTTCTCTGCATCAGTTATGGATTGAGGCTCAACTTGAGAGAGAAAACAGACATGCATCACATCATGGTTGAGTTGATGCCTTGCCTATACACCTACTGACATGTCTCCAATCACTTGAGATCTAGGGTGATCCCTTAATGTGACAAGATTAGATGGTGGATTTGGTTCAGCAACAGCATTTGGAATGAATTCTTCTTATGGAATTACATCTGCTGTTGGAGGAAGTTCAACTGCTTCCACAGTTTCTTCTTCACTTTCTTCATCACATTGTGGAGGAGGATGTGATATAACCTTCGGTGTAAGGTTTAGTTCATCCATTTTCTCACACAAGTGAGGTACCTATAATAGCTCATTGGTAGAAATTTCTTTCTCCTTGCAATACATATTAGCTTCATCAAAAGTTACATGAATAGATTTCTCAATTTTTAAAGTTGATTTATTAAACACCCTATAAGCTTTGCTGATTTGGGAATATCCTAGAAAAATTCCCATTGTAGCCTTTGATTCGAATTTTCTAATATATTTCTAGTCATTGTTATGAATATAGCATATACAACCAAATACTTTAAAGTAGGTGACTTTAGGTTTCTTCCCTTTCAGTAACTCATAAGGAGTCTTATTCTTAAGTTTGTGTATAAGACTTCTATTCAGCACATAATTTGTTGTGCTTACAGCCTCTGCCCAAAAGGATTGGGGAAAATAAGCATCTGCAAGTAATGTGCTTGCAGATTCAATTAGTGTTCTATTCTTCCTTTCAGTAACCCCATTTTGTTGAGGTGTTCTAGGAGCTGAGAAGCAATGTCTGATACCTTCTTTCCTACAGAACTCTTGCATAAGAAGAGACTCAATGATGCAGGCCACCCCTACGCGATGCTAGCATTGAAAATAACAAAGGGGAAACCTAAGGGGCATTTACCCGAACACCTAAAGTGCTTTGATAACGTCCTAAGAGGCATTTCTACGAACACGTAGTGCGCGTGCGGAATTGGAAATTTTGGCGGAGCTTTGTTTGTAATTGCGCGATCTCACAACGGGGAAAGTCTCACCCAAACCTGCACGAACATACACAAACACATATATCATATCCTAACCATACATTTAGCTTCACATCAACTATATTTCCATTCACAAAGAGGGCGTTCCGGACTAAAATTACAATTCGGAAAGTAGTCCGATTATCCTTCAAAACAAAACCAAACGAGGATATACCAAATCCTCTTGATCCGTTTGAAACCAAAGGCTAAACCAACCCCGGCTTGCAAACGTCCAAGGGGACCGACCCTTACGGAAAATCTTCGCGAAATCGGATAGGAAATGCAATATAAATTCAGATTTTCATATGCAAGCTTAAAATCAATAATTAGGATAAATTTTTTAAATTAAATGTCTCCACCATTCTCACACATACAAGATGAAACCACACAATATTTAGGGGATAGGAAAGCGTTACCCAACTCTGAATTTTAGAGGGGAGGAGAGGAGGAGGAGCAAGAGAACGTGGAAGAGTCACACTTCCAAAATAGGTCACCGGAGTCGCACCGGATGAAGAAGAGCCGAGCCGCCTTCTTCAGAGTCACACCGGAGGAGGATGGAGATAGCCGGAGCAACAAGGAAATAGCCCACGGGAGGGGGCGGCAGCAGCAGCAAGCGGGTTTCCTCCTGGCGTCGGGATCGGCCAAGCCGAGAGGAAGAGGGGCGGCTTGTTTTGGACAAAACCGTGAGGTTAGGTTAGGGGATTCTTTTTTTCTTCTTCTATCATGCCTCTCTCTCCCTCACACATACATATATATAAGCTATTACACCACTCCATCACCCTCCATCAAAATCAACTTCATCCTAGCCACTCAAAAGTTTAACAAGGAATGAAAATAAAAAAAAAACAACACAAACATAAGCTTATAAATTTATAACCTCTAAATTATAAATTTATAAACTTATGAAATTAAAAATTAGAGAAATAGGATTTATAATGTTATTTCAATAAGGAAATAACATTATAATTATAATGACGTGACGTAAAGTCGGCGGCGGCGGCGACAGTTGTGGCGACGGTTGCGATGATGGTCGCGGCGACGGTTGCGGCAACGGCCATCAAAATCCACGAACATGTAGCGGCGGCGATCAAGATGGATATCCAAGTCGGCACGGGCAAATGGCGGGGCATCCTCGCCACCAATCCTCCCCCGCTCAAAATCACTCATCTCCGATGAGTGGTCAGGGAGAGAGTAGCTGGAGGCAGCAACATCCACAATTAGCGTGGCAAGAGCGGACATCCACGGGGAAGGACAAGCATTGCGGGCGTCCGCAATAGAACAGAACCTGTCATGAGCAAGCACAGCAGAAAACCTCATAGACGTGTCAGCATAAAGAAAAGTAGTGCAGTTCTTACCATCCAATGCGAGAACCAGGAAACCCAAATGGAAGAGCGACACGATAAAAATCTCACCTCTCAACCCATGAGAATTTGAAGTGGAAGAGAGAAACGTCGGAGAAAGCCGCTCATATGGAGACCAGATTTGCAAAATTAAATCCGAAAAATTGACATGCGGTGAAAAATCGACTGCATCGTAAAAATCCAAAGAAATTGCACTAAATCCAAAATTCTTGAAAATCATGAAAGGGTCGGCGCTCCACTGTAAAATTTTTGTTACGGAACCCGAAGGTATCCACTCGAGGGCTAACCAGACTAAATTAGAATCAACAATTCCGCAGTCAGAAGCTCTCGAAGGTGAACGGGCGTGAAAGTGATGCAACTCATAGACACTGGCATAAGGCAATGATATGTTTACATGCAGTTCGTACCAGGATGGACGAAAGATATGTGCAATTTGATTTGGTGGATAACAAAGTCGTGAGGGCACCAAATCAATAGGCACAGTCGCCGTGAAATCATATGCAGTCGCAAATGAAAACATGCCCGCCGGCGGATACTCACTAATACACAACTCACTAGACATCTCAAGCGGAGGGGCTAATAACGACGGTTTAACTACGCGGATTGGACTAAATAAAATCAAGTCGCGTCCAAACAAGTCCGCTAATCGATCCAAACGTACGGCTCCCTCGCAAAGTAAATCTTCCAACTCAGTAGGTACGTCAGCTAACTCTGGGTCATCGCTCGGTTCCTCAACGATTATTAGGATCAGCTCGTGAGCATCTAAATGAGGGACCAACGCTAGTGTAGGGGGTATCCAAGTAGGTATATCATAAAAGCGTAGACTATGACTAGCGGATCCATATCCTAAAATGATATCAAATATAGGCACACAAGCAGGAGGGAGGGTCGGTAAAATCGAACCCAGGACTAAATCCAAATCCAAATAAATCTCACGCAACGGTGACTCAATCAAGGGACACTCATCCGGGAAACTCACGTCCGGGCAAACATCAGAATAATCGTCCAAGGATACCCTACCCTCAGGAGGAAACTCATCCAAAATAATAATTGAGAAATCCTCAATCTCTGACTCCACAAATAGCTCAGATTTAATTTCAGAAAAATCAGATCGAGGCTCACTTGACAAAGGGATCATAGACTCGAGAGGGTACTCAATAGTAGGGTGAACTGAAATATCACTAACAAGACATGTAGTGGCTAAAGGGGTACTCTCACAAGTCCAAGCCTCATCAACATCCCAAAAATCATCATCCAAGTCGCTAGGATATCCAGTCTCCTCATCGTCAGAAAAATCGGCAGAATCATCGGGCACTATCGAACATGCCAGGATACTCTCATCTAACTGGACATCCTCAACAAAATCAGAAGATACCACATCAACTTCCAGATCAGGATCAGCAGCAATCTCAGAGGTAGTCTGGGGTGGTTCCGGAGGGGAGACTAACATAGCTGAAGCCCTAGGTTTTGTGGGGCATGTCACGGCATAGTGGCCAGTCACACCACAAGCATAACATAAAGCCTTCTCCTTGGCAACCTTAACTGGCTTCCTAGGCCTAACCTTCGACTGGATAACATCCCTAGTCGAGATAACAAAAGATGGTGGAACAGGGGACCTAGCATGCTCTGGTTCCCACACGGCAGGTGTAGGTGTACTCAAAATGATAGGATCCTTTTGGGGAACGGATCTAATGCGAGGCCTATCATCACTCCTATAATCAAAAAGTGGTCTAGAGTCCCGGCGGGGAGAAATAAAATCATGAGACGTCCTCATATGGGAGTATGGGGGAACGTGCTTGTTCGGTTTAGGCAAAATCTTAGGTGGCGCTACACTCGGATAACCAGAAGACTGAGAACGGCAGTATGAGGGATAATACTCATCCGTTAACAAATTCTTCATAAGTTGCCAACCTATGGGCAGAGCCCCATTCTCTATCCTCAGACGACGCTCCTCATTTAGCCAGAATATTTTGGCGCGCCCAAACAATTTCATTCGTGCTACCCGCACCTTATCCGCATCATTTAGCGTATACCACTCAAAATAATATTCAATCTCCATGACCCAGTCCTGGAAGACTTGGGGGTCCCCCAATCCATCGTAGGAAGGAACATTAGTCCTAAGCTGCGGCCTAGGGGCATCAAGATGCGGTGTCGGAAGCCGACCTCCAAGTTGTGCTAACATATCTCTTATGTCATCACATTGGCGGTTCATTTCCTTGCGAAGGTCACCAACTGAGGAACATGGGGGAAGGGGACTCCCAACGCGTGCCATGATGGACTAACGGAAAAAGATTCCAATTAGGAAAAAAAACACTAAAACCCTCTTTTTTTTGTTTTTATATAACTAAAAATAAAAATTTTAAAATTAAAGGAACGAACCTAAGTGCAAGTGGGGGGTAGCATGGAAAGAGCGGATCGTTGCCAATTAGGAAATTGACAAACCTCCCTCTGATACCAAATTGATGCAGGCCACCCCTACGCGATGCTAGCATTGAAAATAACAAAGGGGAAACCTAAGGGGCATTTACCCGAACACCTAAAGTGCTTTGACAACGTCCTAAGAGGCATTTCTACGAACACGTAGTGCGCGTGCGGAATTGGAAATTTTGGCGGAGCTTTGTTTGTAATTGCGCGATCTCACAATGGGGAAAGTCTCACCCAAACCTGCACGAACATACACAAACACATATATCATATCCTAACCATACATCTAGCATCGCATCAACCACATTTCCATTCACAAAGAGGGTGTTCCGGACTAAATTTACAATTCGGAAAGTAGTCCGATTATCCCTCAAAACAAAACAAAACGAGGATATACCAAATCCTCTTGATCCGTTCGAAACCAAAGGCTAAACAAACCCCGACTTGCAAACGTCCAAGGGGACCTACCCTTATGGAAAATCTTCACGAAATCGGATAGGAAATGCAATATAAATTCAGATTTTCATATGCAAGCTTAAAATCTATAATTAGGATAAATTTTTGAAATCAAATGTCTCCACCATTCTCACACATACAAGATGAAACCACACAATATTTAGGGGATAGGAAAGCGTTACCCAACTCTGAATTTTAGAGGGGAGGAGAGGAGGGGGAGCAAGAGAACGTGGAAGAGTCACACTTCCAAAATAGGTCACCGTAGTCGCATCGGATGAAGAAGAGTCGAGCCGCCTTCTTCGGAGTGACACCGGAGGAGGATGGAGATAGCCGGAGCAGCAATTAAACAGCCCACGGGAGGGGGCGGCAGCAGCAGCAAGCGGGTTTCCTCCTGGCGTCGGGATCGGCCAAGCCGAGAGGAAGAGGGGCGGCTTGTTTTGGACAAAACCGTGAGGTTAGGTTAGGGGATTCTTTTTTTCTTCTTCTATCATGCCTCTCTCTCCCTCACACATACATATATATAAGCTATTACACCACTCCATCACCCTCCATCAAAATCAACTTCATCCTAGCCACTCAAAAGTTTAACAAGGAATGAAAATTAAAAAGAAACAACACAAACATAAGCTTATAAATTTATAACCTCTAAATTATAAATTTATAAACTTATGAAATTAAAAATTAGAGAAATAGGATTTATAATGTTATTTCAATAAGGAAATAACATTATAATTATAATGACATGACGTAAAGTCGGCGGCGGCGGCGACAGTTGCGGCGATGGTTGCGATGATGGTCGCGGCGACGGTTGCGGCAACGGCCATCAAAATCCACGAACACGTAGAGGCGGCGATCAAGATGGAGATCCAAGTCGGCACGGGCAAATGACGGGGCATCCTCGCCACCACTCAAACTCAGTACCATGATCACTTCTGATTAATGCAACTGGAGTAGAGTACTTAATATGTATGTTCTTGATAAAATCTGTAAAAACCTTGAAAGTATCTGACTTAGATCTTAGAAAGAATACCCATGTGAATCTAGAAAAGTCATCTACAATCACTAAAGTTTAAGATTTCCCTCCTAGCCTTTGTACTGCTATAGGGCCAAAAAAGTCCATATGTAGTAAGTACAATATCCTAGGTGAGTCACTTTTGTTTAATAATTTAAAACTAGATTTAGTTTGTTTGCCTAACTGATAAGCCCTGCAGAGACTTTCCTTCTTATAGGGGTAAGAAGGAAAACCACTAACAAGGTTGTCTTTAGAAAGCCTAGCTATGTTTCTCAAATTTACATGACCTAATCTTTTATGCCACAAATCATTTTAATTGCTAACAAGATTAAATAAACAAATTTCTGAACTGGCAGATTTAAAGTTTACTAAGTATATGTTACCTTGTCTAATTCCAGTTAAAACAGTTTGATTGTTTGTAGAAATAATACATTGAGATTCAGAAAACCAAACCTGATAACCTGAATCACATAACTGACTTATGGATATGAGGTTATGCTTGAGACCATTAACATATGCCACCTTTTTGAAAGTGACATCTTTACTTTTGAAGTCTCCATAGCCTTCAGTCTGTCCAAAACATAAATCTCCAAAGATGACTCTTGGACCAAGTTTAGCCTTGAAGTTTATGAGGCTGTCCTTACATCCAGTCATGTGCTTAGAGCACCCACTATCCAGATACCACTTATTTTGAGTGATAGGATAGGTCTTTACCTATAATGAAACAAATTAAAAGTTCTTGACCCAGGTAACCTTGGGTCCTTGTTTCTTCTAAAATGAAATATTGGATATAAATGAACATTCAGGTTAGTTCTTATAACCTAAGGGGTGAAATCTTCTATGAGGAATTATCCATTGGGTGAATGGGTTGATGTTCTCCTTATGTTGGTTAGGTTTAATGTTACAGTTTCTATTGGAATTTAAGTTTCTTTAATTATGATCTGGGATCGATGAATTCTGGTGAGTTCGTCGACTTGAGCTCGACGAATTGGAATGAGATCTACGATCTCTGCCCGAAGAAGGAAAGTATTCATTCTCAGGGCACCAATATCGTAGATCTCTGGTCGACAAACTGTACTGGTTTCGTCGATCGTAGATCGAAGAATTCTTATTATTATGGTTTATGTTCAGAGTTCATCATTCTGAGGTCTACAAACAGTTCAGGTTTCGTCGATCTGAGTTCGATGAAAACTGTTGAACATTGTTATATCTATTATTTTTCTTGTTCTTAGATTTTTGTTTTAATTCCATTTTCTTTACAACTTTATTAACCTGTTCAGTGTTCTTCTTGCCTTTAACTGAAATGAAGTTTACAGGTTTTGATAGATTATTCTTCTGGATTAGAGGTGGTTCACTAGATAAGGCACCAAATCCTAGTTACAGTTATTAGTCCTAGCATTTAAGGTACTAGTTATATCTAGTAATTTCATGCTCCTGCCATTTAGAGATTCCTCTAGTTTCTTGGCCTTAGTTCAATTTTCAGAAAAACTATTTGTTCATTAGCTGAATTTAGTTCAATTGACAATTTAGCATTTTCAGCAAGATATTTATCTTGATCAGTTAATTTCTCTCTAAGAAGTTTGATTTCCTTCTCATAGCTTATTAAGTCTAATCAAAGATTTTTAAATTCAGATTTAAATTCTTCTGATTCAAAATCATAGGAAGCAATTACCTGATCTTCAGCAGACATTGATTCTTCATTATCTGAATCTTCAGCATCTGATTTGCTGCTGTAGGTATCAATTGTAATTAGGCAAACTTCCTTTGCCTTTTGCTCTTCTTCATCATCACTAGAGCTAGAAGAGGATGACTCTTCTTCTGTATCACTCCAGGTCTCAGCAACAAAACCCTTTTCCTTTCTCTTGTGCTTGCCTGAGGAGGGTTTGCTGTGATGATTTCTTCTTGACTCTTTTTCTCTTCTCCTACCATTCTTTTGAGCTTCTAGACACTCAGAGATGTAGTGTCCTGGCTTCCTGCAACCAAAATAGACAACTTCTTTACAAGGTATTTTGTCATACCTTAGTTTGTCATCTTGTCTAGATGACTTCCTTCTGAAGTTCTTCTTTGCCATTTTAAAAAAATCTTTTGGCAAATAGACTCATCAGTTCTTCATTGACTAGAGTCCCTTCAGAGTCCTCAACAGCCTTGAAAGCAATGTTATGCTCCTTCCTGGTAAATGTTAGAGTCTTTATTTCAGCTGCTTCTTCTCTGGTCTTCATCAGTTGCTCATATGATTTGAGCTTTCCAAGGAGAGACTCAGTTGATATCTTAGTCATGCTTCTGTATTCTTTGTTAGGACAAATCCTTGAATACCATGTGCTGGGGAAGCACATAAGGATATTGTCATTCATTTCAGTCAGGGTAATTTTCTTGTCTAAGGTACTTAGCTCATTGATGATTGAGTTTAGCCTATTGTATATGTCACTGAATGACTTAACTTCTTCTTTCTTGAAGTTCTCATACTAGGAGATGAGATTGGATCTTCTGTCCTTTCTCTCATCAGCAGATCCAGCCACAATCTAGTTTAGGGAATCCAAGATGGCTTTGGCTGAAGTGCACTCGGCCAATTTTTGAAAAATGTCATCAGACATAGTCTGAGCTAAAATGTTCATTGCTCTTGCATCTGCAATCTTGGCTTTCTTTTGGGCATCTGTCCACTCAGGTGGTGGAACAGCATGAGTGCTTGAAGTAGAAATTGAAGTAGTTGCTCCAGTAGGAGGTCCTGTCAAGATAGAGTTATATATATCCTCATCAATAGAATTCATATTAAACTTAATTCTTTCCTTCCAGATGACAAACTTATTTAGGTTGCATACTAGAGGTCTGGTGCTTGCATAATCCTTGTTTTGTGCCATTGTGATAGAGAACAGTTGGGAAGAGGAAAATGTGATCTAACTCGATCTTGATTCAAGTGTTAACTTGTACAACCAAACAAAAACACAACCTCTGATACCAATTGAAAGGAGGGTGTAAGATTAGTCTAGGGGGGTGAATATAGTATTAAAACTTTGGCTCTTTTTCTAGATTATATCAGAGTAAATATAGTGATACCATATATTAGTTAAGGAATAAGAAAAACTAAGCTAACAATTCAGAAATCACAAACACAGCAAAAATAAATGAAAAGGAGAAATCAGACAACACAAGAAGTTTATAGTGGTTCCCCTAAACTTGGGTACATCCACTCTTCTACCATCCTTTGTAGGAATCCACTAGCAGGTTTTGATTAGGTGACTACCACCACAAGATATGGTTCAGGTAGATCAGGAAACCCTTCACGCTTTTGATCAGGTGCCCAAAAACCAACTTAAAGTCTTTTGGAGGGAGACTTGTTAACAAAACTAACTTTTGAAGGGAGCTATAACCCTGTATAATGGGATGGAAGATGTGGATGAAAGTCTTCTCTTTTCTTAATATAACTGAGAAGACTGTGTGGATTCTTGTGTTGTCAAAGCTCCCCCTGAGAAGTAGAATGCTTTAGGAAGAATAGAGCTTTGCTAAAGGGTGAGTAGGTCTTTAGCTTGATCTGCCAAGGTCCAGGAAATCCAGTAACAGATGTTGAATATAATGTATCTGAGAATTTCTGGAACAGAATTTGAAGAAGACTCTTGATCTTGATGATTTGTTCTTCTTCAAACTACAGTGTTGGCAGAGAATGAGAAGGCGTTGAGAGCGTAGAGTGCTTGTTCAGTATTTCCTGTGCAGTTCTTCTCGATTTCTCTTCCTGTTTCTCTCACTGTCTTTCTTGTCCTTTTTTTTTGTATTTCTCGAAGAGGAGAGAATTACTTTTATTCCACTGCTAAAAAAAATTCTCATTGAATTTTTTAATTCTTTCCATAAATGTTGGCTGCTGGGGGGAATAGAAAACGGCTGGAATAATTGCATTAATAAGTTTCCCAACTGTTCTTGATAGAATAAGTAAATATTTATTCTGAAGAATACCACATTTAATGCCGTCAAATAATGGATATATTCAGAAGAATATTTGCATAAATGCTCAGAATAATACTGCTAATAAGGAACAGAAGAGGGAAGGAGTCATTTTGGAACTACACAGAAAACTTGGAATGCAAAACAGAATTTGTCAACCTTAGATCAAAGATCGTCGATTAGGGAATTCAAGTTCTTTGACCTGAGCTCTGCGATTTGCTAACTAAGAATAACTTTCCAAATCTTCACTCTGAGTTTGTCGAGCTGAGAAATTGATAGAAGAAAATTAAGCGTCGACCTGAGCTATGAGAACGTCGAGCTCATCTCAGAGAATTAACTTTGTGTTTGTCGATCTTAGATCTACGATCGTCGAGCTGAGTTCAAAGAATTTCGAACTGATCACTAGCTTTTGGAATCTTCTAAATCTTATTCTCTGAAATCCACTTCTGGCTTGTCCAAGGAGGTAGCACTAATCAGGACTTAGCCTAAACTCTAGGACTACTACTCATGACCCTAGCTATACAATGATGGGTCACACTCAGCCTAAGTTAGTGAACCTAGCCCAAATTCAACTAGGGATCCAACAGCATGCTCAACAACTACCCACGATTTTATGAACCATTGACTTAAGACCGGTCCAATAAAATTTGCCTTATACTAGTGCGATGGTCCTGTCACGCCTGAAATATCCACCAAACCCACCGCTATGCAATTCCCAAATGATGAAGTGACGTAGAGACGAACGTGGAATACAGAGCTTTGAATGATTGAATAAATAACCGTCACGAATATAAAAGGTCGAAATGGTCGTGGGTGAGTTATCTTGTGTTGATAAATAGATATCTTTGAAATTAAGACAATGGACATACTCATCCTTAATTCTTTTGAACCCAATCACCTTAACTTCTATCGTAGATAATAATAAAGATACACGACTCAGGGTGTCGGCTACGTGGTTGAGAGTACCCTTAAGGTGTTTTATGATAAATGTATACTCCTGAAGATAGGAGACCCATTTGGCATGCCGAGAACTAATATTAGTTTGGGAGTTGATAAATTGCAAAGCCTCATGATCCGATAAAAGAACAAATTCCTTAGGTAGTAAGTAATGTCTCCAATGTTGGAGACACCTAATAACCGCATAAAACTCTCGATCATAATTAAAATAATTCAATTTTGGCCCTGCGAGTTTCTCACTAAAGTATCCAACAGGATGACCTTCCTGACTCAATACACCGCCAATACCAACGCCAGACGCATCACATGATAACTAAAAAACCTTATTAAAATCCGGTAATCGCAAAGGGAGAGCTTTCGACATGTGTGATTTAATTATTTGAAATGCTTTAGCGGCCGATTTCGTCCAAGTAAAATCACCCTTTTTCATGCATTCGGTAATGGGGGCCATGATACTACTAAAGTCTTTAATAAATCGGCGATAAAATGTAGCTAGGCCGTGAAAGCTCCGAACATCCCAAATATTGGCGGGCTCTGGCCAGTCCTTAATTGCTTGGACCTTCTTAGGGTCTACATGAATGCCCTCCGAACTCACAATATAACCAAGGAACTCTACGGACGACACATGAAAAGTGCACTTTTTAATATTAATGAATAATTTCTCCGACTTCAAAGTAGTAAGGATAATCTTCAAATGTGACTCATGATCGCGCGTAGAAGTACTAAAAACAAGAATATCACAAAAGTACACTACTATGAATTTTCCCATATAAGGTTGGAAGACGTGGGTCATCATCCTAGAAAACGTGCTCGGGGCATTAGAAAGCCTAAATGGCATAACTAACGACTCGTAGAGTCCTTCCTTAGATTTAAAAGCAGTCTTCCACTCATCACCTTCCCTAATTCGAATATGCTGGTAGCCACTCCTAAGATCCAATTTCGAGAAAATCGTAGCACCAGCTAACATGTCCAATAAATCGTCCAAGCGAGGGTTGGGAAATCGATATTTAATTGTAATTTTATTTATGGCTCTACTATCCACACACATCCTCCAGGAGCCGTCCTTCTTGGGAGCAAGTAAGGCGGGTACGACACACGGACTCTTGCTATGATGGATGAACCTCTTTTGTAATAAATCAAAATTTTGGGTTTGTAACTCTAAGTGTGCGGAAGGATTCAACCGATAGTGAGGAAGGTTGGGCAAGGAGGAACCCGGGATGAAATCTATCACATGTTGGATGTCCCGCATGGGGGGTAACTCAGACGGTAGCTCATCCGGATACACATCCATAAACTCTTCTAAGATTTCCCTCAACGTAGGTGGTAAACTCTCAAATGATGGCGCATCTCCCTTAACTTGCAAGCAAACTAACGCATATACGACACCGTCCATAAAGGTATTACGCACAAACTCCTTCTTACCCATCAAACTTAATGATTTCTTTTTGACCGGGACAATCGTATCCTTAGAGGGGACCGAAGGATCCTTTGGCAGAGTGGGTTTTAAAATTATGGTTTTACCATTAAATTTAAATTCATAAGTGTTAGCTCGACCAAATTGAGTAACATCATGATCATAAATCCAAGGACGACCCATTAAAACGTGACATGCATCCATAGGTATGACGTCACACCAAATATTTTCAGAATAAGCTTTGATGGAAAGGGGTACCAAACAACACTTTGACACTGGGAGGGATGACTTATCTACCCATGCCACCTTATAAGGGTGAGGGTGTGGCTCAGTAACTAAAGACATTCGGGTCACCGCAGTTTCAGAAATGACATTCATACAGCTACCACTGTCTATGATCAACCTACACTATTTCTCCCCACTCTTAAAGTTCAACGAAAAAAATTCATCCTATTCCAGTCATTTAATGCTCGGAGAGTCGCCAGAATACACCTCATGACCATCATATAGGATTCATCCTCCATATCATAAGGCACTCCTTTTAACTCGCTATCCTCTCAAGCCTCATATATAAGGTCGTCTGATGCACATGTGGAATCTATCAGGGCTAAGGGCTTGGGCTTTGTTGGACACTCACTAGCGTAATGACCCTGAATCCCGCAAGAGAAATAAGTAGCATTCATTTTGTTTACTCTTCCTACAGGCACTCTCTCACTCGTTGGGTTTTTAATATTCCTGGCAGTCACTACTATGGAGTTCGAGTCTGTGGACTGGAACTTGCCCTTATCCTTATAGGTATAGGTGGGAGGCGATCGTAAGATGGACTTTCCCTTCTGATACGAACGTGAATTATTTTTAAAAACATTGTGCTATTCGATATCTAGTGCAGCATTGAAAGTGGTGCTCAGGTCGGTGTGACCATAACGCAACAGCTTTCCCTGGATGTCAGGGTTTAACCCCTTGCGAAACCTAGAAAGGGTGATTTCAGGCATCTCTCTAACACATCACCTAACCATGATGTCCTTAAGAAGACTCATGTATTCCGAGACCGACCAACTACCTTGCTTAAGGGTGGCCAAATCATCAAACATCTGCGTTCGATGGTACGAAGGGACGTACTGGTGTGTCAGCATGGCCTTCATGCCTGGCCAAACAATAAGTAAGTCACCATTATCATCCTGCAGATGACATTCCTCATTTAACCAAAAGATCTTGGCTCTACCCAGCAACTTCATTCGCTCCACTCGTACCTTATCTGCATCCGTCAAATTTTGAAACTTAAAGTAGCATTCAATCTACATAACCCTGTCCAGGAAGACTTGGGGTTCACCAATTCTGTCATATGATGGGGGTTTGACCCGGACAGCTCTGTAATGTCAAACTCATATGGTGCACGTGGGGCTCGTTCGTTATTATGGTTGTTGTTTGGAGTATTATTCCCTTCGTCAAGTGGATCAGCGGCTAGATTTTGGGGAGCCGCTCGATTTATTCTTAACTCGTGAAGACTTTCTCTAATCTTGGTCATCTCTTGACGTAGTTCCTCAATCGCTGCGGGAAGGTGACCCGCTTCCCGCTCGCCCGCCATTTGGAAGGAAGATGGGGAATACTCAGTGCCCAATCTGGTGCACATGCAGAAATGAGATAAACTGACTCAAGGAAACACTACAGATGAAATTGTTCCCACTTAATAACTAGGATAAAAATAAATTTTTTTTGGTTTTCTTGCAGGGAAAAAAAAGGAGATTATAAATTTTTTTTTTTTGCTGAAAATTAAAAAATTTAGACCGTTATTGCCAGATAAACAAAAATTTTTTTTTGTATTTTGACTAGTAAATGAGAAGGAAAAGTGTGTGCCGACGTGAAAATACAAGGGGGAGGGTGCCAATTAAGAAACTGACGTGAACCTCCCTCTGATACCAAATTGATTTAGGTCTATGCGTTGACACCGGGAGATCTACAGATTAACTACGATTGCCTCTCAACGATTCTAATTTGACACTCGCCTAAAATCTCATGCAGCGCACACTCTAAGCAATTATATCACGATTATGCTAACGCACGGGTAGCCAAACCGTTTGGGATCGATTAGAGGCTATGGGCCAATATTCTTTCCGGCCAAAAGGACCCACCCGGTCCGAACGAGCGAAGGTTGTACCAAAAGAGATCTACCAAAAAATTAAGATCTAGAAAACGTAGATCTCTCCCAAAAAAAGTTACGAGGTTCGCCAAACCTTTTTCGAAAATAAATCAACCAAGATAAAAACAAACAAAATTGGATGAAAACCACGATTATTCAACAATTCAAATTCAACACTAAAATTTCCCTCCACAAGAATATCTAGGAAAGAAACACACGTTAGTAGAGATTTTTCGTTACCCAAATCGGAATGGATGATTCTGATTATCTAACTAGGATCGCCCCTCGTCGGCTCTGCCAGAGTTCGCCGGATGGAGAGAAAGTTCGTCCGCCTTTGTCGCTTCACGCCGTGGCCGGAAAAATCCGGGCAATGATAGAGAGGGATGGTCGGGTATGGACTTGATGAAATAGGTCGGGTAGGAGTAGGTTTGGTGGTCGGCTTTGTGGGGGAGTCAGCTATGATTATGGGAGGAGGCTAAGGGTGGCAGTTTTGGGTTGGTGTAGAGATGGGTTCGTGAGAGGGGGGAAAGGGGGGTGGTGGTTGCGGCGCCTTGGAGAGGAGGGTGGGTTTAGGTTGAGAGAAAGAGATGAGAGGGGAGGTGTTGACGGCTAGAAGGAGGAGGGCAAGGGTTAAGCTTGGCCGAATTTTAGAGAGGAGGGAGAGAATTCTTAGAGTGAAATTAGGTTTTCAATTCTTCATTCAACTTTCTTCATAATGAAAACATTCATGCCTATATATAGGCTTACATATCATGTTTTGGCTACATGCAGCCCAACATCAAAATAAACTAATGTTTTTTCAAACCAAACATGAAATAATAAAATGCACCGAACAAATAACATCATAAATTCAAATAACATTAAAAGTAATCAACTAAATAATATTAAGTGGTCTTGCGCCGCGGGCGGAGGTTGTAGCGACGCTCCATACGATCACCATGACGACGCAAGTCTTTTGGTTGAGACGAAGGAGGATCTTTCGCGAGCGTGTCATCATCTTCTTGAATAAGTTGGGGGCCATCGTCTCCATCACGACAGCTTGTTACAGCACGGTGGTCTCTTGTTACCGCGTGGCAATAGTGCTCTGTACAGGAAATCTGCTTGAATCATGGTCATTTGTCAATTTCCAGTGGGATCCGATGTTTGGGAGTGGTTCTTGTTGGTTTAAAGCCGTGAGATAAGGGTTTTTTCTAATTCTATCCTAGGTTTTCTCTTTCTATAGAGTTAGAGAGAGGGGAGAGCAAAGGAATAAGGAGAAAGAGAGATACCGCAATTACCGGAGCTTTGGAGCCCCAAATCGTGAGTTGGGTCTAGATCTACTGTGAGCGGGACGGTGCGGTTCTTTCCATCCATTTGGATTTTTTATCCATGGAGCCAAAGAGAAATTTAAGGGTAACGATCTTCCACCTCTCATTTGGACGTGCATTTCCTCTTTTTCTTCTATATTCGCATATGAAAGTGCCTCTTTCGCTAATTAACGTACGACTAGACTTTCTCAGGGTCAATTGAGTCCATCCCTGGCTTAAATTGCATATAGAGTTTGAAATCGAAGTACGAATATAGGCATGATATGTGAAGCCCATCAGGACAAGTTGGTCTAGAATTGTGATGGTTATAATGTTCTTTGTATGCTCGAGAAGACTCCATGATTTATGTTATTTTTGGGTTCTAAGTGTTGTAGAGTGTTGTAGGGAGTCCTAGAGACAAACTCCAGGAAATACCAGAATATTGGACAGAATCAAAGTTATGTCAGATACAGCAAGGTGGTGGTACTACCGCTAGCGTAGATCCTAGTGAGCTATTTTGTGGTTGCGAAGCCTGTGTACATAAGATAAAGTGGGTAGCTTGTTGAGCTATTGAGCATGGAGTGCCCAATTGTGTTGGTCATGAGTGTCAACCTAGTTATATAACATCGGTTATATATACGATATCCGGAAGGGGAAAGATGACCTGCGTCGAGCGTAGTACAAACATCGATTTGAATAACGGGATGTGGCTGAACTACACCCGCACTATATCTATTGGCCTAGAATCCTAAGGTACTTGGAATCGTCGTTGACATGGGAGAGAGTCGTGGCTATGTGCCTTACTAGTGAATGCTCATTATTATTATCGGTCAGATGGTGGTGGGACCCTGGGAAATTCGGTACACCGATAATGTGCCATGAGTGCATGAGATGTTTGTCTAGTTGCGCCAACGTCTATGATGGTTGGTGCTTAAAGTGCACACTCTTGCTATATATATACTTACGGCTTTCCTGCAGGGAAAAAGATCCAATGCCCTGGGTAGGGGGGTCATTATACCACGCGTTCGTGGATAGTGGTCAACAAAATCTGACTCGTGGCCTTCTTTTGTTGCCACTTTCTTGTGGTTTGTATAGGTACAAGTGCAGGAGAGCCAAGCAGGAAATAGCGGGCGGGAGCCCAAGCATTGCTGGCCCTTGAAGGCCCAAGTTTTGTTTAGGCTGATCATGATTTTCTTAGCCTACGTGTCGATGTATGGAATTCCTGTAGTACCTAACAACATTGATCATTTGTAAGGCCTTAAGTCCAAAGCTGATAATGAAATTAATGTTTAATCATTCCCAGTGATTTGGACATTCCGGTTCAAGTTTATTTTAAGTGCTTATGTTAGCATATATTTCTGTTATGCATTGTTGTATAATTTAGATTGATATTCATTGAGTAGATCTTTCATTTGTTCATTCAATATGTCATGGGGTCCTGGCCGAAACTGCAATTATATTCCTTGGAATGAGTAGGGGTGTTACATACCTTAGGACTTTCTTAGCAGGAGCCCAATGATCAGGTCCTGGGGTCAACTGAGATCTTCCTAAAATTCCTACTGCAAAGGTAACATCCGGTCTGGTACAGACTTGGGCATAAATTAAACTGCATGCCGTACTAGCATAAGGTATATCCTTCATGTTCTCTCTCTCTCTCTATCATTCCTAGGGTAGGAATTGTGCTAAGATAAGCTTATCCCCTTAAGCACAGGTACGTCACCAGGCTTATAATCAAGCATGTTAAATCTCTCAAGTGCACGCTCGATGCAGGCCTTTTGAGAGTGTTAATGTATGGTGAGATCGAACCCTAATGATCTCAATTCCTAGAATGAAAGATGCCTCTCCAAAGTCTTTCATATCGAAGTGTTTTGATAAAAATTACTTAGATTCATGTAATTTTTCCAGATCACTACTCGCAAACAAGATATCATCTACATAAAGAATTAAGAAGATGTACTTGCTCCCACTAATCTTGAGCTATGTGCTATGGTCTATCTTATTTTCCACAAAACCAAAATAAGTAACTACCTCATCGAATTTCAGATACCACTGTCTAGAAGCATGCTTTAGACCATATAGGGATTTATTAAGCTTACACACAAGTTGGTCGGAATGACCGGACTTGAATCTCTTAGGCTCCACCATATAGACCTCTTTGATAAGATCATCATTCTAGAATGCGGTCTTTACATCCATCTAATGTAGCTCCAAATCATAATAAGCTACTAATGTCATTATCACTCTAAAAGATACTTTAGAGGAAACAGGAGAAAAAGTCTCATGATAATCGATTTGTTCTCTCTACATAAATCCCTTGGCTATCAGATTGGCTTTAAACTACTCGACCTTCCCTTTAGAGTCTTTCTTGGTCTTAAACACCCATTTAGAACCAATGGGACTACAACCTTTGGGCAACTTAACCAACTCTCAAACCTTATTTAGCTTCATATACTTCATCTCGTCTTTCATCGCATCCCGCCATAGATCAGTTTGAAGTCATGACACAGCTTTCTCAATTGTCATTGGGTCAACTACATGACCAATGTCATAATCACTCTAGCCTAGATAGACTTCATAGTCTGAGTAAATATCAGGCCTTCTTTACCTAACGAATATCCTAGCAGGTGGATGAACCTCTTGAACAGATAGGGAAGCCTCCACTAGGATCGATGGTAAGACCTATTCCACATCCTCCACTTATTCCATCATAGGTTCAGACACCAGAGGATCTCCTACGATGGGCACAGATAAATTAATAGGCATGATTTCCTCAACTTCACTAATAATACGGGAGCAACTAGGTTTGTTAGCGACATATAATTCTAAAAATTTAGCTATTTGAGACTTCGCAATTCTGGGTCCTCCTAAAGGGAATAAAACTTAAATCCCTTGGAGTGATCTTGGTAGCCTATGAAATATCAACGACATGACCTACGAGCTATCTTACTCTCTAATGTATTGTATAAATGGACTTCTGTAGGACAGCCTTGGACACACAAATATTAAGCTTGGGTTGTCTACCTGTCCACAACTCAAAAGGGGTTTTAGGTACTGACTTAGACGAGACTCTATTAAGGATGTACACCACAGTCTTAAGCGCCTCACACCACAAAAATTTAGGAATATTCGTCATATTCATAATGCTCCTCATCATTTCCTAAAGGGTGTGATTACGCCTTTCGGCTACACCATTTTGCCCAGGACTACCCGAGATGGAGTATAGGGCAACATTGCCGCAGCTCTCCAAGTATCTGGCAAATTAACCTTTAGGTTGACCGGAGGCATCATGTCTACTAAAATACTTACCACCTCTGTTAGACCTAACAATCTTGATGACTTTTCCTATTTGTTTCTCAACTTCATTCTTGAAAATTTCGAAATTTTCAAGAGATTTAGACTTTTTTTAATTAAGCACAAATAGACAAAACAAGAGTAGTCGTCAATGAATGTAATGAAGTAGGTGTTCCTACAGAGGGTAGTTCAATAATGGCAACTAATATCCGTATGAACAACCTCTAACAAATATGAACTACTAGTTGAGTATTTCTTCTTAATCTTGGTCATTTTACCTCTATAGCAGTCCGCACATGTCTCTAAGTCACTGAAGTCTAGAGTAGGAAGAATATTTTGCTTAATTATCTCTCTACTCTTTCCTTAGAGATATGACCTAATATTTTATGTCATAGCATGGAACTGTTCCTTAATAAGAGGCCTTCTAGTGGCAACATTTTCTACATTATATGAGGTTGCATGGTAATTAATAGGTGCAAGACATATTCTATATAGTCCATTAGATAAAAAACATTGGCCAATAAACTGTTATTCATAAAATAACTTAATCAAACCACCAGATATATTAAAATAGTAACGAGTCTATCTAAAGCTGAAACTAAAATCAAGTTCCTTCTAAATTAAGGAATATAAAATATATTTCTGAATAAAAGTTCATAACAAGAATGAGAACTAAACAGATCTCCCCGAGGAACTCCACCTCCACCTTGGTATTGTTGCCCATTGTGAGCCTGCACTCACCCTTGCTTGGCCTCCTCCTTTTGATGAACCCATATAGCGTGTAAGCAATATGATTAGTTGTTCCACTATCTTTCCATCAAGAACATGATGGCCCTTCAATTAAATAAGATTCACAAAGGACGAAAGCTAAAGGGTTACCTTTATGTGCTAAGCCACGCTTCTCCATCCAAGATTTGAATTTAAGGCACTCATTCTTCACATTCACCTTCTTCTTGTAAAAGAAGCAGCTAAGAGGCTTCTTTCCACCAACATCCTTAGTCCCTGAAGTCTGTCCATCTTGAGCCTTGTAAAGAGCTTTGTACTTCTTCTTCTTCTTCTTCTTAAAATGAGGTTTGACTACGAGCTATATAGTGTTCGTCTTCTCATTCTTCAGTTTCTCCTCCTCAGTAACACAACGGGTAATGAGATCATTTATCTTCTATGCTTCATCTTGGGAATTAAAGGTGGTATTCAGGATGTTGAACTCTACAGGAAGGATGTTGATTGCTTGGTGCACTATCAACACTTTAGGGAGAGTGATCTCCAACTCCTGAAGTTTGGTTTGAAAATAGGTCATCTTCAGTATGTAGTCACGAACAACCCCTCCTCCCAAATATCTCATGGAGAAGAGGTCCTGAATCAATGTCCCGATCTCAGCATTAGAAGGCACCTTATATCTTTGTCCAACAGCAGTCAAAAAATCTCTAGCAATGGTCGTATCAGAAAGACAACTCAACAGGTACTCTTGAATGGAATGCTTCATAGCCAACAAGCAAATCTTGTTGGACTTGTTCCATGCACCATAATTATCCTTCTCAACTTGAGTGTTGGTCATTATGAGGGCTGCAGGATGGTTGGTACTCATGGCCATCTTGATATCTGTAATCTCAAGAGCAAATATGATGTCAGACTTCTGCTTCTTAAAATTCGATATAGTGAGTTTCTCAATGGTCACCATATTATTATGGACTGTAAAAGTGACTGTAAAGAGAGAAAAGAAATGTTAGTGATAAATAGTATAATAGTGGCTATAAAACCCTAAATAACACACTAGGTAGAGAATCCAAATGCGCCAATGCGCAACACCTTTGGGCAGACTACGTGTCACACAATTTGTAATCCTCCACACAAGAAAGAGCAATAGTTATGCTTGAGCTTTTTGTAGATCTACCACCTTTGGGTGAATAGATTACTAGGGCCCTGCATTACCGTCCAAATGTCTGTGTATATCCCTCTGAACCTATTGCGCAAGCACCACCTTTGGGTGAAGGATTGTGCACTAGTCTCAGAGAACTCCCTAAAACATATGAAACCGTAATCTTAAAAACTGACTCGAAAAGGCAATTTTGGTGGCTACAGTTCTTATCAATCTACAAGAACCTTTCACACCAGGATATCTGTATATTTCCCTAAATTAATTTTGTGTTTCTTTTTCTTATTGACGTACATGCACATAATTATCTAAAGAAACACAGAGTTTTTGTCGGGGATTGATTAATGAAAGCACTTTGAATTTAAATACCAAAATTTATTTCTCTCTAATTTACTTAATGGGTCAATTATGTTCAATAATTAAATTAATTAAAAAATAATTAACTCCAAAGTTATGAAGAATACTAATAAGTTTGATTTAACCCCCTCTGATACCAATTGTTATAAAGATTTAGGAATAAGTGTCGCAGCGGCAAAATAATGTTATCAAAAAATTTAATGAATGCAACGACACTTGAACCTAAGGATCATTTTGTCAAACTCTATTAATCCTTATTGGAGCACAACACAATATTTATTTTTCTTAGTTAAGAATTAAGAACACAAAAAATGAAGCGAGCTAGAATGAATAGTAACTGAAGTGCGGAATTAATTTATACCATTCTTGGAATCTTGCTCGCGCTTCAAGTTGGTGGATATTCGCAGCAACTGTGATGCATTGTTCTTTATGAATTCTGTGGAGTTAGCGAAACCCGCTAACATACAAGATTTCTAAAGAACTTAATCACTATAATGAAATGATGTTAGCACAGTATGAATATTTTTATGTAACCAGGAATATGTATTGTCATCAAAAGTTGTCTTGTATTGCTATCTCTTAAATAAAAGGAAGAAAACATTGAGTGAACATGCAAATGAATCACACTCAGTCCGCACCAATAACAATACAGGTGAAACTTAAATAATTGCTTGTGAAATGAACAAAGTCCTGATACGTGCTAAACAAAATGAAACTCTGAATAAGGGTTGACTGAAATAGAGTTTCACGATAATGAAGGCCAAGCAAATTCACTGTATATAAATCTGAACATTCATAATCTTACAGATATAGATCATGAAGTGAGTACTTAGATTTCAGATTTATAAATATTTGATGTAGATCTGAGAAACTGCTCCTCCAAACTCAAATGAATTTAAGTAGAGAATGCCACCATGGATAGATCTCGATAAAATAGAATTCCTAAAAGCATTGTTTAGAGAAAATCTATCACTTTTAGCCGACGGTTGCAAATCTACAATTAGCGACTTCTTTGTATCAATCCTTCGGTGATCTTCTGAAAGAAGATCGTGTCTTCTCCCCAATCTAGTAGAGGTCAAGATCAGGAGCTCTTGCCGACAAACTAAGAAGATGAAGATGAAGGTCGGATCTGCCCTTTTCCTTGCCGGCGATGGAGATCAAGATGAAGGAAAACTATTGATTTATGTGACCCCAACGATCTGCTCTCCAAAACCTCTGACGACCTACACTAGCCCTTACTGGCAGTAAAGATGAAGAAATCTAGGTCAACTCATGCAGCCACAGGTCCGCGTGCCCAAATGGCTGCTCCCTATTTGCGGCCACGACCGCACCAAGTACGCACGTGCGGGCGCCGGTGGCCGGCGCCGCCGGTGGTGGTCGTCGCTGCTGCAGGCAACCATCGCCTCCCTCGGCCACCTCCTTCGTCGACAGCCACCTCCTTCATTGTCAGCCACCTCATTTGTCGCTGGCCACCTTCGGCCGCCTCTTCCTCTGGGTACCTTGCTCGATCCTCCCAAACTGTCCGAAAGGAAGGGGGAAACTCTTATCATTTTACAAAATTGGTGATTCAGGTGATCGAAATGGAGCAACGTCAAGTGTAAGCACAAATCACTCCCCAACGCAATTACTGTCATGACCTTCCAGAAAACTATAAATAAGCCTTCATGCCTTCATTTGAAGACAAGCAACTCCGAAGGAAAGAGAGAGCTTTGAGGTTTTCTGGCGAGTTCGTGGACTCATGCCTTCATTTGAAGACAAGCAACTCCTTTTTCTTAGGATCCGGCATGCCCCAAGTCACGTCAACTTCCTCCACGAGAGCATTCCCATCAAGGCTCCGCATCAACGAGAGAGCTCCCTCCAGAACCTCTTTGTACTCAAAGAATTTTTCACCCAGAATTCTCCCACCCAAGTTCTACAACCTCAGCAACATTTGAAGGCCGGAGCGCTTCCATCGAGGCTTCGAGGACTTAATTGTTTTTCCTCTTTTTCTGCACTTGTAATGAAGTAGCGGCTTGTCTCCCTCTAAGATGTAAAATCCCTCCTCCCGATGTTACTAAGTGTGTGACCTCTCCAAAGTATGAGCTGCTGAAAACACTAATTTTCTAAAATTGTTAATTCCAGACCATATGATCTTACATGTGTGTATGAATAGGAATCCTCCAAATTCTTTACGTTAGTCCCTAAGATTATTTCCTGAGATCTATCATGACATCTTATACCTTATTCCAGAGATTTATAATTTTCCTAAAATAATCAACAATTATTAAATTTTCCCAAATTATTGATACATGTGATTTTTAACATGAAGTGTCACTTTATATTATTAAACCAGCAAGATAAAATTATCCTAACACCATCTTGAGTAATAATGGCTCTAAACCAAATTTAATATTAATTCAATAATATTTGATATTTAATTTCTAATTACATACAGAAGCATAATTGGATCCTTGCTCTATCTTACTGTCAGTAGACCGGACATAATGTTTTCAACATGTGTGTGTGCTAGATTTCAAGTGAACTATAGTCCACCACATAGAGTTGTGTTACATATGAAGTACTTTAAATATTCATCAAATAATTCCAGAAATATTACTGGAGGTTAAAATGGTAAATAATTATCTATTCCAAAAATTTATAATTTTATAATTCAATTTGAGCACAATTATCCCAATAATATAGAAGGGGAAAATGGTAATTATAACTACAACCCTAAGATTCTGACCTTCAAAATTTCCAATTAATTTACCAAGTGTTTATTATTCTAAATCTTTTCTATTGGCAAGGTTTCATAATTTTTACAACTATTTTTGTCACCCTAATTTCATTAATACACTTGCATAACAAAATTACTAATTAAATCATTTGCTAAGCAAATGAACTCCAAATGTTCTAAAACTTCATGAAAAAAATAAAACATACAACATGACAAATTATTGATACAACATTGAATCAATGTACTATCAATAAATAAGTGCATGTATAAAAATTACTGAATTTGACCATGTCAATCCTTCCAAATTAACATGATACATTTGTTTGGCTAAATGGACACCACAACACATACAACATGACAACTTGTAAGTGGGATAAACCAACCTATATAGGTCTGAAAGACTTGAAAGATTTACCAGGGCCTTATAACTCCCTAATGAACCTCTCACCAAAATTTTGGGTTTAAATAATTATTTTTAACCAAAATATTTCAGTTTTATTAAAAATAACATTTTACCTAAAACTATAGGAAAATATTATCCAAAAATTCCCATTTTTGGACTTTAGGTGTATCAAGGGTATCTTATGACATGAACCAAATTTCAATTCAATACCCTTAGCCAATTAAAAGTTATTAAGGATAAAGTGAATGTCCTACCCTAAGGACCAGTCCCACAAGAATTGTTATACATGGAGCTACAGTGCTCCAAATGACCTGATTTCAATTTCTAATTAAAGTAGACTCATAGGGCAACCTTTTTATGTTGGGCACTTTTCATGGTGCAACCCATAAGGGTCTCATTTTTTAATTCAAAATGTTTATATTAAAGGGATAAATACATAATAATTAATATAAATTAAAACATTCAACGGAAGTGATTATCTCTTCTCCAATCAGCCAACCGTCGTGATCTGCCCGACCTGGAGCTTTTCCAGCAACTTTTGCCAGCAATCCAGCCCTCTCCCCGGCTAGCCACCACATCCACCACCTCCGTTGAGGTCGGGGCTATCGCCTGCCAGCGGCTCAGCTGCAGGAGGGGCGGTTTCTGACGAACATGAGAGGAAGCCCAAAGCTTCGTTTTTCCATGGAATTAAAAAATGAAGCCGACTTCTTTGAGCACAAGGGGAGAGGAGGAGAAGAATGCCTGATTTCGGGCTTGGAGGTGCCTACTCCGGCAGGTGGCCATGGATTTTGGCATTTTCCGGCGAACCTCTCCGGATCTCGATTCTCCACCTTTTGCAGCGATACAAGAGTCGATTTCGACTAATTGAGGCCTTCTAAAGGTGATGAAAGGGTCGAATTGTGCTTTGGAGGCCTCTATATAGGAGATCCATGAATGGGAGGTTGTAGGTCATGGCTATTAATGGCTCTCCTTGATGGTGGCCGACCTTGAACTGTTGGAAACTCCTCCACTTCATCAGCGGAGATGAAAGGAGGGGTTAGGAAAGGAGAATGGAGTGTCACTTGGCCTCCCTCCATTATTCCCCTCCTCCAAATAAAACTTCCCCCTTAATTAACTCCATTAAACCCTAATTAAATCACCTAATTCATATTAAATAAATTTGATAAAATTAATGGGCCTTAGGTAGGGACTTAGGCAAGGCCTTAGCCCATTTGAATTGGCCTGGGTTCTCATTTAGTTTTTAGGGGTTTATTTGACCATGGTTGACCTTAGGGTTGACTTTGGTCAACTTGATGTGTTGACTGATCCATGGGGTGTGTCTTGTGTCCCTTGACACCACCCAATGTTGATTAGGTCATGGTGATGCCCCAATTGGGCCCACTTTGCCAAATAGCATGATTTTAACATAAATATGGCCAAGTTTGACTTTGGTCAAACTGGTCAACTTGGTGACCCCTTGATGGGGCTTTTGGGTCTGCTTGGCCCCTAATGACATTACAGGGCTAGGGGTGTGGTAACCTTTAGGTTTTGAGACCATTAGGACCTCTTAGGGGATGGTTTGACCTATATTGTTGTAAGGTTGACTTTGGTCAATTAGACCCACTAGATTGACCTGGCATTGAGTCCATCGCTCAGTTGTCTCTCTCTTAGGGCTAGGGAAGTGTTAGTGAGCTTATTTTGAGGTGGTGAGTTCATGTGAGTGTGAATTGGCCTGGGTTGACTTGTGAACATTGGGGGTGCTGATAAGTAATATTTATGTGTATTTTTACTATAATATTACTTTAATATTTAGTTTTAATTAATCATATTTTATTTATTATGGTTGATAAATAATATCCTTTTGATATCTATTTAATAATTTAAGTCTTTTTTTTGGATTTATACAAATTTTTAGTTTTAATTTTTGTTTAATAATTAATATAAATTAATAATAAATTATGTATATTTATTTATAAATCATTTATTTTATATTTTAGTTTAAAATTTTTATTTTATTTATTTTTGTAGGTTTATTATTGTGGTTGCACTCCCGACGTTTGTAAAACAAATATTCAATGAAGTCGTCACGTTGGCCGAGCAATTCATGCAGTCTACATGAAACCAAGTCAAGTCTCGCTGCACTCATTCAAGCCGATCAAGTGTTTCATGTCGCTACCACCCATTCAGCTCCTCGCCATGTAAGTCTATGAAATTCACCTATTTTCATTTACATCATTCTCATGCACACAACGCCATCGCCGTCACCTTTGCATGTCGCCTCCGCCACCTCCAAATCTACATGCGCACCATGAAAGCCCATATAATCTAAGATTTTACTACTCATATATTATATTAAAACAACCATATTTATTTTATAAATACCACCTAATCATGTAACCACCATCATTTATCACTCATAACATAATTTCATATTCTTCCTCCTAAGTCAAAACTCCACCTTTAAATACATGCACTTTATTTTTATTATTATTATAACCCTTTACTTCTCCTCTTCATTCCTTCCATGCATAACCGCCACCATCTTCATAACCCCCTATAATTCATTAATATTTCTTAAACTCATTTATATGTTTATGTAACACCATTTAAACTTGCCACCTCATCTCTTCCTCTTTAATTTATAAAAATTGGCCACCCATTTCTCTCTCTTCCAAGAAATGACACTATGTACCATCATATTCTTCTTCATTTATCTCCTCCCTTCATTTATCTTCTCTTAAATATTTGATAAATATTTGATGTTTCAACTCCAACTTAATTTTAATAATTATGGTCATCATTCATCTCCTCTTTACAACCTATGAAACTCCCCCATTTAATTTGGTTGCCTTTTCATATATTTCATTAATATTTAATTAATATTACTAATTTATTTTCCTCCTCTTTCTTTAGCCTTCCAACCTTTCATATGCCTTTCATCTTTATTTTTTGCCTATAAATAATGGCCAAGAGGGAATGATGAGGGGAGTCCACCATTTGGGTTGAAAATTAGGTTTGGTGGCTCATTTTCGGGATATCTTTGGAGTTATTTTTATTTTATGCAATTTTATTTTATTTTCAATATAGTTTAGATTTTTCTTTTCATGCAATTGTACTCTTTTATTTCATAGTGATAGAATGTATTTTTCAATTATGAGTAGCTAAATTTCTATAAGCACTAGATCATTATGAACTTTGGAAGGAAATAAACTTTCTTTATTTTTCTCAAAATTGTCAAGCTCTATACTTTGTTCACTTCGATTTATCTTTGAATTTAATTGCGTCGAATTCATATGTCATGAATATGTTCTTTGCCTAGATCCGTATCCTAGATTTTACCGAGTGGTTGTGGATATAAGAAGATCACTCAAATATAAAAGGAGTTACATGCACTCTTGAAGAGAGGATGACATAAATCTTCCGGATTGGAATCAAATCCAATAGTGGGGTTCACCGTATAAAGCAAGCTTAGGGGTTTCGATTGGCAGAGGGGTCTTAATCAATCAACCTAAGTTTAGTCGAGAGTGTATTCTCGAGGGAGACGCTTTTGTATTTTGGGAACCTCCACGGTCAAAATAGGTAAATTAGAATCTTGAATTTTATGAAAAGTTTATTTTAATTAAGAGGGAATCTAGATCTAGTTTTAATTCATAGTTTTATTTATCTTCTATTTTTATATTCGATAAAATAATTTTAATTTGCGTGAGTAGAAGTAGTCAACAGGCCCAGAGTATAATACGACACATGATTCTATACTCTAGAATGATGGGTACACTTGCCTTATCGATTAAGAATCACGTTATAGCGTGAATTTTATCCATCAAGCTTTTGGCGGCACCGTTGCCGGGGAACTATTTTTTGTTGATATTTTGAAAGCATAGATTTTATTACTTTTATCATTCTCTTACCCCACCTCCATTTCTATTTTTAATTTTCTTTTTCAAATTCATTTCTATTAGGTAAATAGTTGTTTTCATTTTCTTTTAAAAAAATGTTATCTAAATTGGCCACCACTCTTGCAAAGATTGAAAATCACCTAAATAATTTAGAAGTCGAACATAAGCGAAAAATTTCTTGTATTTATTGTGGTGTTTCTCATCGAAGTGAGTATTGTTATCATTATAATTATTATAAAAATCTTTCTTATGAAAATAAATTTGATAATAATTATGATAATAATTTTTCTCACTTTTATTATAATTGTAGTTAAAATTTTTATGAAAATAAAATTTCCAATTCTTCTAATATTCATGAAAATAATTTTTCGAATATAAAAGTGAATAATTATTTTGATTTAAACAATTCTTCTTTCACCTCGGATGTTGATTTTTCTTGTTTGCAAGATCAACCAGAAAACTTCCGGAGTTATGAGAATAATTATTTAGATTCGAATTTTTGTTCTTCTTTTTTCGCTCTGCAAGTTTCTTTTTCTAATTTTGGGGAAACTTCACAATTTCAATTTGATCCCTCTCCCCAAAATTTAGAGAATATTATAACTTGTTCTAATAAGATTTCTTCTAATTTTGGGGACTTTTCACAATTTCAGGTTGATCCTCCTCCCCAAAATTTAGAAGAAATTAATACTTTTTCTAATAATTTTTTTAATTTTGGGGAATCGTCGCAAATTCAAATACTTTCTCCTCCCCAAAATTTAAATGAAAATTTTTCTTTTAATTCTTCTCCCTCTTCGAATATTTCTCCTATGGAGGAACATGAATCTTCATGTGCCCCATTGGTGTCTTATTTCGAAGAGGAAGAAAAATTATTCTATCAAAATTTTTTCAATATTATGGGCAAATCGGAATAATTAGAAGAAGAACATGTTTCTTCTCCTGCTTCTCTCGATTTCTCTCCTCTTCTACATTCATTTTGGAGCACCACTTCTAAATATCTTGACATCCAAATTCAAATCACCTCACTTACTTTTGATTTTCCTTATACTAACGTGTACAACCCCATATTCGCTGGGTAGGACCCAGAAGACCAAGACTTCAGTGGCCAGAGTTGGGCTAGTCCCGGGTTAGCCCTGGGGTAGACTGGCAGAGTTCTCGCCCTGAAGGAGCTCCCGCCCATTAGTAGGCGAGATCGCTCGCGCCGGGACTCGGGTCTTCGGGTCAGCTTTAGGCTTCGGGACTCGGGCAAAAGGGCGTTGAGTGAGCTTCACTCACTCAGCGCCACGTCCAACGACAGTGACGTTAACCACCGAGAGCGAGAACCCTCTGGGCGGGAGATCTCGCCAAAGTGAGCCCAGCTAAGGCTCAACGAGAGCCTTCTCACCCGGGGTTCTCGCCAAGCAGGTCCAGGTGGTGGGCCCGGCGCCCAGGAGTAGATTATTTTAATATTATTATCCCTGGGTAGAATTACCTGTATGCCCCCAGGATGACAACGGGATCTGGCTATTGGCAGACCCTCTAGGGGTATTTCAGTATTTTCAGGTCAGGGGAAGACTATAAAAAGACCCATAGGGGCTCTTTGGAAAGCAGGCTTTTTCATTATTCTCCAACTCTAGTGCTTTCTGAAGAGCTCCCAGCCCGGCATTTGGCTTTGGAGGGGAAGCTCTCAGAGATCTTCCGGGTGTGAGGTGGGACCTCCCAGCTGAGGCTTTGGGTCAGTCTTAGAACCTTAGCAGCCAGTCAGGGGTCGAGATTTGGGAGAAGTAGGCGTTGGCTACACTTTGGTTCGTGAACATTCGTTGGGGTCAATTTTGGCTTCAACAGTTCTGGTGCGGTGAGCGTGGAAGTAGTCGGCGCAAGAAAATCTTGAGTTAAGTCCCATGGCAGGGGGTGAAGGTGAAGGATCTGGCGCCGGAGGATCCCCCACCCGGGTGGACGAGGCGACGAGGAAGATGTTTGAAGACTTCAGGCGAGAGGTCATGCAGACAATCAACCTGGCTTTCTCGGCAAGGAATGAGTGGGAGACGCCGCAGGTTCCAGTGGAGGCGGTTCCGCTGTTAGGCGAGAACGCCCCAGGGCAGCGCCCCGGGAAGTAAGTCCTGGTGGAGGCAGGCGAGAGGGACGTAGCCGCGCGGGAGCTTTTCCCAGGCCAGCGTCCTGAGAAGGAGCTTCTGACGGATCTGGGCGAGAAGGAGGCGATAGTGCGGGAACTCTTCCCCGGGCATGGTCTCGCGGATCGGTCCAGCCAGCCGAGGTCGCGAGACGTGCCTTCGCGCCAGGCGGGAGGCGAGACCCCGTTTAGCGAGCTCATCGTCTCGGCTCCGGTGCCGGAGGGATTCCGGGAGCCAGACATGACCTACTACACCGGGAAGGATGACCCGGTTCAGCATGTGCAATGGTTCGAAGACGTTGTGTCGATCAGGCAAATGTCTGATGCTTTTAAGTGTAGGTTTTTTGCCATCACCATGAAGGAAAAGGCCAGGGATTGGTTCCACCAATTGCCGGCAAGCTCCATCTACAGTTTTGAAGATCTACGCAGAGGTTTCTTGTTGAGGTTCTCGACTTCAAAGAAGCGGAAGAAGGTGGCTGAATGCCTGTTTGCAGTGAGGCAAGGGCCAGAGGAGACGTTGGGTCACTATGTCGACCGGTTCCAAGAGGAGGTTCTCCTGGTCCAGGAGGTCCCGGGGTATGCGCTGATGCTTGCCTTCACCCTGGGGCTGAGGCCAGGGTTTTTCATCATGGAGTTGAAGAGAGTGCCCCCTCTCTCTTTTGAGGAGCTCATGGAGAGGGCGGCTAAGGAGATAGACTTTGAGAGGGCAAACCCGGCGTTTGCAAGAAAGTTGTCCAGGTTGGCCGAGGACGATGCGAAGGAGCCGGCGACCGGAAGGCAGAGGGAGTTGAGAGAGCAGAGGGAGCAAAGAGAGGATAGGAGAAGAGAAGAACCCCGAGGGCAGGGGCAGCAACATGGGGGGGCCAGGGAGCCAAACAACCGATTGGGTTGGAGGCCTCAGGAAGGTCGCCCCCAGGGCCAAGGAGGTCCTCAAGGAGAGACATTTACTGGGAACCGAGAAGGTTGGAGCAAGGAGGATGGAGGCAGGGACCGAGGGGTCACTTCCCACCACCGCAAGAAACCATGGAGGTGGGAAGAGGAAGAGGAAGAGGAATTCGGTGAGCCGGGAGAAGGGGAGGAGGAGTAGGAAGAGGGGGCAGGGTGGCGTTGCCCTATTGTGACTTCCATCAGGAGGAGGGCCACGCAACGGCCACCTGTCCGGAGTTTCTGGAGATGAGGGAGGCCATAGGTGCGGGGAGGCAAGATCTGCCCGCAAGGATCGTGGAGGTGCAGCGAGAAGAGGTTGAGGACAGATGTGAAGATAGGGTTGACGTGGGGACCCGAGGGGGGATCAGAGTGATCCATGGGGAGTAGGGATCGAGGCAACCTGCAAGGGGAGCCTGCAAACCATGTTCCGCAGAGGGGTTGCCTCGACCTCCTTACATCCCCCCCCCCCCAGAAGAAAAGATCATCTTCTCATCCGCAGATATGCCAGACTATGAGGATCCGTTCTGCGACGCGTTAGTGATCCAGATAGCGATGGAGAACTTCACCGTCTCCCGGATACTGGTGGACAACGGGAGCTCGGTGAACGTGATTTTCAAGAAGGCCTTTGACGAGATGGGGGTGGAAGGGAAAAGGGTCCTAGCTTCCGATGGACCGCTTTTCGGCTTCTCTGGGGAGAGAAAAGAAGTAGAAGGGGGAGTAGGCCTGCATGTAAGGCTTGGGGGCATCTCACGGAACTGCAGGTTCGTGATCGTGGACGCCCCAAGTAGTTACAATGCCATCTTTGGACGTCCCCTCATCAGCGCCTTTCACTGCGTGCCCTCCTCGTTCCATCAATGCCTCAAGTTCAATAATGGAGGGGTGCAGGTTAGGATCAGGAGGGATCCAAAGGTGGCAAGGCAGTGCTACGTGACAGCGGTCAACACCGTGTCATGGATGATGGAAGCGGAAGAGCTGGAGAAGGAGATGGCTGAGCAGGAAGGAGGTATTGGGGAAGGGGAGACAAGCCTGGAGGAGGCGAAGGAGGTCGTCAAAAAGCAAGCGGAAGAGGTGCAGGAGGCGAGCTCGCAGGAAGCGGAGGAGTTGGAGGCAGAGGAGATGGAGGTAGAGGAAATTGGCCTGGAAGAAACAAGAGGGGCGGCAGAAGAAGGAGAGCAGAGGCGAGGTGAGAGCTTGGAGGAGGCGATGGAGGTTGATGAGCTTGGAGGAGAAGAGCTTGAGCCAGAGGAGGCAGGGGCAGGTTGGGAACGGACGGGATTGGAGCCGGCCGAAGAGGTGATAGAGATGGAGGTGCACACCAGGGCGGGGCAGGTACAAAAGGTGCGGGTCAGCGGAGGTTTAATCCTCAAGGATCAGGAGCGGATGCGAGCCTGCATCCAAAGCAACGTCGACATCTTCGCTTGGAGCGCGGCAGACATGCCGGGCATCGACGCAGACGTGGCTTGCCATCGCTTGAACCTGGACCCCAGGACTCGCCCCATACGCCAGAAGATGAGGGCCATTGCCACCAAGCTGGAGGAGCCGATCCGGGAAGAGGTCAAGAAGCTCTTGGAGGCGGGCTTCATCTCGGAGATCCAGTATCCAGGCTGGATCTCCAATGTGGTAATGGTGAAAAAGGGGGGAGGAAAATGGCGCATGTGTATTGACTTTTCCTTGTTAAATAAATCATGTCCTAAGGATTGCTACCCCCTGCCTCGGATCGACGCGCTGGTTGACTCAGCCGTCGGTTTTTCTCTCATGAGTTTTTTAGATGCTTTTTCAGGTTACCATCAGATTCGGATGCACCCTCCCGATGTCAAGGATGTTTCCTTCATCACAAGAGAGGGATGCTTCAGCTACAAGATGATGCCCTTCGGGTTGAAGAACGCAGAGGCAACGTACCAACGCATGATGGATCGGGTCTTCCGGGATCAAAGAGGGAAGAATCTAGAGGTCTACGTCGACGATCTGATGGTAAAAAGCAAATGCCTGGAGTCCCACATACGGGACTTGGAAGAGACGTTTGCCACCCTACAGAGATTCAAGATGAGGTTGAATCCCTTGAAGTGTGTCTTCGAGGGCAGTCGCGGGAAATTCCTTGGGCACCTCCTGACCCCGGCAGGGGTAGAACCTAACCCGGACAAGGTAAAGGCCATCTTGGACTTGGAATCACCTCGCAATGCCAAGGAGGTCCAGCGCTTAACCGGAAATTTGGCCGGACTGAGCAGGTTCCTCTCTCGGTCCGGGGACAAGTGCTCCTCCTTTTTCAAGGTGCTTCGTGGTAATCAAGTGTTTGAATGGACGATTGAATGTGAAGAGGCTTTCCAAGGACTGAAGAGGCAACTCTCCGGGCTCCGCTACTCCAAAGCCCCAAGGAGGGAGAAGACCTGACCTTATATCTCGGGGTGGGGGAAGAAGTTGTAAGCTCAGTCTTGATTAGAGAAGAAGGGAAGAAACAGCTACCCGTCTACTATGTGAGCCGAATCTTGAAAAAGGCGGAGCTCCGCTACCCCATCCTGGAGAAGCTGGCTTATGCCTTGGTCGTTTCGGCAAGAAAGCTCCGTCCGTATTTCCAAGCGCATTCGATTAAGGTTGTGACCGATCATCCTCTTCGCAAGGTCTTCGAGGGGGTGGAGCATTCGGGAAGGTTGGCAAAGTGGTCCATCGAGCTTAGCGAGTTCGACATTTCCTTTGTCCCAAGGCTCTCCATCAAAGCCCAGGCCGTGGCAGACTTTTTGGCGGATTATGTCATCGAGGCCGAGGAGGAAGAGCCGAGGTCGCAGGAAGCGTGGAGAATGATCGTCGACGGGGCTTCAGGAAGGCACTCCCTGGGAGGAGGTGTGGTGTTGGTAAGCCCTCAAGGGGTTACCATAGAACAGGCAGTGGCCTTCCACTTCCCTGTGACCAACAATCAAGCGGAGTATGAGGCCGTGATAGCCGGCCTTCGGTTGGCCAAGGAGCTGGAAATTCGGGATGTAGAGGCCTTCACCGA
The DNA here is from genome assembly GCA_039513925.1 of Platanthera zijinensis. Classification (NCBI taxonomy): domain Eukaryota; kingdom Viridiplantae; phylum Streptophyta; class Magnoliopsida; order Asparagales; family Orchidaceae; genus Platanthera; species Platanthera zijinensis. The sequence continues at coordinate 152,955,311 of CM077080.1, read as the reverse complement.
CTCGATGGTAGTTGCGTCACAAATCCGTGGGGAGTTTGAGGCTCAGGAGCCCACCCTCGCGAGATACTTATCCAAGGTAAGGACCATCATCGGAGGTTTCCGTTCCTTTTCTATTCAACATGTTCCTAGGGAGGAAAGCATGGCAGCTGACCGGTTAGCAAAGTTTGGGCCTCGGGGTGGGGGCACCCTAACCGAACTATTTCGGCCAGCCATTGAAGAGGGGGAGTTGATGGAGGTATGTGGGCGGCCCTCATGGATAGATCCGTTGGTGACCTTCTTAACCACAGGAGAGCTGTCGGAGGAAGTCAAAAATGCAAAAAGCTTCAGGCACAAGGCGGCTCACTATTTGATGCTGGAGGGGAGATTGCATCGGAAGATGTTGTCAGGGCTCCTCGCGAGATGTGTAGCTGAGGAGGAAGTCCCTAAGATCCTGGAAGAGGTGCATTCTGGAGAGTGTGGTAGTCACTCAGGGGGAAGGACATTGGAGGCAAGGGTGATAAGGCAAGGATATTTTTGGCAGACCTTGAGGAAGGATACAGCTGAGTTTGTAAAGAGATGTCTGAACTGTCAGGTACATGCTCCCCTCCAGCTCTCGCCCGCCCAAAGGCTTCTAAGTATCACGGCGCCATGGCCTTTCGCCATTTGGGGATGGATCTAGTCGGGCCCTTTCCTCCAGCTAGCGGGCAAAGGAGGTTCCTCCTCGTCATGATTGATTACTTCTCGAAGTGGCTGGAAGTCAAAGCTCTAGCCAAGGTTACCTCTCAGGTCGTCAGGAACTTCGTTTGGGGGGAAATCATATGTAGGCATGGGCTACCCCAAGCAATAGTGACGGACAACGGTCCCCAGTTCGCCAGCGAAGAATTCATCAACTTCTGCACCCAATCAGGGATTGACCTCAGGTTCGCCTCTGTCCATCATCCTCGGAGCAATGGCCAGGTAGAAGCGGCAAACAAGATTATTGTCAACTTACTCAAAAAGAAGGTGGAGAACCTGAAAGGTAACTGGGTGGAGCAACTCCCTTCCGTCCTGTGGGCCCTGCGAACAACTCCGAACATGACCACAGGGGAGACCCCCTTCAAGCTCTCTCATGGGTGCGAGGCAGTCCTCCCGGTGAAGTTCGAGGTTCGGTCTCCGTGGGTCGCGGCCGCAGGTGAAGGAAGCGAAGCTTGGAGGCTGGAGAACGAGGAAGGGTTACGCTTCTCTCTAGACATGGCGGAAGAGCTACGGGACGTCGCTGCCATCAGGCAAGAAGAGATAAAGCGGCGGATGGCCAAGTAATTCGAAAAGCACATTCGGGTCAAGCTATTCGTCGAAGGGGACCTTGTACTAAAGAAGGTCGACGCGGCCGGGAGATCGGCCCCTGTTGGCAAGCTCAACCGTAGCTGGGAAGGGCCATACATAATAGAGAAGGCTCTGGTTAATGGAGGTTACTACCTCCAGGATGTGGAAGGAAAGACCTTGAGCCATACTTGGAGCGGTGATGATCTAAAACGCTTCTACCCGTGAGGGGAAAGAAGGATTGTAACGTTGTAAATAACTGTTGCCATTTCAATAAGTTCATTTCAGAATATTGATTCTCTAAGTATGTAATCGCAATGCCTTTTGTTTTAACCGGCTATGTCTTCTCATCTTCATGATAGAATAGGTCCGGTTGACGAAATCTTCATCAACACCCTGAGCTCGGCTCGGCCCCAGGTAGACCCACTGCGCAGGCTCTCATCTAGCTGGCAGGTCTGAAGGCTCGCCTGTGGGGGAGAGGTTTGGAAAGATTCATCAATACCCCGAGCTCGGCTCGGCCCCAGGTAGACCCGCTGCGCAGGCTCCCATCTAGCTGGCAGGTCCGAAGGCTCGCCTTAGGGGAGAGGTTTGAAAATCTTCATCAACACCCCGAGCTCGGCTCGGCCCCAGGTAGACCCGCTGCGCAGGCTCTCATCTAGCTGGCAGGTCCGAAGGCTCGCCTGTGGGGGAGAGGTTTGGAAAATCTTCATCAGCACCCCGAGCTCGGCTCGGCCCCAGGTAGACCCGCTGTGCAGGCTCTCATCTAGCGGGCAGGTCCGAAGGCTCGCCTGTGGGGGAGAGGTTTGGAAAGATTCATCAATACCCCGAGCTCGGCTCGGCCCCAGGTAGACCCGCTGCGCAGGCTCCCATCTAGCTGGCAGGTCCGAAGGCTCGCCTGTGGGGGAGAGGTTTGAAAATCTTCATCAACACCCCGAGCTCGGCTCGGCCCCAGGTAGACCCGCTGCGCAGGCTCTCATCTAGCTGGCAGGTCCGAAGGCTCGCCTGTGGGGGAGAGGTTTGGAAAGATTCATCAATACCCCGAGCTCGGCTCGGCCCCAGGTAGACCCGCTGCGCAGGCTCCCATCTAGCTGGCAGGTCCGAAGGATTGCCTGTGGGGGAGAGGTTTGAAAATCTTCATCAACACCCCGAGCTCGGCTCGGCCCCAGGTAGACCTACTGCGCAGGCTCTCATCTAGCTGGCAGGTCCGAAGGCTCGCCTGTGGGGGAGAGGTTTGGAAAGATTCATCAATACCCCGAGCTCGGCTCGGCCCCAGGTAGACCCGCTGCGCAGGCTCTCATCTAGCTGGCAGGTCCGAAGGCTCGCCTGTGGGGGAGAGGTTTGGAAAGATTCATCAATACCCCGAGCTCGGCTCGTCCCCAGGTAGACCCGCTGCGCAGGCTCCCATCTAGCTGGCAGGTCCGAAGGCTCTCCTATGGGGGAGAGGTCTGGTTAGCTTCATCTACTTGGTTGAAAGATATACGGGCAAGACTCTAGCCCGGATCGGAGGCAAGGCCCCAAAGATCTCGGTCCAAAAGGGTCTCGGCCCAATAGGGTCTCGGCTGAAAGAAGCCTCGACTCGAAGGTCTCGGCTAGGGGGTTCTCGCAAAAGAAGGCTCCCTGGCAGTCCTAGGCAAGATAGCTCAATCAATAGCGCAAGGCTCCCGCCCGGTCGATCCCCAAAGAAAGTTAGCTGGAAGAGACTAAGGGTCTCAGCGTAAGCCCGCGCGGAAGCCACTCGGCTGACTAATCTACTCGTTCGAGCACACAGGCAATAAAAATAAAACATTGCATTATACTCGTTTGAGCACACAGGCAATAACAATAAAACATTGCATTATACTCGTTCGAACACACACAGGCAATAAAAATAAAACATTGCATTATACACAACGATTACAGGGGTTTAGAGCTTCTCGCTCGTTACAAAAGAATATCAAAAGCAAAAAGGCGCTTCACGGGGATGCACTGTAATCCCCGCTGGTGCTCTCGCCAGAATCCTCGCCAGAGCTCGCTTCGGACGTCTCGCCGGCCTCGGTGGAAGACTTCGGAACATCTAAGGGAGGAGAGTCCGGCGCGCCCGGGGGCTTCGGCACTGGGTCGAATAGCCAGGGGAGGAGTTGGCGAGCGTTGATGGTTGCGCCATCCTCCCGAAGCAGCTTCGCGTCTCGCAACGTCTCGATGGTCAACTTGACGGTGGCCTGAGCATTCGCCTGCAGCAGCTTGTCGATGTCGTACACCGAGAACTGGCGGCTCTTCAGTCTTTCGTCAAGCGTCGAAGGTGGGCCTTTCACCGCTTCTGCACGCTGGAGTTGGTCCCTCAGCAGGACGTTCGCGTATCGAGCATCAGCCAACTCCGCGCGAAGCGCCGCGGCTTAGGTGGAATCCTGCGAAGAAGAGATCAGCTCAGTAAATATCGCGCAAACGAGAATTCGAGAAGCGAGAGCGAGGGGCCAAGAAGATCTCGCTTACCTCGACAGCGGGACGCAGAGACAACGCCTCTAGGGCTTTCGCCAACTCCTGGTGAGCATTCGCAAGCTCTGCCTCCGATGCGCGTGCTCGGGCCACCGCCTCTTCCCTCGCCTTGTACATGTTGGCGAAGTTCTTGGCGATGCTGATGCTTCGACGCGCGCACATATACGCAAGCTCGAACCCGCGCAGTAGGGCCCGGATAGAATCAAAGGCCAGGAGCCGGGTGGGCGTCTGGTCGAAGACACTGGCGCCCTCTCGACTATAGAGGCCGTAGCCCAGCGAGAAAGTCTCGCCGATAACTTCATCCCGCTCCGCCGAGCTAGGGAGGAGCGTTGAAACTGTAACCCTGTTGGTCTCGGGATCCCATTGAAGCAGAGGCTTCCCTTCCGCGTCGACGTGCTTCACGCCAAGGCCATAATTCTTGTGCCCTCTCGGCACTTCCCTGGGCGGAGTCCGGGCGGAGGTCTCGGCGACGACTCCCTCTCCTCCCGCCATGTCGGCGGCTGGAGGGTTCTCGGCAGTTGTCTCGGCACGCCCCCTGGCGGAAGCACCCATCTCACTGGCCATCTGGAGCAGCCCTTCGAAGGACTTGCCCATGGCAGGATGACGGGCAGGCGAGACGGCCAAGTCCTTGCCCTTGTCCACAGCGGATGGCTTCGGCCTCTTCAGCAGCCGCGGGGCAGGAGCGGGGCCTTTCCGCTTCTTAGCCCCGGTTGACAAGGGCAGAGCGGGCTCATCCCTGCAGGCGCGAGTGCTGGCTTCCGCAAGGACAAGAGAGCCTCTCGCAGCCCGATCCCCGGCGCCCAGAGCGGCAGCGAAAGGTTGGCTTAAAGGGACCTCCCGCTCTCCTACAAAGTTAAAATACTTCAGCACAATAAGATCCTTGACAAGGGATTTAATCTGGGGCGAGACCGTACCTTCGCCCGGGTGGACGGGTGGAAGGGTGTCGACGTCTCGCCTGAGGAAGAGAACGTCAAACTCCTTGGTTCCAAAGAATTCAAGGATTACGCTCTCGCGCGATCCCAGGGTAGGCGGCTTGTAGGCGGCGTTCTAGTATTGAACAGGCTGAAGCGGGACGTTGCCGAAGTCTCCGCTGACATAGACGAACTTCTCGCCCCAGTGATGATGCTTGTTGGCGAGACCGGTGGTCTTGAGCAGCTGCCCGGAGAAGAAGACCACCCCTCCTTTCGCGCGGAAGGTGAACAGCTTGCGGAAGATCGGTAAACTGAACTCGATCCTCTCGGATCGCATATAGCATATGAATGCTATAAGGATCGCGACTGAGTTCGGGTTCAGTTGGGCGGGAACCACCCCATAGTAGCGAAGAGCAAGCCGAACCTCCGGCCAAAGGGGAAGGCGGAAGCCCACCTCGAAATGCTCGAGGGGGATGGCGAGCTCTCCCGCCTCCGGAGTATTCACCTTATCGTGATTACCTGGGTTCCGCGCCGAGAAGCCGGCGGGAATGTAGCGGGTGACGATCAGGTTATATTCATCTAAGGTGAGCGTGCAGGAAGGGAAGAGTTGTTTTCGGAAGGCTTCCGCGCAGTGGGCGCGACCCTCGTTCTCGCCAGGCATGGTGGGTTTGCAAGTGAGAGCGAGAGCTGAAGAAGGGTGAAAGCGGAAGCAAGAACGCGAGAGCAAGAAAAGGGGGGTTGAGATTCCGGATCGGAGAAATAGATGTGGTTGGTAGGCATCCCTATTTATAGGGAACCATGATCATGGTGGCTCCGTCCGATAGAGAGAGAAAATGACGGCGGAGCGCAGCTGTCACGATCTGAACCGGCGACGCCTCGGTTTTCCCCCTCAGAATGACAGCAGTCGACGATCGTCTTTCATAGGCGCGGGCCTCTCTGTTTTGGCGCAAGCTTCTTAGCTTTGGCGCAAGCGACCTAATTCTAGCAGGTTCTTAAAATTCACAGCGTAAAGAGGGGAGAAATAAGTAATAGCGTACTCTCGCGGCCGAGAGCTGGACAAAGTTAACAATAATAGTTATTGCATTCGTTAAGGGTACACGGAGGAAGGGAAGGCTGAAGAGGAAGGAGGGGCGAGACCTAGAAGAACTAATACGGCTCCCAGCGCCATCGCCCTCGTTCTCGCCGCCTGGTTCGCGGAGGGGCCAGCGGGTTGAAGTAAGAGGACAGCGTGGTGCACCCCAGGTTGATCCGCCTAGCGTGATCCCGGATCTGTGCGATGTATCTCCCTGGCAAAGACTGGGCGGAAGGTCCTCCCGGCCGATCAGCCTCGCCCAAGAAGAAATCCCGTTCCAGGGCCTCCAGCCTTTGTTCCACGGACTCGCGGAACGCTCTTGCTGCGGCAGCATGGGCGCGGTCTCGCCGGATGAGCTTGGCCAAAATGGCCGAGATCTTCTTCCTCCGCTCCTTCGCATTCCCGGCGCCATTCAAGGTTTCCTCTATCTCGCCAGATGAAGGAGGAAGGGAATCGTCTTCCTCCTCTTCTTCGTCTTCTTCTTCTTCTTCTTCTTCTCCCTCCTCGTTAGCTCCCGGCCGAGAGCTGGGGTCCCCTGCGAAAAGTGCGCTCAAGGTCATGATTAAGGCTTGATGATCAGTCGACAAAAGTATCTCGCATACCTGTAGCCTGGCGAGAGCCATTGACTAGCAACAGATGAGAAGGCCCGACCCCTCCGTCGGTGCCATAAAGAAGGTGGAGAGGCTTACCCCGCCCTGGGCAAAAAGGTTTACGCACAGGGGTCCCGGCCAGGCCGGAAGCGTGGAGAGGGTTGTCCTCTCCCGAGGTATGATCGGCATCCTTAGGGGTAGTGAAGGGCTCGAGGGCCACCCCTCCCGCCAGCAGGGTGGGATTTGCCGCAGAAGAAAGCGCCGCACCGGTTCTCGCTCCATCTTCCCGAGTGGCAAAACCCGGGAGAGCGGAAGCTGGCTCTGCGAGAAGGCAGTTCAGAAAGGGAAAGGCATGATTGAATTAGCGAGAAGTAGCGGAAAGCGTACCAATCACCTGGGTCCCGGCCGGAAGATTTTCCTCCGAGACCCTCGTTAGATCCTCAGGAGGGGGAGCTGACAAATCGGGGGGAATTGGGGAGGACCCGGCGTCGTCGTTAGAAAGGGATTCCTGCGAGAGGCCACGTTAGCTGTCGGGCCTATAGCATAAGCATCTCGGAGAAGGTGGGTCCCTGTCCTCGCAAGTAAGGTCTCGCCGGACCACCTTCGCTTTTCGTTTTCCCTTTTTCTTTTTCGGCTCTGAAGGACCGGCATTTGGAGATTTCCTCGATAGCCAGGGAGCCACCCCAGCGCAGTTAGCCAAGGCTCGCGCTTGAGCCGCGGCCAACCGATCCTGAAGGTCCTGCGGAAGTGGCTTGCCGGCGCGCTTAGCATACCTCTTGGTATCTCGCGCAGAAAACCCAAGCGAGAGCTCGGTCAGGAAGCAGTGGTTTAGAGGCAAGTCTCATGGTCGCCGAGCCAGCACGTATTTAAAGCCGAAGTAGGGCCCACCGAAAGATTCCCTTGGTAGACAGGCACGTGCCCAGCGAATATTTTGGGGTTGGACTTGTCTTGTCGAGCGCAGGGCTAGCTCGAAAAGAGCGGGGATTGTGTACAACCCCATATTCGCTGGGTAGGACCCAGAAGACCAAGACTTCAGTGGCCAGAGTTGGTCTAGTCTCGGGTTAGCCCTGGGGCAGACTGGCAGAGTTCTCGCCCTGAAGGAGCTCCCGCCCATTAGTAGGCGAGATCGCTCGCACCGGGACTCGGGTCTTCGGGTCAACTTTAGGCTTCGGGACTCGGGCAAAAGGGCGTTGAGTGAGCTTCACTCACTCAGCGCCACGTCCAACGGCAGTGACGTCAACCACCGAGAGCGAGAACCCTCTGGGCGGGAGATCTCGCCAAAGTGAGCCCAGCTAAGGCTCAGCGAGAGCCTTCTCGCCCGGGGTTCTCGCCAAGCAGGTCCAAGTGGTGGGGCCCGGCGCCCAGGAGTAGATTATTTTAATATTATTATCCCTGGGTAGAATTACCTGTATGCCCCAAGGATGACAGCGGGATCTGGCTATTGGCAGACCCTTTAGGGGTATTTCAGTATTTTCAGGTCAGGGGAAGACTATAAAAAGACCCATAGGGGCTCTTTGGAAAGCAGGCTTTTTCATTATTCTCCAACTCTAGTGCTTTCTGAAGAGCTCCCAGCCCGGCATTTGGCTTTGGAGGGAAGCTCTCAGAGATCTTCCGGGTGTGAGGTGGGACCTCCCAGCTGAGGCTTTGGGTCAGTCTTAGAACCTTAGCAGCCAGTCAGGGGTCGAGATTTGGGAGAAGTAGGCGTTGGCTACACTTTGGTTCGTGAACATTCGTTGGGGTCAATTTTGGCTTCAACATAACGATTTTCATGTAGAAGAAGAGGAGCCATTGCAATTAAACGTCTTCCAAGATCCATTTGTCGCTCCTCTACAAAAATTCAAATCACCTGAGGTATAGAAAGGTGATTTGAATTTACATTCTCAAGCTAACCATTCGAAGAAGGAGAATCAAGAAGAAAGCGAAGGAGAAGGCGGGCGAGCGACTTCGTGCTATTTGCCGAAGCATGAATTAAGGGAGTTGCTCGTTAACCTTAACTTTTATTTTCCATTCTTCTAACCCAAACCGTCTAGCTTAAAGACGGGAAAAAGAAAAGTGCTCTTGGGAGACACCCCTTGTTTATCTTCAATTTCTTGCTTTTTATTTCTAAAAAATTTTAATTTAGTTCTTTTTATTTACCCCTCCTACTTGGCATATAAACATTCGGGACAATATTTATTTTTAAGTATGGGGGTGGACTCTCCTTTTTTATTTTTAATTAAAAAAATTCAAAAAAAGAATATTGATTTTTTTTAAAAAAAAATTGTTTTCTTTTTATTTTAACCCTAAAAAATACAAAAAAAATTAGAAAATCGAAAATTAACTTCTTAGAAAGGGCTGTGTTGGGCATTCATCTCACAAAACAGCTTAGTACCTTACGAACACGTCACTGGGTAGCCCTCGGGAAGTCCAAAAATTAATAAAAAAAATTTAGGATTATAATTTATATTTTTGGTATTTATGTTTAAAAAATTTTAAAAAAAACCCTACTTAATTTTTTTGTGCTTTTTAGAAATTTATTTTCAGTTTATTTATAAGAATTTTTATAATTTTTGTCTTTTTAATCTTTTATTTCATCATTGTAAGTTAAATTAAATTTTTAGGTGATTTGATTTTAAGGAATATCTTATGAATTAAATTTATTTAGCTCTTTTTTTCTCTAATTCTAATTAATGTCAGTTTTGTAGTACTTAGCCTAACAATTTCTAGATTTTAATTATAGTTACTTATGCTTTAAGATTCTCAGGAAGTTTTAATTTACAATAGTTCCTCTCTAAATATTTTAATTTAATCTAAAAATTTATTTAGCCTTTCCCTTGTTTTTAATTTTTCTTGTTAGATCATATGGCATGGGGATAAGAGGATAAAATTTATCCCCTGGTACATATATGCATTTTTCTTTTTCTTGTTAGATCATATATCATGGGAATCAAGTATTCCTTAGTACACATATTCAACCCCATAAATAAAAGATGGAGTAAGAGGATAAAATTCATTACTCCTAATTATTTTGTTTTTATTTGAAGAGAGAAAAAATATTTGTTCATATATCATGGAAAATGAGAGGTTAAAATTCATCATTTTCTTGGTAAACATATGCAAATATCAAAAAAACATTTGTGTGGGGTGAGAGGATAAAATTCATCACCTCCAATCAAAAAATCTCTTCATATTCCTTGTTCCCAAAACCCATTAGCCAATATAATTGCCTTAGAGTAAATTAAAATACTAAGAGAGCATAAGTAGTAGTTTGAATTTTCTTTTACGCACTACAAGATAAAGACTCTACAACAACATTTTTATTGCGATGTTTTTTAAAGCATCGTCGTTAGTTTTTAATTTAGCGATGATTTTTTTCCAAAACGTCACTAATACAAAATTTTAGCATTGCCTACGTTTTTCATAAAAAACGACAATATACATTTTTATTTTTTGTGACGTTTTTTATAAAACGTCATGAAAACTAAGATCTTCAATCAATATTTGTTATCAAACAGCTTTGAAGATATTCTATCGAAATGAATATGAGTGATATTGTAATTAATTTTGAAATGACTGAACAACTAAATTTTTTGATACATGCAATGTACTTAACACAAAGTACTATACCTAACAATACACTCTTATGTTCATTTCATTACTGTCTTTTTAAACAAGTTCCTAGATATAACAAGCTTCAATTAAGTTGATATCAATTTTTTTACAATGATTTTACTGATGGTAGCGAAACTATTGATGATATTGACGATGTCAATCGTGATAATATCAATCGTAACATCCTTGATATAGTTAACTATGATGAATGTATTAACTATGGAAACAATGATATCTCCACAAGCTTATATATTAGTGTTGGTACACATACATCAGGAAATCATTCTCCGGCTTGTATCTTAATGATCTCATCAAATTATTTCTATAAAATACTTTATGCTCATAATAAACATTTTTGTTTCATAGGGAGAAGAAGCTAAGAAGATAAGATAATGCACTAGGAAAATGCTCAAAGATAAGAGCATGAATCGCATTAGCGATGAAGTTGTTTACGTTGATGAGCCGGTTAGGTGAATAGTCAAAGATGAGAGATCCCGACCTCATATCAAATGTCCAATACATAGAGTTTTTGAGGTTTCCACTACCCAATCTCGTATCAAATACCCATAAACAAAAGGAAAAAATTTCCGTGCGGTACCCCCATGGGAGAACTGTGGGGGGACCTTTTTTTAGTTCAAAAGTACAACTAGAAATACGTTGTATTGTAAAAATGGATTTTTAACACAAAAATTGACTGGATTTTAGGGGTGAAAATACAACTGGATTTTTATTTATTATAAAAATTAACTGGATTTTAGTTCAAAAAATGGACTGGATTTTTTGTTCAAAAAAGGAATCTTTTTACAGTTGTATTTTCACCCCAAAATATAGACATATGAGTACTTAATATGAGCCTAAAAATACATAGATCAATATTTTGTGTCTTTTTTGTGAAAAAAATAAAAATCATAGGAGGATTTTGTATTTTCAGTTATACAAAAAAAGGTTCCCCTACGGTTCTCCCATGGCGGTACCATACATAAAATTTTACCTAAATAAAAGGGGGGGGGGGTCAAGGGGGCAGTGTCCCCGGCCAAAAATTTTTTGTTTGTTAGCTCATCACTTATGATCTTGCAAAAAAAGGTTACTAATAAAAAATATGAAAATTATGGGGGGGAATTAAAAAATGGGATTGTTATTTGCAGTTCTGCAGATCGATATTCCACCATATTTTTTTGTTTATGATTCATTTTAATTTTTTAAAACCTCTTTTAACAAATCAAACCCTTATTATCCCGCTTTCTTCCATTCCAGCCGCTCTCCCTATCCCGATTCGTGTCCTGCCGTCAGTTCATGTAGATCTCACTCACCGGAGAATAAGATGACCCATACTAGCTATGGTGCAAATTGAGTTAAGCCATCTCGAAAAAACTTAACTCAAGCAAGAGCATGTCCAGTTCAAGCTCGAGTTTGCTTTCGAGCCTAATAAGGCTTGTTCAAGAGCTCGCGTGTTTTTTATATTAAATAATAAAATATATTATTAATAATAAATCATCTTCAAATACTAATTATAGTTTTTTATCTTTATCTTTATTATATTAAAAGGAAACCCAAAAATAGTTATGGTGTCGACTTCCTATAATACCCTCAAAAATCATTTTTATTTCAAAATTTGTCAAATATTTTTGTCATTTACTACTTCCCATCCTAATTTCTAATCTCCCGCCCACCGCTAAAAAAGTCCCACCCAAAACACTTCCTCATTCCTTCATACCCTGACAGCCATAAATTGAAATACCAAAACCTTTACTCAACCACCGCCCGCTCCTCCGGATGGAACAAAGACGAAGAACCGCGCACCATCCGCCAGAAGAGGCAGTGCCGATGAAGCCGTGTATCAACACTGCCTTCTCCATAGCTCTGTTCTCCTCCTTTGCGAATCCCTTTTGGCGACGGTGAACTAAAATATCAAATCCTTTGCCGAAGAGTCAACTCCTCCGATGCGCTTAACAAACGCCAAAAGCTCTACGGCTCCGCCTCTGCGAACCCCCTTCAGCAATGAAGCATCTTCATTCCTTCGGTGTCATGTCCTCCGTTATTTCACAATCGGCTGTGGCGCTATGTCAGCATCATCCTTCTTACTTCAGCCTTCGTCGGCATGGCTTTCACCATTCATTTTGTCCGTGAGTTCACCTGCCTTGGCCTCCAGCACTAAGTTGGCAGAGTCCTTGCCCTCGCCTTTTTAGAGGAGATCAGCCCCGTGATTTAGCGAGCGGTCCTGAAGTAGGTAGTATGACATCTTTGTTATTAACATTTTTGCCACATTGCTTAATATTGATGAATTTTAATGTTTCCTTACATACTAGTTGTGTAGATAGATAATGATGTGCTAAGGCATAATGAACTTACTAATGCTATTAAAATGGCTTCAGATGAAATTTGTATTAACTTCATTGTTGCCAAGCTGCAAAAAGATTTCACCAAGGATTTTTTTGTTCATCTTCACACTCTATAAGAGTCTCATTTTAAGAATTCAGTAGAACAAAATGGTGAGATTGGATTGAATGCTCTAGCCTATTTCAATAGTTTTTTGTATCCCATTCTAAACTACACCCTTTATGAAGTTCTTATGCATCCAAATGTTCATTTTTTAGAATATTTGTGTGTGAGATACAGATGTTATGATGAGAATTTATTACTCAAACAAAAGGGAAGCCTCCATATTATTTCTCTACTATTGTTGTTTTGATTCTCTTAAGTTACATTGCCTACAAAACCTCGTCTGAGGCTTTTCTGTACTATGTTGTTTGTGTGCTTCTTTTAGAAATTGAATATTTTAATCTTATTTTACAAACAATGATATCATAATTTATAATTTGCTAATTATGTTATTTTGTTGTCATTTAACCCTTAGAATTAAATTGGAGAAAATCCACAAAACCACCTTGAAACAAATCCTACACCGACCCCTCATCGGTAGAATAAGAAGAAATAAGGTGCACATGGTCTGAGATGTGTAAGAGAATGGCGTCGGGAAGAAGTATGGGTACTAGAGATTCACGCCTATGGTGGAACCCGTTGGTGAATTATTTGGAACAATTTATTATAACTTCTGATTGTTAATCATCAATTAGAGTTGCTCAGTTTGATTTGTTTCTGTATTTTGTTGTTTACCATTAGTTGTTGGCTTAGTCATTCACCTATTTCTTATTTTTATATGTTTATTGTCAAAAGCGGGAGATCATTTATTTTAAAACAGGTTAGATTTTTTTTTCATGTTTTAATTCTTGTAGAAAAATATTCAGAATTCAGCAAGTTTACTAGATTAGTCGAGAAATCCCTAGGAGAGGAAGCTGGATCAAATCAGCCACAATCAAAATCAAAGGCTGTTTTTCTTATAGACACCTCTTCTGGGAGAATTGAATGCATTAGATTGTTCGTCAATCCCCCTTCAATTCTAAAGGTCTTCGTTGAGTCAGAAATTACTTTCTTACTTTTTGTTAGCTCTAAAAATGTTCTAGGAAAGAGAATGCTCTCTGATTCCCTTTTTTATGATGTCTTGCAGTTCAAAAATGTTAAATGATGTAAGTTTGATTTTGCTGCAGTGACACAGAAGTGATGATTCTTTCTTTTATTGGATCAACTATTCAATTCAAGTGGAATCTATTTGTTGGCATGCTTGTGGGAGAATATTGCTAGTAAAAATATTGAACACAATGTGCGTGGAACAACAGACATATATGATGTTATGGATCTGATTGTCATAATAGAATTTAGCCTTTTTTATCTAAAACCTTTTCAGAAGGCTTATGGAAATAATCATATTATGTTGTGAATCTGTATGACATGGTTCGAATCATCCAGTGTAATTACATTTTGAATATTTGTTGATCTACAAGTTATAATGGCAATATTTTTAGTGCTTTAATGGTTATGCAAGTTTGCCACAGGAGTACTTGAAGTTTTTTCCATGAATATTAAACTACTAAAGCATATCACTGTGGAAGTTGCTGATAAAAATGAGTGTAAGATGCTAAAAAGTATTTTAAATGGGTATTTAAATTTTTTGATTTTTTCTGGCTGCGGTAAACCAAATATTGGATTACGGTTAACATTTTTAAATGTTTGGGTTGCAGTTAACATTGGGGTGCGACAAGCCAAAATCGGGTTGTGGTTAACAATCACCTAATATTATCTTTGACATTTTGTAGAAAGTGTGACGTTAGATCAATTATTTATCATAATATTTTTTAAAAAAGTGTCATGATAAAATGACTGTTAACCATGACGTTTTTAAAAAAAAAAGTGTCACGATAGAATAACTGTTAATCATGATGTTTTTTTAGAAATGTGTCATGGTAGAATAATTGTCAATCATGATGTTTTTGTGAAAAAATGTCGTGGTAGAGTAACTACTAATCACGACGTTTTTTAAAGCGTCGCAATAAGCTACAACGACATGCGCAATCGTGATGATTTGGTGACGTTTTTATAAACATCGCTAAAACTATCACGACATTTTGAAATCGTCACTACAGACATAAAAAAATATCACCGTAAAGTGATTTTGTTGTAGTGATGTTTCTTTTAAGTTAAAGGTGTTAATAATTCTAATCTAATTTTGTTTACTAACTACTTAATTTTAAATTCTAATTAATTTATATGAGAAATTTTTGCTAAATATTTTGCTCTTCTCATTTTTAATTTCATATTATATGACTTAATTTTGAATCCCTAAATTTTATTTTTAAATTTTTTTTGATTTAATGAATTTTTAGTATAATTAAAAAATTATATTAATTTCTTATAAGTACTTCTCTTGATTTTGCTCTGGAATAGCAAAAGCTCAAGTATTGGGGTATTTGATAAGTAAAATTTAAGCGTATTTTTACTATAATATTACTTTAATATTTAGTTTTAATTAATCATATTTTATTTATTTTAGTTAATAAATAATATCTTTTTGATATCTATTTAATAATTTAAGTCTTTTTTTTGGATTTATACCTATTTTAATATTTATTTTAGTTTAAAAATTAATATAATTAATAATAAATTATGTATATTTATTCATAAATCATTTGTTTTATATTTTAGTTTACTAATTTAAATTTTATTTATTTTTGTTGGTTTATTGTTGTGGTCGCACTCCCGACGTTTGCAAAAGAAATATTTACAGAAGTCGCCACGTTGGTCGAGCAATTCATGCAGTCTACATGAAACCAAGTCAAGTCTCGCTGCACTCATTCAAGCCGATCAAGTGTTTCACGTCGCAATCACCCATTCAGCTCCTTACCATGCAAGTCTATGACATTCACCTATTTTCATTAACATCATTCTCATGCACAACGCCATCGCCGACAAATTTGCATGTCGCCTCCGCCACCTCTAAATCCACGTGCACACCAAGCAAGCCCATAAAATTTAATATTTTACTAATCATATATTATATTAAAACCACCATATTTATTTTATAAAAAACCACCTCATCATGCAACCACCATCATTTATCACTCAAAACATAATTTCATATTCTTCCTCCTAAGTCAAAACTCCAACTTTAAATACATGCACTTTATTTTTAGTATTACTATAACCCTTTACTTCCCCTCTTCATTCCTTCCATGCATAACCGCCACCCTCTTCATAACCCCCTATAATTCATTAATATTTCGTAAACTCATTTATATGTTTATGTCACACCATTTAAACTTGCCACCTCATCTCTTCCTCATTATTTTATAAAAATTTGCCACCCCTTTCTCTCTCTTCAAAGAAATGACACTAGGTACCATCATATTCTTCTTCATTTATCTCCTCCCTCTATTTATCTCCTCTTAAATATTTGATAAATATTTGATGTTTCAACTCCACCTTAATTTTAATAATTTTGGCCACCATTCATCCCCTCTTTACAACCTATGAAACTCCCCCATTTAATTTGGTTGTCTTTTTGTATATTTAATTAATATTACTAATTTATTTTCCTCCTCTTACTTTGGCCTTCCAACCTTTCATGTGTCTTTCATCTTTCTTTTTTCCTATAAATAATGTCCAAGGGGGAATGATGAGGGGAGTCCACCATTTGGGTTGAAAATTAGGTTGGGTGGCTCATTTTCGGGATATATTTGGAGTTAGTTTTATTTTATGCAATTTTATTTTATTTGTATTATAGTTTAGATTTTTATTTTCATGCAATTGTACTCTTTATTTCATAGTGATAGAATGTATTTTTCAATTATGAGTAGCTAAATTTCTATAAGCACTTGATCATTATGAACTTTGGAATGAAATTAACTTTCTTTATTTTTCTTAAAATTGTCAAACACTCTACTTTGTTCACTTCGATTTATCTTTGAATTTAATTGCGTCGAATTCATATGTCTTGAATATGTTCTTCGATCTTAGATCCGTATCCTAGATTTACCGAGAGGTTGTGGATACGAGAAGATCACTCAAATATAAAAGGAGTTGCATGCACACCTTGAGAGAGGATGACATAAATCTTCCAGATTGGAGTCAAATCCAATAGTGGGGTTCACCGCATAAAGCAAGCTTAGAGGTTTCGATTGGCTGAGGGGTCTTAATCAATCAACCTAAGTTTAGTCGAGAGCGTATTCTCAAGGGAGACGCTTTTGTATCTTGGGAATCTCCACGGTCGAAGTAGGTAAATTAGAAGCTTGAATTTTATGAAAAGTTTATTTTAATTAAAAGGGAATCTATATCAAATGTTAGTTTTAATTCATAGTTTTATTTATCTTCTATTTTTATATTCGATAAAATAATATTAATTTGTGTGAGTAGAAGTAGTCAACATACTCCGAGTATAATATGACACTTGATTCTATACTCTAGAATGATTGGTACACTTGCCTTATCGATTTAGAATCGTGCTCCAGCGTGAATTTTATCCATCAGGTGCACATAGTAGTTTCCCTAAGTTCAAGATGAGTTAGGGTCATACAAGGGCCTCCATGCACCACTCAAGCCCTAACCCTAAATTTAGGGGGCCTAGAAGCGTGGGGGATGTTACAAATTCCAAGAAACAAAACAAAAAATTCGTCCTCAAAATTCAAGCTCGGGTCTACGGGTTTTCACAAGTGAAAAAAAAATCAACTGGTAGGAGGTTTAGTTTGTACCTGAGGTGAAGAGCTACAAGTGTTTCTTCTACATGAGGTTCAAGGGCTCCCAAGTGTGCTACTCCTGCCCATGATTTGACCATAGCACCTTGACCAAAGGAACGCTCTTTTTTCGCAAAACTCGAACTGTTGTATTGTCGATACGGATTGGCTCCAAACGAACTAACCGATCAGATACAATCAGGCCCGAGGTAGAGGTAATATGCTGCTCCAGCCAATGTAATGTTTTTCGAAGCGAGGAGATATGAAAGACATCATGCGGGTTTGCCAACTCTGGTGGTAGCTCTATCATGTATGCCAAGGGGCTGACCCGCTCCAGGATCGTATAAGGACCCATATACCTAGGGCTGAGCTCCCATGAAACACCATGCTTTGGATGTATCTTCAAAAACACCTTTTGCCCAACCTGGAACTCTACCTTATGATGCCTCGCATCATAATACTTTGCCTGCCGATTCTGAGCCTCTAGCATCCTGACTCTAATCAGCCGAATGAGCGCATCCGTGTCCTCGACGTAATCTGACCCAAGAACCTTCAGGTCCTCATCCTGAACCCAAGATAGCGGTGTCTGACACTTTCTCCCATACAATGCCTCATAGGGAGTCATGCAAATATTGTCCTGATGGTTGTTATTGTAAGAGAACTCAAACAATGGCAACAGTCGCTCCCAGGGCATCCCCATATCAAGTATACACAATCACAGTAGATCCTCCATAGTCCTGTTGGTCTTCTCTGTCTTCCCATCAGTCTGTGGAGGAAAGGCAGTGCTAAATGCAAGCTGGGAACCTAAGTACTCATGAACCGCCCTCCATTCTCTAGAATTAAATCGACCATCTCGATCTGAGATAATACTCTTAGGTACGCCATGGTACCTCACAAACTGATCCACGAACAGCCTCACCAATATACCAACTGGAGTATCCCTGAGTATGTCTGCCATCATCTTGGTGATCCTAGGGTGCACTAAATACCATGGGTAGTGTACCTCCCTGAGTAGGTCTCCCCGGATCCCACCTACTGCGGGTATATAAACACGGCCTCAGAAATGAATTAGGTCACCACGTAGTGAATACTCCTATGACTTGCCCTCTCCACAGGCTCCAAATATAGGATCTAACGTTGCATCCTGCCGCTTCTCTACCCTAATGTGGTCTTCCATATCGCACTTCATGCTCAAAGCTGCAAAGTACACCACATAAACCTCTGGATCAGCCCTTGACACCATAGTAATCTGCATGTCTTCCATCATCCACACTATCTCCATGGCCATCACCCGGGTCTACAGTCTAGTTATGTCGGCTCTCCTGCTCAAAGAATCCGCTACGGTGTTTGTATTCCCCTGGTGATAGTTCATGGTATAATCATAGTCACTGAGGAACTCTAACCACCTCCGCTGATGTAGATTCAGGCCCTTCTGCGTGTCCATGTACTTGAGGTTCTTGTGATCCTAGAAGATCTCACAATGAACCGCATACAGGTAGTGCCTCCAGACCTTTAAAGCAAAGACTACAGCCCGAGCTCAAAATAATGCACCAGGTAGTTCTACTTGTGCTTCTTTAACTTCCTTGACGCATAAGCTATGACATGCTTGTGTTGCATCAGTACAACACCCATGCCCTGGTATGACGCAACTGTATAAATCTAGAATCCTTCCTTTCCAAAAGGAAGGGAAAGGATAGGAGCCGAGGTGAGTCTACCCTTCATCTCCTAAAAAATGGACTCGCACTGCTCAGTCTAAGTGAACGTCGTGTCCTTCTTTGTCAAAGATGTGAGGGGAAGTGCTATCTTCGAAAACCCCTATAAAAACTTGCAGTAATAGCCTCCAAGTCCAAGGAAACTCTGAATATCTGAAGCCGACTTCGGTTGTGGCCAATCCCTCACAGCCTGCACCTTGGATGGGTACATTGCTATCCTATCTCCACTGATAATGTGCCCGAGGAATGCCACCTCTTGCAGCCAAAATTGGCACTTCGATAACTTAGCATATAACTGGTTCTCCCGCAGCTTCCCTAATATTAATGTCAAGTGTTGGGTATAGTCTTCCTCAGTCCTGGAGTAGACCAAGATATCATCTATAAAACAATGACAAACTCGTCCAGGAACGGCTCAAACACCTAGTTCATCAAACTCATGAATGAGTAGGGGGCATTCGTGAGCCCAAAGGGCATCACTGTGAACTCAAAAAAACCGTAGTTTTAGTTGAATGTCGTCTTCAGTATATCCTCCTCCAGAATCCGCAGCTGATAGTAGCCCGACCTTAGGTCAAGCTTAGAGAACTAGTGTGCTCCCTCTAGCTGATAAAATAGCACATCAATCCTTGGTAACGGATAAGTATTCAGCACTGTCAATCAGTTGAGCTCTCGATAATCAATATAAAGTCGGAGCGGTCCGTACTTCTTCTTTACGAACAAGACGGGAGCTCCCCATGGTGAAGAACTCAGTCTAACAAATCCTACATCCACTAGCTCTCATAGCTGATTCCGAAACTCCGCAAGCTCCTTTGGTGCCATCTGGTAAGGTGCACGAGAGACAGGCCTTGCACATGGTACTAGTTGTATCTGGGAGTCTACCCCTCTATTCGGGGGTAGTCCAGGCAACTTCTCCGGAAATACGTCAGGTAAATACCAAACATTCGGATTATCACCAATTGAGGCCTTCGCCTTTGCCATCTCGAAACAAACCATGTATACCTCATCTCCCTGCTCATCGGCCTTAACAGCCAGTACAGATGATAATAATAATCGGGAGAGGCACAATACCTTCGAAGATCGCTTCCGAGTTTCCGTGTTTCAATGTGATCCTCCTAGATGGGCAGTCAATCTTGGCAAGGTGCTAGTGTACCCACATCATGCCCAGAATAAGATCATAGTATGGTAGCGGTAAGATTGTCTTTGGCGTGTCAAACAGCTTCCTGCCAATATCTACTGACATATTGCACTTTATAGTAGACTGCACCTCCAATCTGTCTGGAAGTCGGACTATCCCGAGGAGTCCGGGCAAATGGTTGCATCCATTCAAATCCTTTGCGAAGTCTTCCGAGACGAAAGAGTGTGATGCTCCTGTGTCAAATAGGGTGAGGGTGGGCTTACTGCACACATGTACTATGCCTGAGGTTGTTTGTTTCGATTTGTATCAACTATCTATATAAAGGGTTTCTAAGGTACTATATAAATAATTCAAAGTACAAAATTGTAAAGTATCTGTGATGACCTCCTCAGGATTCCTAGGATGGGCAAGATCCAGCGCATACATCTGCTCTAGCCTTCGGCCGCCATCATGAGGTCCTCGTCCACAACCTCGTCCTCGACCTCTACCCCGTTGTGTTGGAGGGACTGCTGTAAAATCGCTCCTCCGTGGAATTGGGCACGGCCGAGGAGAGATTTTATGCCTAGGATCATCACCTTACAATGACACCAACTATGAGTTAGTTGCTACCACAAGACAATAACCCTACTGGCAAACACGGTCATTCACATAGTCAATAAAAGAAGAAGTAAGTCCTCACATCACATCATAGATATAATAAACATCTAATCAAAATGTCCACATGATATAAATGAAAGAGTAATAGGGCTTATGCCCAGTACATAGAAATCATAAATATCTCTCTCTCAACTAATAATGCGGAACCTAAACTATATGATCATCAACCTGACGATGGGTAGTAGTAGTAATGCGCAGCTCCGGCTCCTCAGATTCGAGTGTCTCAATCTCTGGATGCGCCTGTTCGAACTGCGTTAGTGTATCCATGTGTCCCTAAAATGATGTGGTCAAACGACCGCCAATCAAACTAGACTTAGTTGCTTCATCCCCGCCTCACCCCCGCAACTCCTAGGCTCTGCGTGGGAGAAAAAAAGCAAAGGATGAATAGTAGCAGAATATACAAGAATGTGACAATGATATACATATATATATAATTCTCTAACAGTTATATATTAGTATGAGCAGTAAAGAAGAACAACAACTAGTATAGTATACAAGTACAGTAAGAGGAGCTAAGTAAAACTAGTAAAGTAAAGCAACTACACTACCATCACAGAAGCATACATTAACTTATATGAATGCTCATACAAACATACAAGTTAAGATTTCTGAAATAATAACCCATCATATAAAAGAGCTCATACTAATTTATTTGATGAGGATCTGCAAGTGCGTATGTTATGTCATGCTAGGTGATGCAATGATTATCGTCCTGGCTCACGGTGGTAGTGGAGTGGGTGTCTCCACTCCTTGGCAGACAAGCACACAACCAGGCCTAGACCTCTTGTATGCCTGAATGCTAAGAACATAACAGCGGAGCCCCTGCGTACTCTTGCTGGGAACTGCTAGTCTTTTGTGGTTGGGTGTGCTCTTAAGGGACAGTCCTCCAGACCTCGGTATAAACATCCTACCGGTCTCCCCAAAGGTATACACTCCACACTAGAGTCATCGTACTTCCGTCGGTGTGCCGACTAGACCAGTACCGAGTGACCACCCACATAAACACAAACTAGGTATAATAATACCGTCCCGAACCTCCAGCTCGCAGGACCAACCCATCCTGATATCGAACAACAACCCAAGCCACCATCTCGTAGGACCAACAAGCCCTATATCACTCCATCCCACACATGGGTGAGATCGCTATAACATTGCTTAATCGGATCAGACTACTCTTGTCTAACTTCTTGATTACTTAGCGATTTATGATTAACCTTGGACTTCCCGAGGTCTACCATATGAAGGGCTCGCAGCGGTACTAGGAACTATGATGGACTAAAGCCCATCGCTCGCTTTCTTAAAGCACTTAGTAATGTTATGCTACCCTTAACCAAATCCACTCCCATTTCTTTGTCTTTTCGATAATCTTCACCAAACTGGCCTCTAAGATGAATAAAAGATCTTGCATGAGCAAGTATTGAAGCCCTCTATAAAATTTCTTTGCATAGTCCTTCTCACTCAGGGGACTAGAGAATCTTGCCATGTGTGAAAACTCCCACGGGTACTCCAGCACTGACAGGTTTCCCTGCCTGAGGTGCAGAAACCGATCCTCCAGCGCATCTCTGTCTGCCGGGATTATAAAATGCTCCAACATGGCCTCTCTAAACTTGTTCCAGCTAATCTGGGAATTCTCATAATTAGAAAAGGTGGAGTCCATGAGAGACTTCAACCACCTCTTGGCATGGACTGCTAGTATCGTAACTGCCAAGGCTACTGCCTGGTTGTCCGGGCAAAGGATCCCCGTTAACAACTCCTGGATAGTGTCCAGCCACTCCTCCATCTTGTTTTCCATCTCTATCCCATAGTAATTTGGAGGGGAGATAAATCGGAAGGTAGTCATCAAGTTTGAGCTCAGGTTTGACTGCAGTGCTGGAACCTGCTGAGCTCTAAAGGCATCTAGGATGGCCGTGAAAGTCTGGCCCAACTCTGACTGCTTAAAAGGAACAACAGCTGGCAAAGGGGAAACTGTAGCATGCAGTTTGAAACACTTCAATAGTTAAATAAGGTTGGCCTCATCTCATTTATGTGAATAAAAGATGTGATTTTCTCACATGGGCACACCATAGCTTCTGCTGTTTAGTTTGTCCGCAAACTAAAGCTCGAGCGGGGTGGCTCAGTGGTTTGTGGACTTCTTTCGCTTATGATCATGATACTTTGATACCAACTATAAAATCCCTCCTCCCGGGGTTACTAAGTGTGTGACCTCTCCAAAGTATGAGCTGTTGAAAACACTAATTTTAGAAATTTTTTAATTGCAGACCATATGATCTTGCATGTGTGTATGAATATGAATCCTCCAAATTCTTGACCTTAGGCCCTAAGATTATTTCCTGAGACCTATCATGACATCGTAGACCTAATTCTAGATATTTATAATTTTCCTAAAATAATCAGCAATTATTATAATTTTCCCAAATTATTGATACATGTGATTTTGAATATAAAGTGTCACTTTTTATTATCAAACCAGCAATATAAAATTATCCTAACATCATCTTGATTAATAATGGCTCTGGACCAAATTTCATATCTTTCCAATAATATTTGATATTTAATTTCTAATTACAAAAATCTGATTTACTAGGTCATATTACACATTAAGTACTATAAATATTCATCAAATAATTTAAAAAATATTACTGGAATTTACAAATGGTAAATAATTATCTATTCCAAAAATTTATAATTTTATAATTCAATTATAGCACAATTATCTCAATAATATAGAAGGGGCAAAATGGTAATTATAACTGCAACCCTAAGATTCTGACCTTCAAAAATTCCAATTAATTTATCTAGTGTTTATCATACTAAATCATTGATATTGGCAAGGTTTCATAATTTTTGCAACTATTTTAGTCACCCTAATTTCCATAATACATTTACGTAACAAGATTACTAATTAAATCATTTATTAAGCAAATCAACTCCAAATGGATTTGACCATGTCAATCTTGCTAAATCACAAGATATTTTTTTGGCTAAATGCACACCACAACACATACAACATGAAAACTTGTAAGTGGGATTCACAACCTACATGGGTCCAAAAGACCTCAATTTTTTACCAGAACCTTATAACTCTCTAATGAACCTCTCACCAAAATTTAGGGTTAAAATAATTATTTTTAACCAAAATATTTCAGTTTTATGAAATTTTACCTAAAACTATACGAAAATGTTGTCCAAAAATTCAAATTTTTGGACTGTAGGTGTATCTAGGGTATCTTCTGACATGACCCAAATTTCAAGTCAATACCCTTAGTCAATTAAATGTTATTAAGGATATAGTGGATGTCCTACCCTAAAGACCAGTCCCACAAGAATTGTTATACAAGGAGCTACAGTGCTCCAAATGACCTGATATCAATTTCTAATTAAAGTAGACTCACAGGGCTACCTTTTTATGTTGAGAACTTTTCATGGTGCAGCTCCTAAAGGCCTCATGTTTTTAATTCAAAATATGTATATAAAGGGATAAATACTTAATAATTAATATAAATCAAAACATTCAACGACTGTGATTATCTCTTCTCCAATCAGCCAACTTTCGTCATCTGCCCGACTTGGAGCTTTTCCAGCAACTTTTTACCTGCAATCAAGCCCCCTTCCCAACAATCAGCTAACTGCCATTATCTATTTTGGAGTGTTGATGCTCGTAATCGTCGTTGGAGGGTAGATCCGGATAGATCTCACCTAGATCTACATTTCTACGGTAAGATTTTCCCATTTCATGAAATTTTGGGTGTTAGGAATTTCTTTTTGACCCTCTTTCGTCCTGAAAAGTTTCAAGAAGTGTTGCTTTGGTGATCTTGCGGCCAGATTCTTGAGGAGGAGCGTTTGCGTGGCCATATTTGGTGATTTGAGGCAAGTGGTGGTTTCCGCCTTGCTTGTTTTTATTTCATATTTTCTTGATTTCCTCCCAGTACAGAAGCTGAATTAGGGTAAGATCTCCTCCTTGTCAAATTCGTTTTCTCTAAATCTTGGGGCAAGTGGTGATTTACACCCTTGCCAAGCTTTCATGTTACTGTTTCTATCCTAGTAGGCCGAATAGAGCTTAGCTTAGAAGCAAATTAGTGGTTGTGGTGAGGGAGCATTGTTATAGGAGAAATCTCTTCCTGAGTGAGCATATAGTAAGTTGTTCTTGGTCTAAGTTTAGATATTGTAAAAAAAAAAATTATTAATACTATTAATTAAGTTATTGAAAAATTAGTGGTTGTTGTAAGTCTAATACCCTCTGTTTAGGTAGAATAGCTCTTCTGCCAAGTTTTTGCCTTAGGCGTCGAGTATAGCCTTTGCACTGATATTCAGTTTCTAGCCTAAGTATAAAAGCGTTGAGTGTGCTGAACACACTCAACGCGGCATTGAGTGTGTAAAATACACTAGACTCCATTAGATTTTAACGCAAAGTATAAAAGCATTGAGTGTACTGCACACACTCAACGCGACGTTGAGTGAGTTTAAGACACTCGACGCAATCAAAATTTAATCTAAGTGTAAAAGCATTGATTGTGTTGTACACACTCAATGCGGCGTTGAGTGGTTTGTTTTTCGCTGAGTTTAGCAGGATGGCGTCGAGTACGTTGTCTGCACTCGACGCGACGTCGAGTGTACTCGACTCTTTTCCGTGAACTTAGAATTATTTTGTCGATTCTTGTCTGATTCCTTGGGAATGGGTCTTAGGGTGAATTTTGGGTTTTCTTCCTCATTTTAGCAGAATAAACCAATGTTGGTTGAAGTTTTGCCGGTTCATGGATGTTAAGGCCTTTGGTGCCTGGTTTTGTGCATCTTTACCATATATGGGTTGGTGGCTGCTGGTGTTTTGGGCAGGTCCCTTCCACTGTGGGTTTGTGACTGCTGGTGTGTTGGGTAGTTCCCTTCCACCGCAGGTACCGGTTTTTTCCCGGTTTTGGGTGTGTCGAGGCATGAGATCACCTTTTCTTGGGCCAAATAAAGCTTTACTATTGGTTTGTTGGGTAGGTCACTTCCATCGTGGTGTGTTAGGTAGGTCTTTCCCACTGCTTGTGCTGGACTTGGCCGGTGTTTTTGCTCTCTAATGATGAATTGACCAATTTGTTTTTATTTATGCACGTATTTTTTCTTATGTTATTTAAGCCTTGATCCTTATAGCACTTGGTGTAACTTGTAATGTTTTACCTTTGTGAGTTCCTTCTTCCCTTTTTCCTTGGGCTTAAATGTTGATGATTCCTTATAATCATTTAGTCAAGGGTTGGTAACCTGCCACAACCCGCATTTTCTCCGTATTAAATAATACGTTAGAGCGAGAGAAAATACGCGTCGTGATGCCACGCCGTGCAGGAGACAACTACATGCATTCAGGTAAATCCTACTTCTATAATTCTTCATGAAAAAAACATGAATTAAGGTTGTAAAACATAATATGAGTTAAGTAGATTAACTGTGTCCCTCGGTTCCGTGAATTTACTAGTCCACGAGTATTAGTGTAAGTAGAAATATGCAGCGGAAAATACTTAGTTTTATATATTCTGAATGTAATATGAACATGGAAATCATACGACGTAATATGAAGTGCAGACCCCTATGTTTAATATAAGTAGGAAAAGAGTTTTTTATAACTTTTAGAATATTGTGTTGTTCATTTAAAAAAAATGTCATGATTAATGATATAAATCCTTATATTTTATACTTAAAATATCGAACATGCAATCCTAGAATAAAATATCCCAGAGAGAAAGTAATCCAAACAATCCGAAAGAAAACAACTAGTAGCTAGCAAAGTGTCCAAAAATCAACAACCCTGTGGGCATCAATAACCTGACACGAACCCACAGAGCCAAAAGTATGTATGAACTAGGTAAAGCAAAACTAAAAATGACAAACTACCTCGTGACGGCGAGGTGAAATCAACAGTCGACACTGCTACACTGAAACTCCAAAGAAAGCTCCACTCCCTGCTACTGCTCTGAACCCAAGGCATTCCAAAGACAGAACACCTCAGCAAGAAGATACAAGTGATAGCAGAAAACTTAAACAAAAGCAAGCATAGGTCATAAGGGGTACCAACCCAAGACCAAAAGTACTTAAGTAAAGTACCAAAATCGGAAAGGAACACTTACGTGAATCATCACGTACATCAAAATACACCAAATGCATAAGGATATAAGGTGGAAAACATGATTAAATCATAAGGAAGAATTTGCATAACTTTCTTAGCCACATGTGGTCAACTCTACCTAAAAACACGGGCGAGGTGGTAACTCATCCGGACACACCCTCATGGAAAAATATCTATCTAACTATGGTGGGAGAATCATTCACTCCACCATACACCGACATACGCCCAAACAACCCCCGGTATAGTTCCACAAGGTACTAATAAAGGATACAACCATTGCGGAGGTGGTTTCGTCCACAACTCCCGCAACCTAAAAAACCCATGATATATCTCAAGACTTGGCACATCGGATTCTACTAAACATCGCTAGATTTTGGAAACGGTTGATCAACCTATAAGAAGATTCAAGACCATAAATATACTCTAGCACATCCTACATGATGATTAGGGATGATTAAAAGCCAATGATTTAAACGCATCATCAAATCATTAACAACTCTACAAGGTTGGATTATCATAGCAAGAACTTAATAATACAAGTGGATCTCAAGTAAAAGAATAAAACAGTACAAATAATCGGGAAGATAACCATGATAACATCACTAAATAAAGAAGATTAACAATTCCTTCTAGATTGGAAGAGGAGGGAAGAGGGGAAAGAAAAACCACAGCTTGCCTTGGTTTTTCCAGAAAAGACCTCTAAATCACACCTCGTCGTAGATCGGGGCTAAGGGAGGCGGGGGATGTCGGAATCTAAACAAAAATGGCCGAAATAGAAGTTAGGGCCAAAAACCGTAACTAGAAAAACTCAAGAAATTGGGAAAGTTTTACCATGATGACGTAGAGCTTTTCAGATCTATGTCTCATTGAAGATTTCGTCCACCGAAGCTCCAGGAATCGCGGTCGGATGTTCACAAACAAGAGGAAGTCGCCGCTCTGGTTTCGGTTCGGTCTCTTGGAGAAGATTAATAGAGCTTTCTCTAACCTAATGCCTTTATATACTTAATAGTTATAATAAGACTAATAGTATTAATAAAAATAATCATAGTAATAAAAATAATAATTTTATGCGCAGGCGCGTGGGAAATAATAATAGAGCCTTAAGATGGCCTCGCATCGAAACGTGATCAACATGAAAGTTGTAGATCTCATCGAGATGAACAAATTTTATGATAACCATTTTTTTATTTGATGCCGTTTTGACACTCAAAACGGCGCCCGAGCGTTCGCGAAAAGTGCAGGAATGAATTTCTCGAGAAACAGCGCTGTTTCTCGAGAATCAGCGCTGTTTCTCGAGAATCAGCGCTGTTTCTCGAGAATCAGCGCTGTTTCTCGAGAATCAGCGCTGTTTCTCGAGAATCAGCGCTGTTTCTCGAGAAATCAATGCTATTTCTCGAGAAATCAATTTTGTCTTATACTCCTAGATAAAATGACGATACGGGGGCTAAACTCACCCCGATTCGAATGAATTTCGCACTATAAGCAAATGTCAGCACTACGAATCTAACGATGAAGACAAAACTAAATTCTAACATACCGTTCTCGATATATTAATTTCGCGAGACACCAAAAATGCTCGGATCACGGCGGAACTTGAAGAGCAAGTCCAAAATTAATTAAATTAATTTCCCAACATAAACAAATTTTAGTTTTCGACAAAAACCCCAAAATCTGGTTTGTTAGACCAAACGGACGCGAAAACTCCCTAATGGCGTCGCGCCGTCAACTTGACATTAAAAGTAACGCCCTCACGTCATAAATACATCATTATTGAATTACATAATTACCGGAAAATCGGGGGCGTTACAGTCACACCCCCTAAAAAGTAGTTTTGTCTCGAAACTTAACACAACTCCAAAACTAAACCAAAAGAAATAGCCATATACAAACAAATTGGAGACATGCCCGAAAACTAGGGGAAGAGATGCGGATGAGATTCCCTCATTATTGACTCCAATTCCCACGTCGCGCTCTCGTCGTTTTGATTCCGCCAAGGAAATTTAACCATAGGAATTGTCTTTCTACGCAACACCCGATCCAGAGTCTCCAGAATATGAACAAGTTCCTCGACGTATGAAAGATTGGGCTGAATATGGGGCACCGAGTCAAGGACTTGACAATCACTACGAACACACTTCCACAACTAGCTCCCATGGAACACATCATGGACACCAGGGAAGGTAGCAGGAAAATCAAGCCTATAAGCTGACACTCCGATGCGCTCAAGAATCTGAAAAGGTCTCACATACCGGGGATCTAACTTGTGGTTTCTTCCAAACCTTTTAACACCTGGAATCGGAGAGACTTTCATTAAAACCATGTCCCAATGATGAACTCCAGATCGACCCTTCGTCGATTAGCATACTTCTCATAACGCACTTATGCTACACGGAGCTTCACTCGAATATGAGTTACGGTACAATTCATCTCTTCAAGGGATTCCGGACCTAGCAATGGTCTCTCACCAACCTCAGCCCAAAACAAAGGAGTCCTACAACGCCTCCCATACAAGGCCTCAAATGGGGCCATCTTCATACTCTCTTTATAACTATTATTATATGCGAATTCCATGAGTCTGAGACGCTCATCACAAGCACCACCGTGATCTAATATGTAACACCTGATCATATCTTCCACGATTTGATTTACCCTTTCTGTCTGATCATTTGTTTGCGGATGATAGGCGGTGGAATACCTTAAATCGGTACCCAACCCCTCCTGTAGACTCTTCCAAAAGTGAGATGTAAACCTGGAGTCCTGATCCGATATAATGCTAATAGGCATTCCATGTAATCTGATGACCTCATCAAGATATAACTCAGCTATCTTTTTCATAGAATATCTAATCTTGAAAGGTAAAAAGTGTGCACACTTCGTCAGTCTATCAACTATAATCCAAACCAAATCATGCCCCCGGGGTGATCTTGGCAGGCCAGTAATAAAGTCCATCAATATGCTCTCCCACTTCCAACTCAGTATGTCTAGCGGTATTAATTTACCACTAGGCCTTCTATGGTCATCCTTAACACGCTGACACGTATAACATTCTGACACAAACTTTGCTATATCATTCTTCATTCCCGACCAACAAATAATTTGCTTCAAATCTTTATACATTTTGGTGGAACTAGGATGGAAGGCAACACGGGAACCATGAACTTCATTATAAATCTTAGCCCGAATGTCACCAAAAGCGGGGATACAAAATCTACCGTGATATTTCAGAGTATCTAACTCGTCCATAGAGAAATCAGGCAGCTCTCCCTTCTCAGTTCTATTCCGGAGATGCAACAAATCAAGGTCATCATTTTTGTGTACTCTAGTGAGGGAAATCCAAGAGGACTCTTCTGCTTCCAAACTAGCGGGCATAGTACCACTCCCAACTTCGATGTCCATCAACAATAATTCTTCCACCAGGGATCTCACAAACAGATTAAAGATTTTTGCGGTCTTCCTACTCAAGGCATCAGCCACCACATTAGCCTTTCTCAGATGATATAGAATCTCTACTTCATAATCGGCCACATATTCTTACCACCTCTGCTAGCGCAAATTCAGCTCCTTCTAAGTCAAGACGTACTTCAAGCTCTTATGGTCTATGTAGATCTTGCACAGCGCGCCATACAATAAATGTCTCCAAAGCTTCAGCACATATATTACTTTTGCAAACTCTGAATCATGCGTAGGGTCGTTTATTTCATGAATCTTTAATTGCCTTGATCCGTACGCGATCACCTTTTCTCCCTGCATCAAAACACAACCAAGTCCAATATGCGATGCATCCACATAGACAGCGTACTCAACTCCTTCGGTGGGCAAGGTCAGGACCAGAGAAGTACACAACCTCTTATTCAACTCTTGGAAGGCTTCCTCAGACTTATCGCTCCAAATGAACGCAATGTTCTTCTGTGTAAGACTAGTTAGAGGAGAAGACAACACAGAGAACCCTTCCATGAACCTTCTATAATAGCCAGTCAGGCCTAAGAAGCTCCTAATCTCCTTAGGTGTAGAAGGTCTCTTCCATTCCATCACAGCAGAGATCTTTTTTAGAACAACTGAAATCCCATCTTTACTCACCACATGACCAAAAAGGATACCTGAGGTAGGAAAAACTCACACTTGCTCAGCTTCGCATATAACTTATGCTCTCTCAAGGTAGACTGGACCAAATGCAAGTGCTGGGCATGCTCCTCCGCACTCCGTGAATACACAATGAAAGTGAGGGATAGATCTGTCTTAACTCTAGAGGGGGGGTGAATAGAGTGTTTTAAAAACTTTGATTAGTTTTTATAGCGGAATTAAAATAAGTGATATTAAAGTATATAAAGAGATATAAAAATAAAATTATCACAACACAACAAAATAAAAAATAGAACAACCAGACGACACAAAGAAATTATAGTGGTTCCCCAAAACTAGGTACATCCACTCTTCTACCACCCTGGTAGGAATCCACTAACAGTTTTTTTTCAGGTGACCTACCACCATAGGTTTTTGTTTAGGTGCCCTGTCACCACAAGATCTATTTCAAGGGAGATCTTACAACCCTTTGAGTTTTTGATCAGGTGCCCAAAAACCAATCCAAGTCTTTTGATAAGGAGACTTGACAACCAAATGATAACTTTTGAAGGGATTTAAAAACTCTTTTTATAGTAGGAAATGAAAATGATGTTGTCTTCTCTTTCTCAAACAACTAAGAAGACTTAGTGGATGCTGTTGTCAAAGCTCCCCCTGAGATGAAGAAAGGTTCAGGAAGATGAGAGCTTTACACAGGTTGCAGGCCTTGAAGTTGGCTTGCTGATCATCAGGAACTTTCAAACAAATGTTGACTGTTGTCTCTAGAAAAATCATGAAGCACAAACTGAAGAAGACTAGTGATCTATGTGTTGATGTTCTTCTTCAATTTCCTGTAAGAACAATAACAATGCTTCTCTCTGTAAAGATGTGTATCAGTTATTGTTTCTTTTGTAATGGTTGTTGTTCTTCTTCTATTAAAGAGAGAAATTGCTTTTATATTCTGAGAGATTTCAGCCTTTTGAAATTTGAATAATATCCTGAATTTACTTCTGATATTCTGGGAGTGGAACGGCTGGAATTTGTCTTTAATGTATTTCCTCAACTATCCTAGTAAATAAGTCAAGTAATTAACTCTATGAAAACCATAATTAGTGCTGTCAACAAATGGCTATATTCTTGAGAATATGAGCATTAATTATCATAGAATTACTGCCTTAGAATAATACAAACGGAAGTCAAAATGAGAGAGAATACGACAAACTGATACTAAAAGAAATTAGTCGAACTCAGGATAGATTTTGTCGGCCTGAACTCCAAGTTCGTCGAGCTGAGAAATCTCCTTCGTCGAGCTGAGCTCAGAGATAATTGATCTGGAAAGTATCTGTCAATGTTGTGCTCCAAGTTCGTCGACCTGAGATAGACTTTCGTCGAACAGAGAATATGAGTAGAAGAAGAAAAATCGTCGACCTGAGCTCGGATATCGTCGAGCTTAGCCCAAAGTTGAAACTCTGAGTTCGTCGATCTGCGATCGATGATCATCGAGTTGAGTTCGAATAACTTAAAACTGATTCTCTGAACTCTCTAAAAAAAAATTTCTTCTAAGTCTTAATTTCTGAATTCTTCTGAGGGCTGGATCAAAGATATCTAACCTAGTCAGATTGACCTAGACCTTAGAACTAACAAATTGACCCTAGGCTATACATGGTGGATCAACAAACCTAATAGTGAACCTAGCCCAAATCAAAACTGGGGTTCCAACAATCTCCCCCTATTTGGGTGAGGTCACTATGAATAATAAAAAGAAAATTATAAAAATACAGAGCAATATAAATATCTGACAGAATTTAAACTATTCAATAGATATGATATGGCTAAGTTCATTACACATATAAATCACACAAAAAATAGCAAAACAAAAAAAAACTTAAGAGCTATAAGAGGGAGGAGCAAAAGATGACTTAGCAAAAGCAATTGTCCTGTTTGGATTTTCTACTTCCTTTTGAGACATCTTCAGTTCTTGAACCCCAAGAACTATCACAAATACAGCTCTGGGCACTATAGCTTCTGGATGGATCTGCATGTATTCATTTGGATCAAATGAATTTCTGTTTACCTAAAATTTATCAAACTCCTTCTATCTATAGATAGACATTGTAGTGAATTTAGATGGATCTGCTCCTTCTGCTCTGGCTCTGTTAATTTGAGATAAACCAATAAGCTCTTGGAATCTGTCCATCCTGAAATTAGGATCTAGTTCAGGTTCATAGGTTAGAGAGAGGCTCTCTAGATTAGATTTAGGAGCATCCCGAGAAGACTTTTGCAGAGGATTTTTGAATAGAATGGATTGCTGTTTGAAGTTAGATTGAGGGAAAGACTGCTGAGGTTGGTCTGAATAATAAGACCTTGGAGGTCTGCATTGACTATACTTCCCAGCTAGTCTGAAAGACTAATGGGAGGCTGGACTTGGAGACTGAGAGCTACTTGATGCTAGTTTCTGAGTCTTATAAACATTTCCTGATGCACCTATAGCAGAAGGAGGAGGAGAAGGTCCTCTCCTAGTCTGCCTAGGTGGGGAACTGTTTCTTTTCTTTTTCTTCCTTTCCTTTAACTCTTTTTTAGAATATATCATCCAGTTAGGAAATTCTGGAGTGAGCTTTATATTGTGAAGAGTATAATATGGTGTGTCAGCAGAAGGATTTTGCTTAGGAACAACCTTAGGAGGAGCCTTTCTCTTCTTAGATTTCCTCTTCTTGGAATTGAGATCATCTAAATCATGATCCTCATCATCCTCATCATCATCAGATGTTTCAGCAGGATGAGCATATAGGTCATCAATCTCTTTCAGTTGTTCATCAGAAATGTTCTTCTTAGCCTGAGGTTGTTCTTGAATTGCTGGCTCTGCCGAAATTTATGTAACAACCTTGTTACTTTCTTCTTTCATGTCTTCAAACATAAGATCATAAAAATTTGGCATGGGGGACTCAACCCACTTAAAAGTTGGATGGGAGAAAGCCTTTGGCTCTGAGTCAACTGCAGGCTCTATAACATTATTATAAGCTGATAAGCTTATCCTGATTTGATCCAAAATTTTAGGATTTATTTGGGAGGAGTAACAAACTATGGCTTCAGATATTTCTGGAACTAGAAGCCTGTTGCTATATAAAGAATCAAAAGAGTGCAGTAAAGAATCCAAATCAACTGTGGGATTTATAATGAAATCACCAACAATGCTTATTTCATCATCTATATCACAAACCATATCAGAATCTGAATCATCAATAATATAAATTTTCTCTACTGCTGGAATATCTGCCTCTGGAGGAACTACTGTTGCTACTACTGGAGGAGGAGCTAGAACTTCTTCATTGAACATCTCCCCCTTCCTGGTTTCAGAAGGCCCTGAAGCTAGGCCCCCTGAAGAAGGGACAGAAGTGAGAGCATCAACTTGAGAAGAGATAGAGTAGATGGAGGCAGAAAGAGGATAAATAATAGTATCTATTAACTGCTCAAGAGTTGGAGAGATGAATTTTAGAAGGTCTTTTGTAATATTAGAGAAGTTTAAATACACAGGTTCAGGGTAGAAGGGGTATAAGTGCTGTGATGACCACAGTTAGAACATACAAAAAAAGAATGTGGGAAGTCTATATGGAGGTATTCTAGGACTGTGGAAGGAGGGTTGGATGGAATGGTGGATGGAATTGTAGTAGAGGTGGTAGGAATTATGGTACTTTCCTGAATGGGGGATTGAACTGGGGATTGGTGTGGAGATGGTGGAGGAGGAGACAACAAGTTTAAGTTTGGCTGTGAGGAGGTGGATGGAATATCATTTAGATAAGTTTGAAGTGGATAT
Source organism: Platanthera zijinensis (assembly GCA_039513925.1). Lineage (NCBI taxonomy): Eukaryota > Viridiplantae > Streptophyta > Magnoliopsida > Asparagales > Orchidaceae > Platanthera > Platanthera zijinensis. Next base: position 152,920,871 of record CM077080.1, on the reverse strand, counting down.
TGAGGTGGTGGAGAAAGTGAAGTAGGAGGGATAATTGGGGATGGTTGTGGTTATTGAGGAGGTGAAGGAATTCTGATGGAAGGGAGAACTTATTCTAGTGGTGGGGGAGTGGATATTACTGCCCTTGTGTCCTCTGAAGTCCTGGAAGAGGAGGCCCTGGAGGGCTTAGGTATGGTCCTCTCCCATCTACCAAATAAGGTAGAAGTTAGCCTCTTAGAGGAATTGATGAATATGGTCTGGGAGACCAAAAGTTCAGGAGCCTTGGCCTGTAGGAAGATTCCCAAAATCCTCCCAAAAAAACTTCTTTCTTTGAGTTTTTCTTCTTGATCAATTCAAACAACAACATACTCCAATTTACTAATTTCTTATTGACCAGGGCACACATCAACAAGAATTGGTGCCTAGTAATATAATCATGGGCTGTGTGCTTTCCTAGCAACACTTTCCCTACAACATTAGCAAAAAACTTGTATTCTACGGACAAGTTTTTCTTTAACAACTTATTAGGGTTTCCCTCTGAGTGACCCGTCTTAATCAGCATAGAATTATAATCAGAACTGTCTAATTCTGTATCTTCTTCTCCATTAACCAAACAAAAAATATCAGATAAAATAGCAGGTGTTAGAGTAACCTGTTGGTCTGCGATTATACCAATCAATGTTTCGGCATCTGGGGAAGTTGAAGTATAGACCCATTCCCTTATCTCGGTCGCTGGAAGTTTGATCCTGGTGGTCATATGTTTCCTCAGTTGCTGTTCTTCAAATAATTGCAGAATATCCGTGAAGATCTGATCGGAATGGCTGAATGAATCAAAGTTGATGTCGAATCTATTATCGTATTTCATGCTAGAGAGAGAAATCGCTGGAATCGCCATTGTTTTCCTGATAACCTTCATCACATAATTGGCTTATGGATATCAAGTTATGTTTTAGACCATTCACATATTCTACCTTCCTGAAGGTGATAGCTCAAATGTTGACATACCCATAGCCTTCTGTTTGGCCATAGTTAGAGTCTCCAAAAATCACCTTTGGTCCAAGCTTAAACATGTAGTTGGTTAAGTTGTCCTTGTTGCCTATCGTGTGCTTTGAACAACCACTATCCAGGTACCAATATTCCTCTGTGGTAGGATAGTCTTTCACCTGCATAGAAATAGATTAGGTGTTCTTGACCCAGGTAACTTTGGGTCCTTGATTCTTTTCAAATTTAAAACTAGAAATATAAGAACATTCAGGTTAACTCTTATATCCTAGAGGGTGAAATTTCCTAGGCAGAATTATCCACTGAGGAAATGGTTTAACAAATTTTCTTGGTTTATTATTGGTTCTTGAATAATTTAAGTTTCTGTTAAAATGAACTGGGATCGATGAACTTTTATAAGTTCGTTGATCTGCGTTCGACGAATAGGGATGAGTTCGTCGAATTTCGCTCAGAGAATGAAGATATTCACTTTCTATGCCCCAATATCGGCGATCGCAGCTCGAAGAACCATATTGGTTTCGTCGATCGTAGTTTGAAGAATAATTATAAGAAAAATTTGCGTTCATCATTCGTTGATCTGAGTTTTACGAACTGTATGCATTTCGTCGATCTGAGTTCGACGAAAGTTACTAAGCATAGTTTTTATTATAGTTCTTATTTTTCTTTCTCTTTCTTTTGGGTTTCTGAATTATTTCAACTTGTTCATTATTCTCATCTAGTTTTTCTTTTCCCTTTTCTGATATAAATTTTATGGGGGTTGATAGAATATTTTTTTGAATAAGATGAGTTTGGCTTTATGAAGCACCTAAGCCTAGTTTGCAATTTAACCTGATATTAACAGTGCTTGTGATGTTCATCAATTTGATGATTCTCCCATTCAGGAATTCTTCAAATTGCTTATCCTCACTTTATTTAGTTTTTAATGATATGATTTGTTCTAAGGTTGTAACTAGTTCATCTTTTAGCTTTATATTTTCAAAAAACAGGTTATCATGTTTAGTTAACTTTTCTCTTAGAAGTTTGATTTCCTTCTCAGATTTAATTAGGTCATTACATAATAACTTAAATTAAGTTTTAAATAGATCTGAATTAAAAAAAATTAGGATATTACCTTATCCTCTTCTGATTCAGAATCTTCATTTTCTGAATTTTCAACTTTTGAAAGGTTTCCTGATGCATTGATAGCAATCAAGCAAACTTATTTTGCTTTAGCTTCTTCCTCATCTTCACTAGAGCTGGAAGATGAAGATTCTTCTTCTATCTAACTCTTAGTTTCTGCAACAAAGTCTTTCTCCTTCCTCTTATGCTTTCTTGAGGAGGGCTTGATGTACTGCTTTCTAGAGTCCTTGTCTCTTGTTTTCTCCTTCTTCTGATTCACTGAACACTCAGGAAGAATGTGCCCAGATTTTCTGCAACCAAAGCAGACAATTTCCTTAGTAGGATTTTTATCATATCTTGGTATGTCATTGTGTCTGGATGACTTCCATCTGAAATCTTTTCTGGCCATCTTATAAAATCTTTTGGCCAGTAAGCATAGGAGTTCATTATTTGCTAATGGAGCTTCTGGTCCTTCAGATGCTTTGAAGGCAATTTTTTGCTCTTTCCTTCCTAATGAGGAGGTCTTCTGCTCAGCTGCTTCTCTTGTCTTTATAAGCTGCTCATAAGATTTGAGCTTGCCTAATAGAGATTCAGTAGAGATTTCATTTTGGCTTCTGGCCTACTTGATTGGCCAGATCCTGGAGTCCCATGTGTTTGGGAAGCACATAAGAATCTTGTCATTTATCTCAGTCAGTGAGATATTTTTATCCAGGTTCTTCAGCTCATTGACAATTAGGCTGAGTCTGTTGTACATGTAAGCCACTGACTCAGATTCTTCTTTCTGGAAATTCTCATATTGAGAGATGAGATGAGATTTTCTGTCCTTTCTCTCATCAGCTGGTCCTACAACCATTTAGTTTAGAGAGTCTCAAATGGCTTTTGCTGAAGTGCACTCAGCCACCTTCTAGAATATGTCATCTGACATTATTTGTGCCAAAATGTTCATAGCCTTTGCATCAGCAATCTTTGCCTTATTCTATGCATTAGTACACTCAGGTGGTGGAACTACATTTGTGCTTGAAGTAGTAGCCTCTAGAAGTAGAAGACCTGTCAAAATGTAATTATAGATATCTTCATCAATTGAATTCATATATAATCTAATCCTTGCCTTCCATATTGCAAACTTATTAAGGTTGCATACTGGAGGTCTGGTGTTTGAGTATTCCTTATTCTATGCCATGATATAAGAGAGACACTAGAGGTATTAAGATGTATCAAAGGATCTTTTGATTCAGGTATTAGCCTGTGAAACCAAATGAACAGCCCTCTGAAACTAATTGAAAGTGAGGCGATAGAGCTGACTTAACTCTAGAGGGAGGTGAATATAGTATTTTAAAAACTTTGATTAGTTTTTATAGAGGAATTAAAATATGTGATATTAAAGTATATAAAGAGAAGTAAAAAAAAATTTATCACAGCACAGCAAAACAAGAAATAGAACTACAAGACGACACAAAGAAATTATAGTGGTTCCCCAAAACTGGAACATCCACTCTTCTACCACTCTGGTAGGAATCCACTAATAGGTTTTTGTTTAGGTGCCCTATCACCATAGGTCTTTGCTCAGGTGCCCTGTCACCAGAAGATCTATTTCAAGGGAGATCTCACGACCCTTTGAGATTTTGATAAGGTGCCCAAAACCAATCCAAGTCTTTTGATAAGGAGACTTGACAACCAAATGATAACTTTTGAAGGGAGTTAAAAACCCTTTTTACAGTAGGAAAGGAAAATGATGTTGTCTTCTCTTTCTCAAATAATTGAGAAGATATAGTGGATGCTATTGTCAAAGCTCCCCCTGAGATGAAGAAAGGCTCAGGAAGAAGAGAGCTTTGCTTAGGGTGTAGGCCTTGAAGTTGGCTTGCTGATCTTAAGGAACTTTCAGATAGATGTTGACTGTTGTATCTAGAAAAATCCTGAAGTAGAAACTGAAGAAGACTAGTGATCTTTGTGTTGATGTTCTTCTTCAATTTCCTGTAAGAATAATAGCAATGCTTCTCTCTGTAAAGATGTGTATCAGTTGTTGTTTCTTTTGTAATGGTTGTTGTTCTTATTTAATTGAAGAGAGAAATTGCTTTTATATTCTGAGAGATTTCAGCCTTTCGAAATTTGAATAATATCCTGAATTTACTACTGAGATTCTGGGAGTGGAACAGCTGGAATTTGTCTTTAATGTGTTTCCTCAACTATCGCAGTAAATAAGTCAAGTAATTAACTCTGTGAAAACCATAATTAATGCTTCCAAGAAACGGTTATATTCTTGAGAATATGAGCATTAATTATCAGAGAATTACTGCCTTAGAATAATACAAATTGAAGTCAAAATGAGAGAGAATACGACAAACTGATACTGAAAGAAATTAGTCGAACTCAGGACAGATTTCGTCGACCTGAACTAAGTTCGTCGAGCTGAGAAATCTCCTCCGTCGAGCTGAGCTCAAAGATAATTGATCTGGAAAGTATTTGTCAATGCTAAGCTCTAAGTTCATCGACCTGAGATAGACATTCGTCGACCAGACAATCTGAGTAGAAGAGGAAAAATCGTCGACCTAAGCTCGGATATCGTCAAGCTTAGCTCTGATTTGAAACTCTGAGTTCGTCGATCTGCGATCGGCGATCGTCAAGCTGAGTTCGAAGAACTTGGAACTTATTCTCTGAACTCTCTAAAACTGAATTTCTTCTAAGTATGAATTTCTGAATTCTTCTGAGGGCTGGATCAAAGATGTCTAACCTAGTCAGACTGACCTAGAACTTAGAACTAAAAAATTGACCCTAGTCTATACATGGTGGGTCAACAAACCTAATAGTGAACCTAGCCCAAATCCAAACTGGGGTTCCAACACACAAGCATGTTGTCAATAAACATGACTACGAAATGGTCCAAGAAATCCTTAAATACCCTATTTATCATATCTATAAAGGCATAGGGTGCATTCGTTAGTCCAAAGGACATCACCAAGAACTCAAAATGTCTGTGCCGAGATAGAAAAGCTGTCCGTTGGACATCAGACTCACGGATCCTTAACTGGTGGTAGCCTGAGCGAAGATCAATCTTTGAAAACACCGTTCTACCACGCAACTGATCAAACAAATCATCTATCTTCGGCAGCGGATACCTATTCTTGATGGTTACCTTGTTTAACTCTTTGTAATCGATGCACAGCCTCATCAATCCATCCTTATTTTTCACGAATAGGACTGGAGCACCCTAAGACGAAGATCTCGGCCTAATAAATCCACTCTGCAGCAACTCGTCGAGCTGAGTGCGCAACTCCTCTAACTCACGCAGATCCATACAGTATAGTGCCTTAGCAATAGGGTTGGTACCTGGCTCGAGGTCTATCACAAATTTTACCTCTCTCTTTCAGGAGGAAGTCCTTAAAGACTATCAGGAAAATCATATGGAAACTCTCGCACCACCGAGATATCCTCAAGATTTGGTGTAACAAAAGCTATTTCCAAAGCAGAAATACAGACAAGATTCGCCTCGCTACCAGACTCTATAGCTCGATAAGCACGTATCGCAAAAATAATAGGGGAAACCTTGCCCTAACAACCATAAACACTCATAGGTTGGCTGTTTTCCATCTTGAAGTCCAGTCGCTTTGCCTTGCACTGGATGATTGCATCATACTTTGACAGTCAGTCCATGCCTAAAATCACGTCAAAGTTTGCCAAATCCAACACCTTCAAATCCGCAAAGGATAGGAATTCACCTAGGCAAATAGGCAATCTCTGAATTCCTTGATTTGATATCACCAGATTTCCGAAGGGAATCTTGACGTTGAAGGAATCTTCTAATTGATCCACGTCCTAATGATGTCTATTTACAAAACTCCGTGCTACAAAGGAATGGGTGGCACCCGAATCAAAGAGAATGTACGCCCACCTATTCTTCACTTTAAACTCCCATATAACTGTATAATATGTAACTAAAGCGAACGAGGAACTAGAGCAACAATGCAGATTAAAAGCTAGACTGTAATCTAACCTGATATCACTTGAGTAGAGGTCTGAGCATCCTCCCTGGTCACCACATTCAGCTTTCCTTTCCCTTTGTCCCGTTTTATGGCGGCGGCAGAGCTCGAAGCGTGGTAGGCTACAATGGAGACTGAGCCCTAGGGCATGAAGAATTTAGGTGCTCCTTCTGGCCGCACTGGAAACAAGCCTTTTCCTTCCACCAGCAGCGAATCATGTCATGTCCCTTTTTCGTACAGAACATGCACACCAGATCTCCCTTAGGTGCGCCTTGGATGGCGAGCACCTGCTGCTGCTTCTGAGTGGCAATCCTCATGTAACACCTTTCGTAAGGGTGGCAAGACCGACAATAGAAGCTATATATTTCTTCACCTTTCTTCTTGTAAGTAGGGCCAGATTCGTTAGAACTCCCCTCATCTTCAGCCTTTCTCTTTTCTTTCCTTAACGCCGCACCCCGATTCTTGGCATTGTCGATAGCCTCAATCGTCAAAGTGGCTTCCATTAATTCAGTGCAACTTTCTTCTTTATAAGAGCATGCTAACTATTGTACATCGCTTCTTAGTCCTCCTCCAAGGAACTGCTTCACTCTTCCCGCCTCTGAAGCTACCATATCCGAAGCAAATCTGCTCAACTTACTGAATTCGATCTCATATTCGCTCACCATGAGCTGTCTTTGCTTCAGATGCAGGAAATTATTCATCAGGCGGTCCTGCTCGACCGAGGACAGAAACTTCTTAAGCAGCATCTTCTTGAAGGACTCCCAAGAGCATCCTTCCTTCAAACTCTCCTTTTCCAGAATCCACCAGCTCCTCGCCAGTCCTTTTAGCTGGTAGGCCACAATCATCAACTTTTGGGCTTCTACAATCCCCGAATACGAGAGCTTCTCCTCGATAGCGATGATCCAATCATTCAAAACCATAAATTCGGCACTCCCGTCGTAGGTATGAGGTCCCAATCGCTGGAAATGCGAAATAAAATTCATCTTTGGTGGTAGCGTCACTGGGGGCACCAGAGGATCAGGGGTAACGGGTAAGGCTTGACCCATGATAGGATCTTGCACTAAGGGTTGTTGTGCAGGAGCGGCAGACAACAAGGACTAAATCTGCGACTGCATCGCCACCAACTATCTCGATATAGCCTCGTTACTCTGACGCAAACTCTCAGTCCTTGCATCGCTTTGCACACCTGACGACTCACACTCCGACTGAAGAGTTGACCTAGTCACAGGACGTTTAGCCGGCATTTCTAGAAAAGCAACAAACGACTCATCAAAATCCTAGATTACAACTAGGCCACACAACTTAGTTCAGACCATACTTAAAAGACACTTGCTTATGCTGTAACTTGCTCTGGAATTTCTTAATGATGTTATGTCCTACTTAGGATGATATCCTCTCATCCTATTAACTCATGTGCCTATGATATGAATGCATGAATTCTTTATTCCAATTAAAAAATCATCTATGTATATGTGTCATTATGTAAACCTTAACTTAGTACGCGGGCTTATGCGATGATATGCTATGTATGCAGTGCTATGCATTCTAAAAAAAGGCCGTAATGCATGTTATGAGCGGCGTACACATGAAATGTTATACATCCCATACTACATAACATTGCATGCAATGAGAAAAGAAAATGTGCTAATGGGCATCCATGTGATGGTGGTTATGCATCCAGTACTACATAAATGTCACATGTTGCCACCTATGGTAGATCTATATACAAATACATATTATGCATCCCATACTACATAATATGCCCTGTATACTTCTTATCATGCTATGAGTGTAATGATAATGCTTCGACTAAGACGTATTGATGACAGATCGGTGTGTGTATGCAAATGAATGGAGAAATTAAAACTTTATCAGATTGGCTGGTTTGACCAACTTGTCAAACCAACCTCCCTCTGATACCAACTATCACAACCCGTATTTTCTTCGTATTAAATAATACATCAGAGCGGGAGAAAATACACGCTGTGATTTCACGTCGTGCAGGAGACAACTTCATGCATTCAGGAAAATCCTACTTCTATAATTCTTCATGAAAAAAAATATGATTTAAGGTTGTAAAACATAATATGAGTTAAGTAGATTAACCGTGTCCCTCGGTTCCGTGAATTGATTAGTCCACGAGTATAAGTGTAAGTAGAAATATACAGCGGAAAATACTTAGTTTTATATATTCTAAATGTAATATGAACATGGCAATCAAACGACGTAACATGAAGTGCAGACCCTTAAGTTTAATATAAGTAGGAAAAGAGCTTTTGATAACTTTTAGAATATGGTGTTGTTCATTTTTAAAAAAATGTCATGACATGATGATATAAATCCTTATATTTTATACTTAAAATATCTAACATACAGTCTTAGCATAAAACATCCCAGAGAGCAAGTAATCCAAACAATCCGAAAGAAAATAACTAGCAGCTAGCAAAGTGTCCAAAAATCTACAACCATATGGACGTCAACAACCTGACACGAACCCACAGAGCCAAAAGTATGTCTGAACTAGGTAAAGCAAAAATAAAAACGAAAAACTACCTCGCGACGGTGAGGTGAAAGCCACGGCCAACACTGCTGCACTGAAACTCCAAAGCAACTCCACTACCTACTATTATTCTGAACCTGAGGCATTCCAAAGACAGAACACCTCAGCAAGAAGGTATAAGTGATGGCAGAAAACTTAAACAAAAGCAAGCACGGTTCATATGGGGTACAAACCCAAGACCAAAAGTGTTGGGTATTGTATCCACAATGTACCTGATTTGAAGAAGCCCCTGATCAAGCTAAGGTAAATAGACAATGTGTTTGATGAAATCTTTTAAGTTGTGCTTGCAGTTATTCCACGCTAAGTACACACCAATGTCAGGGTGCAGTGGGTCGATATACACGGATCTGTGCGACGTAATCCCTCGTTGAGCAGATCAGTGTGTTGGCCTACGTGTACTCTCTCTATTGGGGTGTACTTAATTTCAAGTACAGGGCTATGATAAAGCAAGAGCAGACAAGGAGCAAGGTTGGGCCAAAGACCAGCTCACGTGTTGAAAGAGGAGAAATCGTCCAAGTGTAAATCGTCGAGAATCACTAAGTGATTCTCGCTGATTCGTCGAGAATCACTTGTGATTCTCGCCGGTTGAGGCCAGCTGACTCAACGCCGCTAGAAAATTCTCCAAAGGCAGAATCGTCGAGAATCACTAAGTGATTCTGGCCGATTCGTCGAGAATGTCTTTGCATTCTCGACGATTCGGCGAGAATCTAATGTGATTCCCGCCGATTCTCCCCGGCCTGTATAACCTGTGATGTCAGAATTTGTCAAGTAGAATTCGGCGAGAATCGTAAGTGATTCTCGCCGATTCGTCGAGAATCACATTCGATTCTCGCCGAATTTGCCTTGGGCAAATTTCCAACATTTCCTGGACCGGTCCAGGTTTCAAGCGGTATTTCGAACCGGACTCCAGTCTTTGCTTTGGTGGGGCCCACAACGGTCATCTTTATGACCTAGTGTATAAATACACAGGTGTTGGTGTATAGTAAAAACACGAAATACAGAATATGAAAGGAAGCGGCCATCAAACCCTAATCTCGCGAATCTTCTCCATCGCCGCCGCTCGTACAGTGATCACCATTGCTGATCTCGATCTTCTCCAGATCCACGGTGATAGAAGCCAAAACTTGCATAGCGTCTCACGTGTCTAACCAGAGATCTTTTGTCTCTTGATTTGAGATAGGGAAATCCATCCCTGTCCGAATCGATCGAGACGATCGATCCTAGTGTGACCGTTGGAAGATCTTGCCGACTTCGCTAAGAAGATTGAATCTCCAAGTGCTTTGCTGCTGTCTTCAATTGACGCCGCCAACACCGAGAGCCTTGCCGCCGCTCGTCGCCGCCGCCGGTCTCAGGGAGATTCTCTCCAAGTGAGATCTAGGGTTGTGGACTCTTCGTTGACTTCAAGAACACGTCGTCGAACGAAGAGGGACACCTTAGTCTCCATACATTGTTTGTATTTCTTACAAGCTATTTTCAATTCTTTGTAAAGGACCGATTAGTCTCTAGTTGTAGGGTTGGGTGCAACCCGTGTTGTGGGAGTGTTGACTCCTACGTGTGGAAGGGTTCCTTCCCATAGTGCAAGGATTGGATTTCAATCCTGTTGGTGATGTGACCGAGTCGTCCCTGGATTGGGAGATAGGTCGAAGGGGGAAAGTGGACGTACCCAAATCGGGGAACCACTATAAATTGCCTGTGTTATTCTCTATGCTGTGTGTTTTGTTTTGATTCTGCAGGTACACTTTTAATTCCGCAAATACGCTGCAAGTCACCTATTCCCCCCCCCCCCCATAGGTGAAGCTAGTTGGCACTAGGTGGACTTTCAAGTGGTATCAGAGGGAGGTTACTCATCAAAAAGGTTCACACCTTGAGTAGAATCCTGCCACCAATGTCAAGAAGAAGACCGATATATTCCATGGACGGACTCAAGCACTCCGGCAAAATCCCAGTATGCACCAGACTGAACTTTCCTATCTGGAAGGAAAGAATCAGATTCTACATGGAAGCAGTCGACCCCCGGCTCTTCATGATAGTGGAGGAGGGACCTTACATTCCCACCAAGGCCTCCACCATTGATCCAACCAGGAAAGTGCCCAAGAAACTTTCGGAAATGGACAAGGACGAAATGGTGCTGTTCAGACTCGACAAGAAAGCTCAGAACATCCTGGTAAGCGCAGTTGACGACTCTATGATGCAGAACTTCAGTAACTGCAGGACAGCCAGGGATCTTTAGAGCTGTCTGATTGTCCTAATGGAGGGCACAGATGAAGTGAGGGACGATCGGAGATCCCTCCTCAATCAGAAATATGAGGCCTTCAGGCAAGGGCCAAAGGAGGAGATCGGAGTTACCTTCGAAAACTTCCTCAAGATCGTCAATGCACTCAAAGGATATGGAAGAGTGTTCACTGACGGTGAACTCAATGATAAGTTCCTTAGGTCCCTCACTAAGGAATGGGACACAAAGATCTGCGCCATCCGCGAGTTTGGCAGACTTACGGAAACTGATCCACAGATTCTGTTCGGGAAGCTCATGTCCTATGAGCTTCAGTTGAACACAAGGAAGGCTGAAGAGGAAGCAGAGAAAGCCACGGCCAAGGAAAAGACGGTGGCCCTGAAAGCCATTCAATCCAGAAAGGGCAAGGGTGCCGCTTCTTCCCGTGCGTGGAAGAGGGATGAAGAGGAAGACTCTGAGCCAAGCTCCTCCGGCTCAGAATTGTCAGAGGAAGATTTATCCCTTATCACACGGGAATTCAAGAAGTTCCTCAAGCTGAGGAATCAGAGAAAGAGAAATGGCTCCACCTCAAGGGATCAGAAGAAGAACTATTCCTCTGACAAGTATGTTTCCAAACCGAACAAACACCGCTCTTCTGACATTATATGCTTTGGTTGCAATAAGCCAGGACACGTCGTGGCCGACTGCCATCAAGGCAAGAGGGAAAAGGGAAAGGGAGAGGAGCACAGGTCCTCAAAAGACAAGAAGAAGGAGAGGAGTTACATCGCAAAGAAGCCAAAGACGCTGAGTGAATCTGACACGTCAGACACCAGCGATGATGAGGAAGCCTACTTTGGGCTAATGGGTCGCTCTGACTCAGAAGGAGAATGCCCCCCATTTACTGGGAAGGTAAAAGCTCACACCCCTCTCTCCGACTCTGACTCTGATCCCGAGTCTCAGGATGATGACCCTGAGGATAGCCCTTCTGCCCTTAAAGCTGAGCTCCTCGATAAGTATGAGCTTCTGCTCAATACTTTCCTGAAATGTCGAAAGAAACTGAAGGCTGAGAAAAAGGAAGTTAAATTCCTTAAAGGTGAGAGTGTATCCCTGAGGGAAGAGATCACCAGTTTGATCTCCCTCCGACAGGAGCACTTGGACCTGACTTCAAAGCATTCAGAGTCTTTTAAGCTCCTTGATCTTAGGCAGGAGGAAGTCGACAAGTTGGAAGAACTACTTGCGGCAGAAAGGAAGATCGTCAAGAGCTTCTCTATGCCAAAAACTGTTCTTCCATTAGTTGATACCTTCTCTGCTCAAGCCAAAGGAGCCGGCTTGGGGCATGTAGGGGTATCTAGCTCCTCATCCAGGAGAAATAGGAACAAGAGGAAGAATAAGGCTGCCAAGAAAGCCTCTGCTGATGAGAAAGGAAAGGCCCCACTCAGCCCTGTTGAGTTCAAAAAGCCTAGCTTTCCCTGTAACCAACATGACTTTGAGTCAACATATGGGCATCACTTCAGGCCCTCGGTTGCAAAGCCGAAGAGCCGGTATGATGGGTGGACCTTTCCCCATAACTTCAGTGAGAGTGTCTTCAAGGCACCTTATGAGGAAATCCACTTGGGAAATTATGGTCAATTCTCTAGCGGTCATAATAGGATGCAGGCACCTAAGGCCAAGCCTGTTACACTAAAAAGCCAAGAGGTGAAGAAGTCATGTGACTGTGGTCATCATGTTGCCTCCACATCCAGGTCTTCGGCCCCGGCTGAACCCCACATTTCAAGGGTGAAGCAGGCGCCCAAGAGGAAGTATAACAGGTTTGACTGCTGGTGCTGTGGCAAAATTGGTCACTTTGCCGTGGATTGTTGGTTTAATCCAAGGTATAATGAGACTCCTTATGTTAGCAATGTGAGGCCGACCACTCGTAGAGTTAACCAATCGAGGGGGAGTATGCTAATAAGGAATCTAGGACCCAAGTTCGATTGGGTTCCTAAGGCAAATTAATTCTGCTTTGCAGGAATGTCCAAAGGCCAACAAAACTCCTATTTGGTATTTGGACAGTGGATGCTCCCGTCACATGACCGGGACAAGAAGCCTGCTGAGGGAATACTCTCCAGTCGAGAATGGACCCAAAGTCATATTTGGGGGATCTGATCGGGGAGTCACCAGAGGTTACGGTACGATTTCCAACGGTATACTCTCTATCACTAACGTAGCTTATGTTGAAGGATTAAATCATAACCTGATCAGCGTAAGCCAATTATGTGATAAAGGGTATGACGTTAAGTTCTGCAAGGATAAATACCTGATAATATCATGTGATTCTTCGGAAACTGTATTAACTGGCATTAGGAGCAGAAATATTTTCTGTTTAGATTTTCTTAGTTTAGATTCTTCTACACCAGTTTGCCTCGTTGCTAAAGGCAGTGCATCTCTTTATGAACAATGGCACAAGAGATTGGCACACATTAATTACAAGACAATTAATATGCTGTTTTCCAAAAACTTAGTAAGGGATGCACCCATTATTAAGTGCATTAAAGATAGTCCATGTCCTGCATGTCAGATGGGCAAGCAGACTCGGGCTACCTTTAAGGGCATCCCAGACAAAGACTCCTTCAGATGTCTTTATCTTCTGCATATGGATCTGTTTGGTCCAATGCAAGTTCATAGATTAGGAGGGAAGTCGTATACGCTAGTAATTGTAGATGATCACTCTCGGTTTTCATGGGTGTTCTTTTTAAAGCGCAAGTCTGATACGTTTGACATCTTCACCAGTTTTGTCAAGCAGATACAGAACGAACTTAACTGCTCAGTGGTCAAATCAGAAGTGACCACGGAACAGAGTTTGAGTTTGGGTCTATGACAGAGTTCTGTGAAGAGCTTGGTATCTTTCATGAGTTCTCCTCCCCTCGCACTCCTCAATAAAATGGAGTGGCAGAGAGGAGGAATAGAACACTCATTGAGGCGTGCACGACAATGTTGAATGACGCCTCTCTTCCAGAATACTTCTGGGCCGAGGCTGTCAATACGGCTTGTCATGTACAAAATCGGGCGTTAATCAACAAGAGCCATCGTAAGACTCCTTATGAGCTACTGAAAGGCAAGAAACCAACCATGTCCTATCTGAGGATCTTTGGCTGCAAATGTTATGTACTGAATAATGGGAAGTACCCTCATACTAAGTTTGATGAAAAATGCTTCGAAGGCATATTCATGGGCTATAGTAGCCACAGCCGGGCTTATAGAGTTTTCAATAAGAAAACCCTAGTGGTAGAGGAATCAATAAATGTTGTATTTGATGAAGGAAGCTTGCTTAATTGCAAGACTTCTATTTGTCTTCCTGAAGCTGCAGGTGCCAGACTCGAAAAGTTACAACTGGATGATCCCGAGAAAGATGCAACTCCAAAATATATCAAGGTCTCCACATCAACGCCGATCGGAGAAGTTGAAGATCAAAATGAAGCAAATCCTCTAGAAGAAGGAGATGCCCAGGAAGTAATCGAAGCTCCTAATGCAAGACTTCTAGAGCTCAGACACGTGAGGGATCACCACAGAAATCAAATCATTGGAGATCCACAAGACGGTGTCAGAACTCGTCGAGGTACTCTTAACGAGATCTTGCATCTTAGCTTTCTGTCGCAGGTGGAGCCAAAGAAGTTCGACGAAGCGAACAAAGAAGCATCATGGATTTTGGCCATGCAAGATGAGCTGCATCAATTCGAAAGATGCAAAGTCTGGATGCTGGTTCCCAGACCGAAGACGCAAAATGTGATTGGCACCAAGTGGATCTTCAGAAACAAGTTGGATGAACATGGAGTCATCATCAAGAATAAAGCCAGACTGGTGGCTCAAGGATACAGACAGGAGGAGGGGATTAACTTTGACCAGACGTTTGCACCAGTTGCACGGCTCGAGGCAATCCGGCTATTCCTAGCCTATGCCTCTCACAAAGGATTCACAGTATATCAGATGGACGTGAAATCGGCTTTCTTGAATGGAGATTTGAAAGAGGAAGTATACGTTGCTCAACCTCCAGGTTTTGTCAATCCTACTTATCCTAATCATGTATATTTTCTTAATAAAGCGCTATATGGTCTAAAACAAGCTCCTCGAGCTTGGTATGAGACATTGTCTAGTTTTCTTCTTGAGAACAAGTTCTCTAGAGGAAAAATAGATAAGACATTATTTCTCAGGGAAGTCAAAGGCAAGATTTTGCTGGTGCAAATCTATATTGATGACATTATGTTCGGCTCAACGGACAACAATCTTTGCAAAAAGTTTTCCAAACTTATGCAAGGAAAGTTTGAAATGAGCAGTATGGGAGAGCTGAAGTATTTCTTGGGACTTCAAGTGAAACAGTCTGAGGAAGGAATCTTCATTTCTCAGACAAAGTTCACAAATGAACTCCTTAAGAAATTCGGAATGGAGAATGCAACCTCTATGAGGACTCCAATGGGATCCACCATGTCTCTGGATAAGGATGAGAAACGGAAACCTTTTGATGAAACCAAATACAGAAGCATCATTGGATCTCTGCTCTATCTTACTGCGAGTAGACCGGATATCATGTTCTCCACATGTGTTTGTGCCAGATATCAGGTGAACACTAAGGAATCTCATTATGTCACTGCAAAGCGAATTCTCAGATACCTTAAAGGTACCCCTAATCTTGGCTTTTGGTACCCGAGAAGCAATGATGTCGAGCTAATAGGGTTTTCAGATGCTGATTTTGCAGGAAGTAGGGATGACAGGAAAAGCACCTCCGGGACGTGTCAATTCCTCGGAAGAAGGCTTATTTCATGGAACAGCAAGAAGCAGAATTGTGTAGCAACCTCCACTGCAGAGTCTGAGTACATCTCGGCTGGCAGCTGTTGCGCACAACTCCTATGGATAAGAAACCAGTTAGCCGACTATGACCTCCAGTTCAAGGAAGTACCAATGTATTACGACTCCTCAAGTGCAATTGCTATTGCCAATAATCCCGTATCGCACAGCAGAACGAAGCATATTGAAGTACGCTACCACTTCATTCGGGAGCACGTGGAGAACAAGGACATCTCTCTCTGCTATGTCCCCATGGACAAGCAGATTGCAGATATTTTCACTAAGCCCTTAGACGAGGCCAAGTTCAGTCTCTTCAAAACTGAATTGGGGATGCTCAACTACGAGGAATGAAGACTACAGAAGCTCATGGCTCGTGCATCTAGGGGGAGCATCTGCCAGGCACTCAAGTGTAAGCATAGGTGCAAGAACTGAGGGGGAGCATGGGGTCATATGCACCAGACCCCAATTTGCAGAAGCTGAAAAGGGGGAGATTACCCTCTCGGCTAAGGCTAAGGTGGCTCCAAGTTTGCTCTCAAGTAATTGGTAATGAATATGAATATCTCTCTCAACTCAATTTTAAGTTTATGAGTTTCATTCCTATTTGCTCTATTCACCTTAGCTTATAGGGTTTAGGCTTCTTCAAATAGGGGGAGATTGTTGGGTATTGTATCCACAATGTACTTGATTTGAAGAAGCCCCTGATCAAGCTAAGGTAAATAGATAATGTGTTTGACGAAATCTTTTAAGTTGTGCTTGCAGTTATTCCACGTTAAGTACACACCAATGTCAGGGTGCAGTGGGTCGATATACACGGATCTGTACGACGTAATCCCTCGTTGAGCAGATCAGTGTGTTGGCCTACGTGTACTCTCTCTATTGGGGTGTACTTAATTTCAAGTACAGGGCTATGATAAAGCAAGAGCAGACAAGGAGCAAGGTTGGGCCAAAGACCAGCTCACAGGTTGAAAGAGGAGAAATTGTCCAAGTGTAAATCGTCGAGAATCACTTGTGATTCTCGCCAGTTGAGGCCAGCTGACTCAACGCCGCCAGAAAAATCTCCAAAGGCAGAATCGTCGAGAATCACTAAGTGATTCTCGCCGATTCGTCGAGAATGTCTTTGCATTCTCGACGATTCGGCGAGAATCTAATGTGATTCCCGCCGATTCCCCCGGCCTGTATAACCTGTGATGCAAGAATTTGTCAAGTAGAATTCGGCGAGAATCGTAAGTGATTCTCGCCGATTCGTCGAGAATCACATTCGATTCTCGCCGAATTTGCCTTGGGCGAATTTCCAACATTTCCTGGACCGGTCCAGGTTTCAAGCGGTATTTCGAACCGGACTCCGGTCTTTGCTTTGGTGGGGCCCACAACGGTCATCTTTATGACTTAGTGTATAAATACACAGGTGTTGGTGTACAGTAAAAACACGAAATACAGAATACGAAAGGAAGCGGCCGTCAAACCCTAATCTCGCGAATCTTCTCTGTCGCCGCCGCTCGTACAGTGATCACCATTGTTGATCTCAATCTTCTCCAGATCCACGATGATAGAAGCCAAGTCTTGCATAGCATCTCACGTGTCTAACCAGAGATCTTTTGTCTCTTGATTTGAGATAGGGAAATCCATCCCCGTCTGAATCGATCGAGACGATCGATCCTAGTGTGACCGTTGGAAGATCTTGCCGACTTCGCTAAGAAGATTGAATCTCCAAGTGCTTTGTTGTTGTCTTCAGTTGCCGCCGCCAACACCGAGAGCCTTGCCGCCGCTCGTCGCCGCCGCCGGTCTCGGGGAGATTCTCTCCAAGTGAGATCTAGGGTTGTGGACTCTTCGTTGACTTCAAGAACACGTCGTCGAACGAAGAGGGACACCTTAGTCTCCATACGTTGTTTGTATTTCTTACAAGCTATTTTCAATTCTTTGTAAAGGACCGATTGGTCTCTAGTTGTAGGGTTGGGTGCAACCCGTGTTGTGGGAGTGTTGACTCCTATGTGTGGAAGGGTTCCTTCCCATAGTGCAAGGATTGGATTTCAATCCTGTTGGTGAAGTGACCGAGTCGTCCCTGGATTGGGAGATAGGTCGAAGGGGGAAAGTGGACGTACCCAAATCGGGGAACCACTATAAATTGCCTGTGTTATTCTCTGTGCTGTGTGTTTTGTTTTGATTCTGCAGGTACACTTTTAATTCCGCAAATACGCTGCAAGTCACCTATTCCCCCCCCCCCCCCATAGGCGAAGCTAGTTGGCACTAGGTGGACTTTCAAAAAGTACTGAAGTAAAGTACAGAAGTAAAGTACCAAAATCAGAAAAGAACACTTACATGAATCATCACGTACATTAAAATACACTAGATGCACAAGGCTATAAGGTGGAAAACATGATTAAATCATAAGGAAGAATTTGCATAAATTTCTTAGCCATATGTGGTCAACTCTACCTAAAAACACGGGCAAGGTGGTCACTCATCCGGACACACCCTCACGGATAAATATCCGTCTAACGCGGTGGGAGAATCATTCACTCCACCATACACCGACATACGCCCAAAAAACACCCAGTAGAGTTCCACAAGGTATAAATAAATGAAACAACCATTGCGGAGGTGGCTTCGTTCACAACTCTCACAACCACGAAAACCCATGATATATCTCAAGACTTGGCACATCAGATTCTACTAAACATCACTAGATTTTTGAAACGGTTTATCAACCTGCAAGAAAGATCCAAGACCTTAAATATACTCTAGCACATCCTACATGATGGTTAGGGTGATTAAAAGCCAATGATTTAAACGCATCATCAAAATCATTAACACAACATGGTTGGATTATCATAGCAAGAACTTAATAATACAAGTGGATCTCAAGTAAAAGATTTAAACGGTACTAATAATTTGAAAGATAATCATGATAAGATCACTAAATAAAGAAGATTAGCAATTCCATCAAGATTGGAAGAGGAGGGAAGAGGGGAAAGAAAAACCACCGCTTGCCTTGGTTTTGCCGGAAAAGACCTTTAAATCGCACCTCGTCGTAGATCGGGGCTATGGAAGGCGGGGGATGTCGGAATCTAAACAAAAATGGCTGAAATAGAAGTTAGGGCAAAAAACCATAACAAGAAAAACTCAAGAAATGGGGAAAGTTTTACAATGATGACGTAGCCCTCGTTGAGAGCTTTACGGATCTATGTCTCGTTGAAGATTTCATCCACCGAAACTCCCGGAATCGCGGCCGGAAGTTCACGAACAAGAGGAAGTCATGCTCTGGTTTCGGTTCGGTCACTTGGAGAAGATGAATAGGGTTTTCTCTAACCTAATACCTTTATATACTCAATAGTTATAATAAGATTAATAGTATTAATAATAATAATCATAGTAATAAAAAAAAATTATGCGTAGGCACGCGAAAAAAAGAAATAGAGGCTTAAGATGGTCTCGAATCGAAAAGTGATCAGCATGAAAGTTGTATATCACGTCGAGACGAACAAATTTCATGTTAACTTTTTTTTATTTAACGCCGTTTTGACCCTCAAAACGATGCCCAAACATTCGCAAAAAGTGCATGAATGAATTTCTCGAGAAACAATGCTGTTTCTCGAGAAATCAATGCTGTTTCTCGAGAAAACAATGTTGTTTCTCGAGAAAATAATGTTGTTTCTTGAGAAAACAATGTTGTTTCTCGAGAAATCAATTTTATCTTATACTCCTGGATAAAGTGACGATACAGGGGCAAAACACTCCCCGATTCGAACGAAATTCGTACCGTAAGCGAATGTCAGCGCTACGAATCTAACGGCGAAGATAAAACTAAAATCTGACATACCACTCTCGAGATATTAAGTTCTAAAGTTTACAACAAATGTAAATAATACAAAATTACAAACGCGCGCCGAGACTCCAAAAATGCTCGGATCGTGACGGAACTTAACGAGCAAGTCCAAAATTAATTAACTTAATTTCCCAAGATAAACAAAATTTAGTTTTCGACAAAAACCCAAAAATCTGGTAAGTCGGACCTAACGGACGTGAAAACTCCCTAACAGCATTGCGCTGTCAACTTGACGTTAAAAGTAACGGCCTGACGTCATAAATACTGAAAGTGAGGGTAAGATCTATCTCAACTCTAGAGGGGGGGTGAATAGAGTTTATTCAAATAAGTTTCATAGCTTTGAAAATATCAACACATATAAAATTTAATTTACAGTATAGTGTAGAGTGCTAGAAAATAATTAAAGAAGCAAGAAACTAAGAGCACAGCACACAGCAACAATCAAACAAACAATCCAGAAGACACAAGGAAATATAGTGGTTCCCCAAAAACCTGGGTACATCCACTCTTCTACCACCCTTGGTAGGAATCCACTCAGGATGAGTTGATCAGGTGTCCTGACACCATGATATTTTGTCAAGGTGCTCAAAAACCAAAACTGGATTTTTTGATAAGGTGTCTTGCCACCACTGAGTTTTGACAAGGTTCTCAGAACCAGACAGAACTTTTGAAGAGAGTTCAAGAACCCTTTTACAGCAGGAAAATAAAAAGGAAAAGGAAATGAAGTTGTCTTCTCTGTTCTCAAATCAAATGAGAGAAGACTAGTGGAACTTTGTTGTCAAAGCTCCCCCTGAGATGTAGACTGGTTCAGGAAGGGAAGCTTTGCTCTAGGGTGATAGGTCCTCAGAACTTTGATCTCCAGCAAAAGATTGTTTCAGCAAGAAGACTGAGAAATGAGGTGTCTGGAGTTCTCTTTTGATGAAGTTGTGAAGGCTTGTTAGTAAACAAGAAGATTCTTATGTCACAGTTCTTCTGTTCTTCTTTTTCTATCAGTATTCTGTATATTGTGTATTCTTCTGTATATGTTTTTTATTGAAAAAGGAAGATCTTATTCTCTGAAGAATTCTTTGTCCAAAGTAGCCGTTGGCAGTCATAAAAGTCTTCCATAAGGAGTCTTGTCTTCTAGAGGAAAGTCCAGCAAACATTCTCTGAATAATACCTTGAAACTTGCTCCAGAATAAAGATAAACGGCTGGCAGATCTTCTTGTCATAAATGCTGATAATATTCAAAAACATTCCAAAGAATAACAGCATTTGAATCCTTAAAAGACGTCGATCTCTCAGAGGAATCGTCGATCTGAGCTCCACGATCGTCGAACTGAGCTCAGAGATAGAATGAGATCAAGCAGACAGAAAACGTCGACCTGAGCTCGAAGATCGTCGACCCGAGCTCAGCGACCTGAAGAATAACTGAAGAGAGATCGTCGATCTGAGCTCAAAGATCGTCGACCGGAGTTTGACGCTTCATCAAGTTGAGCTCAGAGAGCGTCGAACCGAGTTCGACGTTTCGTCGACCTGAGCTCGACGAGAATTGCCTTAGACTTAGCTCTTCAACCTTGATCTTGGAATGGTCCTGGGGGCAGCTTCAAACCTAAGTTCTAAGCCCTAGACTCATTCTAATGTTGACCTTTACAACTATACAACTAGGTCAACCTGGTTTCCTAAGACAAACATAGTGATCCTTACCCAAATTAGTAATAGGGTGTTCCAACAATCTCCCCCTATTTGGGTTAGGATTACTATTTACAAATAACATTAGGAAATGAATAAGCATACATTCAAAACAAGAGCTAACCAATCAAAGATATAGCAGCAAGCAGATCACAGATAAAATAGCAGCAATTATCCAGAGGTGGATGAAAGTTTAGCTTACACAATTTTACTTCTTCTCAGTTCCCTTTTTAAACAAAATTTCTCTGTTAGGATTCAGGGTTTCTTTCTTTGATCTTCTGTCATCCTCTGCACCTAGAGAAGTTTGAGATCTTGGCCTTGGAACTACAGCCTCTGGGTGCAGCTTCATGTAGTCTTCTGGGTTGAAAAACTTTCTTGAAGCATATCTTTCCAATTCTTTCTTCCTTTGATCTGATAACGTTGTTATATTGGAGATGTCCATGCCTTGCTCTCTGGCTTTCTTTAGTTGATCAAGAGCAGCTAGCTCTTTCATTCTTGCTGTCCAGGATAGAGGATTGTTCTCAGGATCCTCAAAAGGAACAGGAGGTTCATACCTGTTGAGAGATTCAGAAGCAGGAGGAGTCCTGGAAACAACTGTATCTTTCAGCCTGTAGGGAAAGGACCTGAAGTAGAGTCAGTGTGACCTTGTCCTTCCCTTTGATAAGATCTTTGTCCTCTCTGATTTCCTCTGTAATGACCCCTTCTGGATTGATATCCTCTTTGATGTTGTCCCTTTTGATAGTATCTTGGATAAGATTGGGAGGAGCTTTGCCTTAAAGCTGGAGCTTGAGGGGTTGAGCCTAATCCAGAATCTGGAGGAGGAGGAGGAGGAGGCTGATATTGTGAAGATCCTTTTTCATATTTATCAAGCTTCCTTCTCTTCCTTATAGCTTTCAGTTGATTCCTGGAGTATTGCATCCATGGCTCAGAAATTGGGCAATCATACAGAATGTAGTAGGGAATATCATTGGAGTCTTTTGCTTTAGCTGGAGGAACTGACATCATGGCTTTGCTTCTAGCTTTCCTCTTCTTGGTAATGGTATGGGCAGAGTCATCTGATTCAGTCTGGAATTGGTCACTATCTGAGCTTTGTGGTCTGTTATACAGATCATCAATGCTTTTCAAGTACTTTTCTTGAAGCTTTAACTGATCAGAAGTTAGAGCAGGAGCAACAGCAGCAGCAGACACTTGAGCAGGAGCAGGCATAGCAGCAGGTGTGGAATCTTCTAGGTAGAAAGCAAGTTCTTTATCAGCAGCAGTTACTGGAATAATCTCTATATCTTCAGCAGCAGCAGCAGCAACAGTTACAACAATAGGAGGCACAATGGCCTTAGTAGCAGTATCAGGAATATCCACAGTCTTCCAGGAATTGATATAGGATTCAATGTGGCTGGGATCACAAACAGATACAGGCACAATGGCCTTAGACAGATCTTCAGTGAGAGGTACTGGCAGAAATCTGAAATGAACTGTATCAAATTGAGATAGCAGGCTCTGAAGATTTAATGCAAAAACAGGAGCAACCACTGGCACATCCACTTCTTCATAAAGCATCTCCCCCTGCCTTGGTTCAAGGAGAGCTTAATCAAGGCACCCAGTAGAAGGGATTGCCTGGGAGGAGGAAAAGGAGGAAAGTTTGGTAGATAGCTCCTGAACTTGTTTCAGGAGTGGAGCCAGGGAAGTCTCCAACAAAGATGTCAGCCTGGGGGCTAGCAACTCATAAAGTCTGTCTGCCAACCTTGGAAGATCTACATGCTCAAGTGGGGCTTGAGCAGAGGTAGGAGTAAAGGTAGATGGAGGGATGTTGGCTGGAGCTGAAGGTGTGGAGGAAGGTGGAGAGGGAATGGATGGCTCTGAGGATGGAATTGTGGAGATAGAAGAGGTTGAGGTGGAGATAGGTAAAGCAAGAGATGGTGTGAAGGATGGTTGGGAGAGGATGTCATGAAGCATTTGTTGAAAAGAGGAAGTAGAGGGTGGCTCAGGAGGAGAGGAAGGAGAATCATCCATGAAGGAATCATCTACAAGGGAAAAGGATGGTAGAGTGAAGGTTGAATAAGAGAAGAGAGGATGGAATTCTTCTGAGGTGGATACTGGAGGGGATGAAACTAGTGAGGAAATGGTAATTGGGGATGATGTGTTTATGGTTGTGACTGGAGGAGAGGAGGAAATGGCTGGGGAGGATACAGCTGGAGGAGGAAGAGAGGCAGGCAACACTTCTGCTGGTGGAGTGACTGAAGCAGTCCTAGTGCCTGAAGGAAGTGGTGCAGTAGCTCTTGTAGGGTTGATGATTTGCCTGTCCCATTTGCTGAATAGGGCACAGGAAAGCCTCTTGGATGCATTGATGAACATCCCAGAGGAGGTTAACAGCTCAGGGCATCTGTAGTGCAGATAGACCCCTAAGATTCTCCCAAAGCTCACAACAGTCTTATTGATCTTCTTCTTAATTAAGTTGAAGAAGATTGATCCCCAATCAAGGTGTTTCTTATCCAGCAGAGCTCCCATCAGACAAAACTGATATCCTTATATTGTATCATGGGCAGAGTGCTTGGCCAGCAGCACTTTTCCAACTACATCGGCCAAAAACTGAAATTCCAACGACAGATTCTTCTTTAAAAGTTTGTTAGGGTTCACAGCATTGTGACCCATTCTATCAAGCATTGAATCATAATCTTCTCCAGATAATTCAATAGAGTCTTCTCCAGTACTGAGATGAAACACTTTAGTTATGAGAGCCGGGGACAGTTGTACCTGGGTCCCTCTTATGAAGCCGATGACAGAATTCTCATTCTCATCTGTCGCAGAATAGCACCATTTTTTTATTTCATCTGAAGCAATTTTCATTCTGGTAGTCATTATTTCCAATAACTGCTGATCTCTGAACAAACTGAGAATATCCTTGAATCGCTGATCGCTTCCATCAAACGAGCTTATATCGATATCAAAACCGGTATCAAATTTCATTTTCGAAAGGGCGGCAGTAGTTGAAGCCATCTGTACCTGCAAAGATTGAACGAACATGACCAAGTGTAGAAGGTTTTGGAGGGAAAGAGAATTTGCAGAGAGTATGAAGGCGTAAACGACGAGCGGCGGCCGAAAAATGATTTTATATTAGGGTTCGACGCGAAAAAGGAAAATCGTAGTGCTCAGTTCGACAGTACGTCGATCTCAGCTCGACGATTTGGGCTACAGAGGGAATTTGAAGAGACGCCAATAGTGTCGAACTCCGTTCGACGTTATTGAGAGCGTCGAGCTCTGCTCGACGACCAAGGAGCAGACAGAAGGAAAGCCTAGATCTAACGGCGGCGCTGAACTCAGATCGACGCTTCAAGAACCGTCGATCTCCGGTCGACGATTTATGGGAAAACGTCGATCTCCGTTCGACGTTTTCTGGGAAAACATCGAGCTCAGTTCAGAGACAGAACTTATTCTACAGACACAAAAAGAATTGATTTTTAAGCCTAGTCTTGGTCTGTTTTATCTTTTCAAAATCTTGTAATTTAATTTAGGCTTCCTCCATCTAACATGCCTAACTGATTTAGGAAGAAACTGTGTTTCTTTTCATCCAAAGGTTTGGTGAAAATATCTCCCCTTTGCAAATCAGTAGGAATATATTGAAGTTCAATTTTATTTTTCTCTACATTATCTCTTAGAAAGTGATGCCTAATTTCTATGTGTTTTGTCCTACTATGGAGGACTGGATTTTGTGCTATAGAGATAGCACTAGTATTATCACAGAAAATTTTAGACTTCTCTAAGTTGTAGCCATAGTCTAAGAGCTGATTTTGTATCCACAATATTTGTGAACAGCAACTGCCTGCAGCCATATACTCAGCTTCAGCAGTTGAGGTTGACACAGATGTTTGCTTCTTACAAAACCAGGAGACAAGTCTGTCACCAAGGAACTGACATGTTCCACTGGTGCTTTTCCTGTCTATTCTGCATCCAGTATAATCAGCATCTGAAAATCCAGTTAAATCAAATGCTGAATCTTTTGGATACCAGAGACCTAGATTTGGACAACTTTTTACATACCTAAGAATCCTTTTAACTAGAGTTAGGTGTGACTCTCTAGGGCTAACTTGGAATCTAGCACATATGCATGTAGCAAACATTATATCTGGCCTACTGGATGTAAGGTACAATAGAGAGCCAATCATTGCTCTATATGTTGTCTGATCAACTGGTTTCCCATGTTCATCAGCATCCAATACAGCATTGGTAGGCATGGGTGTTTTCATACAAGATGCCTCAAACATACCAAATCTCTTAACCAATTCTTTAGCATACTTGGTTTGAGAAATAAATATGCCTTCAGCATGTTGCTTGACTTGCAATCCTAAGAAGAAGGACAGCTCACCCATGCTACTCATTTCAAATTTAGAATGCATAAGCTTGGAAAATTTTTTGCACAAGTTTGAATCAGTAGAACCAAAAATAATGTCATCTACATAAATTTGCACCAGTAGGGTATGGGACTTATGGGTTCTAATAAAAAGAGTTTGGTCTACTCTCCCCCTAACAAAATCATTTTCCAGAAGAAAGCATGCTAGGGTCTCATACCATGCTCTAGGAGCTTGCTTGAGACCATATAATGCTTTATGCAGTTTGAAAACATAATCAGGGTGAGTTAGAGAGATAAAACCTGGAGGTTGTCTAACATAGACTTCCTCTTTGATGTCCCCATTGAGAAATGCACTCTTTACATCCATCTGGTATACTTTGAAACTTTTGTGGGCAGCATAAGCTAGGAATATTCTGATGGCCTCTAACCTTGCAACTGGTGCAAAGGTCTGATCATAGTCTATTCCTTCTTGTTGAGAGTACCCTTGAGCAACTAGCCTTGCCTTATTTCTGACTATGACTCCTTGATCATCAAGCTTATTTCTGAAGACCCACTTTGTTCCAACAATGGGATGATCTTTTGGCTTAGTCACTAGATCCCAAACCTTGTTCCTTTCAAATTGATGCAGCTCCTCTTGCATTGCAATGATCCAGTATGGATCTTGCTCTGCATCTTGAATGGATTGAGGCTCAATTTGAGATAGGAAGCAAGTGTGCATCAGGTTCTGGTTGACCTGATTTCTGGTTTGCACACCAGCTGAGATCTCTCCAATTACTTGGGTGATTGGATGATCTCTTGTTGTTACTAAATCAACAGGGGGTGTTGATTGTTCACCAGCCTGTGTTGTTGTCTCCTCTAGTGGAACAACAACTGGCTCTTCAGGATGATTTTATTCAAGATGTTGCACTTCTTCATCATCACTGCTTTCATTCTTTTGCTGAATAGGTTGAGAGGTTGTGTCCTCTTCTTTAACCTATAATCTGTCCATACCTTCTGATATGGATTATACCTGCAAGGGTTCTTTGGTAGAAGTAGACTTCTCCTTATAATACATGTTAGTCTCATCAAAAGTAATGTGAACAGATTCTTCAATTTTACAAGATGATTTATTATATATCCTATAGGCCTTGCTGATCATGGAGTATCCCAGAAACACTCCTTCATCAGCTTTAGCTTGGAATTTAGCTAGATATTTCTTGTCATTATTATGAATATAACAAATACAGCCAAAAATTTTAAAATAATTTACATTAGGTTTCTTCCCTTTGAGCAATTCATAGGGAGTCTTGCCCTTTAGTTTATGTATCAGGCTTCTATTTAATACATAGTTGGAGGTGTTCACTACCTCAGCCTAAAAGGATAGAGGTAGGTGAGCATCTGTCAACAATGTAGTAGCAGATTCAATTAGGGTTCTATTTTTCCTTTCAGCTACCCCATTTTGTTGAGGAGTTCTAGGATCTGAGAAAGTATGCCTGATCCCTTCACTTTGACAGAACTCTTGCATAAGAAGAGAATCAAACTCTGTCCCATGATCACTTCTGATCAGGGCAATGTGAGTGTTGAACTCAATCTGTATGCATTTGAGAAACTCTGTCAAACATTTAAAGTTATCAGACTTCTTCCTCAGAAAGAATACCCATGTGAATCTTGAGAAGTCATCTAAAACTACTAAAGTATAGGACTTCCCTCCTAGGCTTTGTACTGATATGGGTCCAAAAAGGTCCATGTGCAACAAGTACAGAATCCTAGGTGAATCACTCTTATTAATTGATTTAAAACTACTTTTAGTTTGCTTGCCCAATTGACAAGCCTTGCAAAGTCCTTCCTTCTTGTAGGGACCAGAAGGTAGTCCTCTAACAAGGTTGTCTTTGGATAGCCTAGCAATGGTTCTAAGGTTAATATGCCCAAGTCTCTTATGCCATAAAATATTAGGTTTTGAAATGGAATTGAATAAACAGATATCTACTTTAGAAGAAAGAAAATCTACTAAGTAAATGTTACCTGTCCTTTTACCTGTTAACACAGTTGTGTTATTCTCTGACTTGATCTTACACAGGGATTTGTTGAAGGTCACCTTGTATCCTTCATCACATAGTTGACTGATACTTATCAGATTGTGCTTCAGCCCTCCACATATGCCACCTTCTTAAAAGTGACTGAGCCTATCTGAGCAGCACCATATCCTTTGGTTTGACCAAAATTTGAATCACCAAAAATCACCTTGGGTCCAAGTTTGGTTATGAAGGATGATAGGTTCTCCTTGTTCCCTGTCATGTGCTTTGAGCACCCACTATCCAGATACCATTGTTGGTTAGATACTGGATAGGTCTTCACCTGCACATAAACAGCTTATTTGTTTTTGACCCAGTTAACCTTGGGCCTAGGTTGATATCCCTTAAATTCTGAAACAAAAGACATCCCAGGTTGATCCTTATAACCTTCAGGATGGTATCTCTTAGGAGGTACTATCCATTTAGTATAGGGGTTAAAGCCTTGGGATGTGGGACCTCTAGGATTGAATCTAGATGTGCCATTGAAGGAATGTTCACAGACCTGATCTCTGTTCGACCATCGTTGAGTTGAGGTCGACGATCTTGGGTCAGATCGTCGATCTCTGTTCGAAGATCGATTATGGCGAAGTTTAGAGTTTGGATATCGTCGATCTGAGGTCGACGATCTGTGGTTAGATCGTCGAGCTCTGTTCGACGATCGTCGAGCTCTGCTCGACGCAATCTGTTGAACTGGATTTTTCTCTGACAGATCTGTATTCTTTCTAGCTACCTCTATTACTCCCTTTCCTTTGTCAGAGACAAATTTGATTGGAGTTGTTAATATTATAGGTTGGCTGGATGAGGCACCCAAGCCCAGTGTACTGTTGAATCTAGAGTTCACTGTGCTTGTAATGTCCATCAGTCTGATACTTCTCCCATTTAGGGATTCTTCAAACTTTTTAGCTCTTGACAGTTCACTTTTCAGTGAAGCTATCTCCTCCCTACAGCATTCTAACTCCTCAGAGAGTTTGAGGTTATTTGAGCTTAGGACATTGTATTCAGATGATTTATTTCTGAGAGAGATTATCTCTTTTTCAGATCTTAATAAATCCAAGCACAATGTCTTAAATTCATTTTTGAAGTCCTCAGAATTAAAATCAAAAGAGTTAATTACCTGATCTTCCTCTGGTTGATTTTCTGAATCTGAATCTGATTATTCATCAGAGTTTTACTGTGAGGCATTGATAGCCATCATGCAGTATTCTTTCTCATCAGCATCATCTTCATCATCACTGGAGCTAGATGAAGTTTCAGAATCTTCTTCTGTCTCACTCCATGTCTCAGCAACAAAACCCTTCCTTGTATTTTTGTTCCTGCTAGAGGAGGCTTTGTCTGAGCTGTTCTTTTTGAAATCTTTTCTTTTCTTCTTTCTCTTCTATCCTTTCTGTCCTTGTTCTTGTTCTCTGGACAGTCAGGCACAATGTGGCCTGGTTTCCTGCAACCAAAGCATATGATTTATTTGTTATTATTATTTGACTTGTCATACCTTGGTTTGTCATGTCCTTTGTATGGCCTTTTTCTGAAGTCCTTTCTGGCTAGCTTGTAGAATCTTTTGGCCAGTAGGCTGACCAATTCCTCATTGCCTGTGAGTTTTTCTTCAGGCTGATCTTCAATAGCTTTGAAAGCTATTGACTTCTCTTTCCTTGAGGCTGGTGAAGCAGCCTTCTGTTCTTCTTCTCTGTTCTTGATAAGCAGCTCATAGGATTTGAGCTTGCCTAGGAGAGTTTCAGTAGTGATTTCATTTTGACTTCTGGCATCTTTGATTGGCCAGATTCTTGAGTCCCAAGTACTGGGGAAGCACATTAGGATCTTGTCATTAAGCTCAGTCAATGAGATTTCTTTATCCAAGGTCCTTAGATCATTGACAATCAGACTCAATCTATTGTACATATCTTCTACTGACTCAGTCTCTTCTTTCTTGAAATTCTCATATTGGGTTATGAGGTGAGATCTCCTGTCTTTCCTTTCATCAGCAGACCCTGAGACAATTTCAGAGAGCTTGTCCCAAATTCCTTTGGCTGAGTTGCAGTCTGCTACTTTCTGAAATATCTCATCAGACATTGTCTGAGCTAAGATGTTCATGGCCTTTGCATCTGCAGTTTTCCATTTCTTTATGTCTGCATCTGTTCCTGAGGGAGGTGGAACAGCATTTGTGCTTGAGCTTTCTGGTGGACTTGGACAAACTGTCAAGACAGAATTGAAAATATCTTCATCAATAGAGTTCATGTATAATTTAATCCTTGCCTTCCAAAGTGCAAACTTAGATTGATTGCACACTAGAGGTCTGGTGCTTGCATAATCCTTGTTCTGTGCCATGTCTTAGAGTAAAAGATATTATAAGAAGAAATATCCCTCTTAAAAGATAGATTTTGCCAAGGATCACTTGATTCAGGTGTTAGCCTGTATGAGCAACCAACCTCCCTCTGATACCAATTGAAAGTGAGGGTAAGATCTATCTCAACTCTAGAGGGGGGGGGGGAGTGAATAGAGTTTATTCAAATAAGTTTCACAGCTTTGAAAATATCAACACATATAAAATTTAATTTACACTATAGTGTAGAGTGCTAGAAAATAATTAAAGAAGCAAGAAACTAAGAGCACAGCACACATCAACAATCAAACAAACAATCCAGAAGACACAAGGAAATATAGTGGTTCCCCAAAAACTTGGGTACATCCACTCATCTACCACCCTTGGTAGGAATCCACTCAGGATGAGTTGATCAGGTGTCCTGACACCAATGAGCTTTTGTCAAGGTGCTCAAAAACCAAAACTGGATTTTTTTATAAGGTGTCTTGCCACCACTGAGTTTTGACAAGGTTCTCAGAACAAGACAGAACTTTTGAAGAGAGTTCAAGAACCCTTTTACAGCAGTAAAATAAAAAGGAAAAGGAAATGAAGTTGTCTTCTCTGTTCTCAAATCAAATGAGAGAAGACTAGTGGATCTTTGTTGTCAAAGCTCCCCCTGAGATGTAGACTAGTTCAGGAAGGGAAGCTTTGCTCTAGGGTGATAGGTCTTCAGAACTTTGATCTCCAGCAAAAGATTGTTTTAGCAAGAAGACTGAGAAATGAGGTGTCTGGAGTTCTCTTTTGATGAAGTTGTGAAGGCTTGTTAGTAAACAAGAAGATTCTTATGTCACAGTTCTTCTGTTCTTCTTTTTCTATCAGTATTCTGTATATTGTGTATTCTTCTGTATATGTTTTTTATTGAAAAAGAAAGATCTTATTCTCTGAAGAATTCTTTGTCCAAAGTAGCCGTTGGCAGTCATAAAAGTCTTCCATAAGGAGTCTTGTCTTCTAGAGGAAAGTCCAGCAAACATTCTCTGAATAATACCTTGAAACTTGCTCCAGAATAAAGACAAACGGCTGGCAGATCTTCTTGTCATAAATGCTGATAATATTCAAAAACATTCCAAAGAATAACAGCATTTGAATCCTTAAAAGACGTCGATCTCTCAGAGGAATCGTCGATCTGAGCTCCACGATCGTCGAACTGAGCTCAGAGTTAGAATGAGATCAAGCAGACAGAAAACGTCGACCTGAGCTCGAAGATCGTCGACCCGAGCTCAGCGACCTGAAGAATAACTGAAGAGAGATCGTCGATCTGAGCTCGAAGATCGTCGACCGGAGTTTGACGCTTCATCAAGTTGAGCTCAGAGAGCGTCGAACCGAGTTCGACGTTTCGTCGACCTGAGCTCGACGAGAATTGCATTAGACTTAGCTCTTCAACCTTGATCTTGGAATGGTCCTGGGGGCAGCTTCAAACCTAAGTTCTAAGCCCTAGACTCATTCTAATGTTGACCTTTACAACTATACAACTAGGTCAACCTGGTTTCCTAAGACAAACATAGTGATCCTTACCCAAATTAGTAATAGGGTGTTCCAACAAATACGTCATTATTGAATTATATAATTACCGAAAAATCGGGGGCGTTACATAACCCTTTTTACATTTTGTTGTCTATTGATTGAATTCTATTACCACTTGTATTTTCTTGTTGAGGTGTTCTTTTTTTTTGAATGCCTCAGGTTCAGGGCAATAGCCGGGTGAGCGGCTAGGTTTGGAAGTTTTCTAGTGGACTGCTGTTTTGCAGAGGTTTTCTTCACAGTAGTGAGGTAGTGTTTTGTTGCTTTCATGTTAGTACAGACATACATTCTCTCCAGTTGGTTCATGTCAGGTTGTTGACGCCCACTAGGGGTTTTCTTTTGAAATGCTAATTACTTTGCTAAGCTGCCTAGTTGGCCTGTTTTGTGGTTGTGTTTACTTGCTCTCTGGGAATGTTTATGCTAGGTTGCATGTTAGGTATTTTAACTTATAAAAGCATTACTTCTAGTATTTCATACATGTCATCTTTCTAAAACAAAATGCTATTTTCTAACTAACGTAAAGACTATTTCTATACATATAATAAATCTAGAGTCTTGCGTACCGCGAGTTGTCCTTCAAGGATGTTTATGCTCATGTAGGATGTTAATCCAACATAATAAAAGTATTTCTGCAGCGTATAACTATACTTTTACTCGTGGACTAGCTGATCCACAGTGTCGAGGGAGACATCCATCTAAACTTAAACTGGTTTTTACTTAATAACTTATGGATTTCATATAAACTGTAGAGTTTGGATTCTTGCCTGAGTGCCTGCAGTTATCCCCTGCACGGCATGGCATCACGCGTGTATTTTCTCTTACTCTGATATAACTTAAATGTTAAGAAAATACGAGATGTGACAGTTGGTATCAGAGGGATGGGTTGTTAGACAATTGGTCAAGCAACTGTCTCTAGTTAGTGTTAGTTATCTAGTGTCATTTCATACACACACCGATGTGTCATCAGTACGTCTTGGCTAAAGCACGAACACTATACTCATAAGCATGATAAGAAGTATACATGGCATATTGCGTAGTATGGGATGCATAATATGTGTTTTTATATGGATCCACCATAGGTGGCAACATGTGACGGTTTTCTAGTATGGGATGCATAACCACCATCACATGGGTGCCCATTAACACGTTTTCTTTTTTCATTGCATGTGATGTTATGTAGCATGGGATGCATAACATTTCATGTGTACACCGCTCATAACATACATAAAGGCCTTTTTAGATTGCATAGCACAACATGCATGACATAACATTACATTAGCACACGTGCGAAGCTAAAGATTTACGTGATGACATGTATACACACATGGTTTTAAAGTAAAAGGAATGAAAATTCATGCATTCATGGTCTATGCACATGATTAAATAGGATGATGGTATATCATCCTAAGTTTAATCATGACATCATTAATATTATCCCCTAAGGAAGTTAGCAGCTTAAGCAAGTAGTTGTACATGTTTTGTCTAAAGTAAGATTTGTAGTTCTAGTAGTAAGCTGGATTTTGATTAGTCATTAATTGTGATATTAGGATGTCGAGAAATCCTACGACGAGGTCGAATCCCCAGTCAGAGGGCGAGAAGTCTGGTACTCAGAATGAGGATGTGATAGAAGGACTGCGACAAAGCAATGAAGCTTTTTTTAGGCAAATGTTGGAGATGCAGACGCAAATCCAAGCCTTATTCACTGCAATTGCAGAACAATCGCTTAGAGTTCAGGACCCGGCTGTGGGTTAAGGTGTTCCAGTTCCTCCTGCTCCTCTTGTGCCCCCAACTATGCTGCCACCAGAGATGAACTTCATCTCGCATTTTCAGCGATTAGGACCCCCTACTTATATGATGGTAGGGAGGACTTCATTGCTTTGGAAGACTGGATTATAGCCTTCGTGGAGATTTTCTCTTACTCCGGAGTTTCAGCGGACCAGAGAGTGATGGTCGCTGCTTATCAGCTCAAGGGACTTGCAAAGAGTTGGTGGCTGAGGCAAAAGGAAAACTTGAAGGATGGATGTTTATGGGAAGTATTCAAGGAGCTTTTGCTAAAGAAGTTTCTGCGATCGATCGAGCGATACAGTTTGTTGAATGATTTCCTGTACTTAAAGCAGAGGCAGCTCACAGTGAGTGAGTATGAGGTGGAGTTTAGCAAGTTGAGCCAGTTCGCCCCAGATTTAGTGATTTTTAAGCCCAACAGAGTTAAACATTTTCTGGGTGGTCTAAGGAGTGATATCCAACAGCTAGCAAATGCTTATGGATTAGAAACATATGCTAAAGTAGTAGAAGCTTCTCTTAAGGTTGAAGCGATCGACAATGCTAAGAATTGTGGTCAGTAGTTGAGAAAAGATAAGTGAAAATTTGATGAGGGAAGAAACTCCAAGGAATTGTGTTCTGCTTTTAGGAAAAGAAGCAAAGAGACATGCAGTTTTTGTGGCCGATCAGGCCATCCATTCAAGAAGTGTTTCAAGAGAATAGGAGCTCGGAATCAGGGGCAGGTTCATGAAATTAAGTGTGCTCCTAAGGGAGATTTGGTTTGTACTTCATGCAAACTAAGGGGGCATGATGTTGCCCATTGTTGGGGTAAGGAAAGGGGCTACTTTCTGTGCGGACAGAAAGGACATTTCAAGTCGAAGTGTCTGCAGGCTCAGCCCCTGTTGTAACCAGTTCCACTTCAGGCTTTGCAACCACCACAACAGCATTTGGACAAGGGAAAGGTAAAGTTGAACACGGCGTCTCTTGAGGAAGCCTAGATGTCTACACAGGTTATTTCAGGAAGGTTTAAGGTAAAGAACCGTTGGGCACGCATTCTTTTTAATTCTGATGCTACCCATTTGTTTGTGGTTAGGACCTTTGTTGAGCGTCATTGTCTGACTCTGTATAAAGATGGCGATGTGTTTCATGTCAAGTTTCCCTCTAGTGATTCAGTGGTATCAGACCAAGGCATTCAGAGTTTTCTGATTCTGTTAGGTGATTTTCTAGTGGTTGTTGATTTGAAGGTGATAGACTTGGAAGATTTCGATGTGATATTGGGCATGGACTGGTTGTCTAGATATGATGTTATTATCCAGTGCAAGGTTAAGCGCTTGGACTTTAAGATGGACAACGGTCAACCCAAGAGTGTTTATGGTTATCCGCGCCAGAGTTCTCTGATTATTTCTACTGTATGTGCTCAAAAGCTTTTAGATTATGGATGTTTTGCTTGTTTGGTTTTAGTTTTTGAAACGAAGGTTGGTTTTCCGTGTTTAGAGGTGATCCCCATGGTGCGTGAGTTTCCTGATGTATTTCCTAATAATCTTCCTAGCCTTCCACCTAAGAGATATGAAGAGTTTGTGATAGATTTGGAGCCGTGTGCTCGTCCTATTGCTAAGGCACCATACCGAATGGCCCCTCGTGAGCCGGAGGAGTTGCGTACCCAACTGGATAATTTGTTCCAAAGCGAATTTATTAGGCTGAGTTCTTCACCTTAGAAAGCCCCCGTATTGTTTGTGAAGAAAAAGGATGGATCAAATAGGCTTTGCATTGATTATAGAGAATTGAATAAGGTTACCATCAAGAACAGATATCCTTTTCCAAAAAATTAATGATTTGTTTGATCAATTGCGCGGTAGTTGTGTGTTTTCGAAGATTGACCTTCGTTCAGGCTACCATCAGTTGAGGATCCATGAATCAAATATTCCACGGACGACCTTCCATTCCCGGCACGGACATTTTGAATTCTTGGTGATGTCTGTTGGTTTGACGAATGTACCCTCTGTCTTTATGGATATGATGAACAGAGTGTTCAAGGATTTTCTGGACCGTTTTTTGTCGTATTTATAGTCGATGTTCTAGTTTATTCCCACAGTGCGGAAGAGTATGCCCAGTACTTGCGTTTAGTTTTGTCTGTTTTGAGGGACCATAAGCTGTTTGCTAAGCTGAGCAAGTGTGAGTTTTGGTTGCCTCAAGTTTCTTTCTTGGGTCATGTGGTAAATAAAGGTGGAATTTCAGTTGACCCTAATAAGATAGCTGCTATTATGGATTGGAATATACCCACCACACCCAAGGAGATAAGGAGCTTCCTAAGGTTGTTTGGATATTATAAAAGGTTTGTAGAGGGTTTCTCTATGTTGTCTACGCCACTGACTAAACTAACGTAGAAGAATGCAGCTTTTGTTTTGAACGATAAGTACGAGGAAGCTTTTTTGGAATTGAAGAGAAGACTGTGCACTGCTTTAGTGTTGACCTTATCTATGGAAGGAATAGAATATGTCGTATATGTAGATGCATCACACGTTGGACTTGGTTGTGTGCTGGTGCAAGAAGAAAAGGTAATTGTGTATGGGCCTAGGCAGTTAAAGATTCATGTGAAGAACTACCCTACGCATGATTTGGAGTTCGCAACTGTAATTTATGCACTAAAATTGTTGAGGCATCTATTATATGGTGTGTTGTGTAAGATTTACACCGATCACAAGAGTTTAAAATACGTTTTCACTCAAAGGAAGTTGAATCTGCGCCAATGGAGATGGTTAGAGTATGTAGCAGATTATGATGTCGAGATCCAATACAATCCGGGACAGCTAATGGTGTAGTTGATGCCTTGAGTAGAAAGACAATTAAGATTTTTAATCTTTCTATGGACTTGCTGGTAGAATAATTTCTCTTGATGGATATTTTTGTTGGTAGTTGTAACTCGTCAAGTAGTTTGGAGGTAGATGAGCCTTCATGGATTGCACTCAAAAGACTGCATCAGATGGAAGATCCTGATTTATTGTACCTTTACAAGAGAACTGAGAAAGGGGAGTTACCAGAATTTTCGATTGATTATGCGGGTACCTTGAAGTACCGTGGCATATTTTGTATCCCTGCTATTGAGGACATTCGATTTAAGTTGTGCAGTGAGGCGCACAGTTCTAGTGTTGCCTACCACCTAGGTTCTACAAAGATGTATCAAGATCTAAAGCAGATTGTCTGGTGGTTTGGAATGAAGGGTGATATAGTTAGGTTTGTGTCCGAATGTTTTACATGTAAGCGTGTTAAGGCTGATCATAGAAGGCCTGGTGGCAAGTTGACGCCTTTTGATATTCCAAGATGGAATTGGGAGAGTATTTTCGTGGACTTCATTACGGGTTTACCGAGATCTCCCTAAGGTCACGATTCTGTTTGGGTGATTGTAGATCGACTGACGAAGTGTGCTCACTTCGTTTCGTTTAAGATTGGCAACTCCATGAAGAATATAGCCGAATTATATTTAGATGAAGTCATCAAATTGCATGGAGTACCAGTTACCATTGTATCAGATCAAGACTCCAGGTTTACATCTCTCTTTTGAAAAGCTTACAAGAAGGGTTGGGTGCCAATTTGAGGTATTCCACCGCTTATCATCCGCAGACTAATGGTCAAATGGAGAGAGTAAATCAGACGTGAAGGATATGATCAGATGTTATATTTTGGACCACAGAGGAGCGTGGGATGAGTGACTCAGATTGATGGAGTTTGCATACAATAATAGTTATCAAGAAAGTTTGCAGATGGCCCCATTTGAGGCCTTGTATGGGTGGCGATGCAAAACTCCCTTATTTTGGGTCGAGGTCGGTGAGAGACCTTTATTAGGTCCAGAAGCGTTAGAAGAAATGGATATTTCTGTTAAGCATATCAAAGAAAAGCTCTATATAGCTCAGGAGCGTTATGAGAAGAACGCTAATCGTCGAAGGACTGATTTGGATTTTACGGTTGGATACCTGGTTTTTCTAAAGGTTTCCCCAATTTCTGACGTTAAGAGATTTGGAAAGAATCATAAGTTGGACCCGAGGTATATGGGACCTTTTAAGGTTGTTGAGCGTATTTGTGTATCCGCTTATAGGCTTGATTTGCCCGCAAATTTTCCTGGTGTGCACGACGTGTTTCACGTGAGCCAGTTGCAAAAATGTGTGCTCAGTGATCGGTAGATTCTTGATGTTGTGCCCCAGTTGGAGCCTAATATTTCTTATGTTGAGATGTCTGTCCGCATTCTTGATACTCAAGATCGAGTGTTGCAGAGGAAAACCATACCAATGGTTAAAGTTTTGTGGCGAAACCAAGATGTGGAAAGGGCCACCGTAGAGTTAGAGTCAGCTATGAGGGAGGCTCATCCTCATCTGTTCTCCTAGTTTATTGGTATGTATGCTTTTCAATAACCCTTGGTTATTTTTTTTCTTTTGTAATAGAGGTTTTGTGCGTAAAGTTTCGGGACGAAACTTTCTTTTAGGGGGAGTGGATATAACTCTCCTGATTTTTTGATATTTATTTTAATTCGTTATCTGGCATGTTTATGATGTCAGGGTGTTACGTTGATGCATTTTTGGCATATGCCATTGTTAGAGCGTGGTTTTAGCTCTTAGGTTTTTTGTGTGTGGCTAGGTTTAGCCTGTTTGCAAGATTCCCTAGTGAGCCGGGTCTGTTTTGGTGACTCGGTGGAGCCTCTTTGGGAATGCTTGTGTTTTGGCTTCGGGAGGTGTTTGCCCATGTTTGGTTCGTCGAATCTTAATTTTGACTGCATCGTTGGGTTCATAGCGTCGGTATTTAGCTACAGAGTAATTTTTATAGAAATCTGTGCTAGCGCGAACATTGGGTCGTTTGGACCATTATTTAATAATAAATTATTATTATAATACTTATATTTCTAAGTATAAATAGCCTTGTGAATAGACAAACCCTATACATCATCTTCTTCTTGAAACTGTCGGCTGTTACGGGAATAGCGATAGCGGCAGTCTTTACTAAGCATTCAGCCACCGATTTCTGGAGTGTTGGCGCTCAAAAAATCATCATTGGAGGGTAGATCCTGATAGCTCTAACCTATATCTATGTTTCTACGGTAAGTTTTCCCATTTCGTGAAATTTTGGGTGTTAGGAATTTTGTTTTGACCCTCCTTCATCCTGAAATGTTTCAGGAAGTGTTGCTTAGGTGATATTGCGGCCAGATTCTTAAGAAGGACCGTTTGCGTGGCCAGATTTGGCGATTTGAGGCAAGTGGGGGTTTCCCCCCTTGCTTGTTTTTATTTCACATTTTCTTGATTTCCTGCCAGTACAGAAGTTGAGTTAGGGTAGGATCTCCTCCTTGTCAAATTCATTTTCTGTAAATCTTGGGGAAAGTGGTGATTTACACCCTTGCCAAGCTTTAGTGTTATTGTTTATGTCCTAGTAGGATGAATAGTGCTAAGCTTAGCAGCAAACTAGTGGTTGTGGTGAGGGAGCATTGTTACAGGAGAAATCTCTTCCTGAGTGAGCATAACAGTAAGTTATTCTTGGTCTAGGTTTAGATATTGTCAAAAAAAATTATTAATACTATTAATTAAATTATTGAAAAATTAGTGGTTTCTGTAAGGCTAATACTCTATGTTTAGGTAGGATAGCACTTCTGCCATGTTTCTGTCTTAGGATTCGAGTATAGACTTAGCACTGATATTCAGTTTCTAGCCTATGTATAAAAAGCGTTGAGTGTGTTGTACACACTCAATGCGGCATTGAGTGTGTTGATTACACTCAACGCCATAAGATATTAATGCTAAGTATAAAAGTGTTGAGTGTGTTGCACACACTAAACGCGGCGTTGATTGAGTTTAAGACACTCAATGCCATCAGAATTTAATCTAAGTGTAAAAGCATTGAGTGAGCTGACTTCACTCAACGCAGCGTTGAGTGTGTTGAATGCACTCAATGCCATGCTAAGTGTCTGAGCGGCCATGGGTAAAAGCATTGAGTGAGCTAACCTAACTCAACGCGATGTTGAGTGTGTTGAAGACACTCAACGCAATCGCTTAATTTGTTGTCTAAATACAAAAGCGATGAGTGAGTGGTATTCACTCAACGCGGTGTTGAGTGAAGCCTCGCCATGTAGGAATTCTGAGTCTAAGTCAAAAAAACGTCAACAACATTGAGTGGACTCAACGCAATGTTGAGTCCACTCAATGTGGCGTTGAGTGGTTTGGTTTTTCGCTAAGTTTAGCTGGATGGCGTCGAGTGCGTTGACTGCACTCGATGCGGCGTCGAGTGTATTCGACGCTTTTCCGTGAACTTAGAATTATTTCTCTGATTCTTGTCTGATTCCTTGGGAATGGGTCTTAGGGTGAATTTGGGGTTTTCTTCCTCATTTTAGCATAATAAACTAGTGTTGGTTGAAGTTTTGCCGGTTCATGGATGTTAGGGTCTTTGGTGCCCAGTTTTGTGCATCTTTACCCCATATGGGTTGGCGGCTACTAGTGTGTTGGGCAGGTCCCTTCCACTGTGGGTTTGTGACTACTGGTGTGTTGGGTAGGTCCCTTACACCGCAGGTACCGATTTTTCCCCAGTTTTGGGTGTTTCGAGGCATGAGACCACCTTTTCTTGGGCCCAGTGAAGCTTTACTATTGGTGTGTTTGGTAGGTCCCTTCCACCATGGTGTGTTAGGTAGGTCCCTCCCACTGCTTGTGCCGGACTTGGCCGGTGTTTTTGCTCTCTAATGATGAATTGACCAATTTCTTTTTATTT
Organism: Platanthera zijinensis; assembly: GCA_039513925.1. Taxonomy (NCBI): domain Eukaryota; kingdom Viridiplantae; phylum Streptophyta; class Magnoliopsida; order Asparagales; family Orchidaceae; genus Platanthera; species Platanthera zijinensis. The sequence goes on along the minus strand of CM077080.1, from coordinate 152,880,983 downwards.
ATGCACGTATTTTTGCTTATGTTATTTAAGCCTTGATCCTTATAGCACTTTGTGCAACTTGGGATGTTTTACCTTTGTTAGTTCCTTCTTCCCTTTTTCCTTGGGCTTAAATGTTGATGATTCCTTATAATTATCTAGTCATGGGTTGGTAACCCTTTTGACATTTTGTTGTCTATTGATTGAATTCTATTGACACTTGTATTTTCTTATTGAGGTGTTTTTTTTTTGAATGCCTCAGGTTCAAGGCAGTAGCTGGGTGAGCGGCTAGGTTTGGAAGTTTGCTAGTGGACTGCTATTTTGCAGAGGTTTTCCTCACAGTAGTGAGTTAGTGTTTTGTTGCTTTCATGTTAGTACAGACATACATGCTCTCCAGTGGGTTCGTGTCAGGTTGTTGACGCCCACTGGGGGTTTTCTTTTGAAATGCTAATTACTTTGCGAAGCTGTCTAGTTGGCCTATTTTGTGGTTGTGTTTACTTGCTCTCTGGGAATGTTAATGCTAGGTTGCATGTTAGGTATTTTAACTTATAAAAGCATTACTTCTAGTATTTCATACATGTCATCTTTTTAAAACTAAAATGCTATTTTCTAACTACCGTAAAGACTATTTTTATACATATAATAAATGTAGAGTCTTGCATATCGCGATTTGTCCTTCGGGGATGTTTATGCTCATATAGGATGTTAATCAAACATAATCAAAGTATTTATGCAGCGTATAACTATACTTTTACTCGTGGACTAGCTGATCCACTGTGTCGAGGGATATGGCCATCTAAACTTAAACTGGTTTTTACTTAATAACTTATGGATTTCATATAAACTGTAGAGTTTGGAGTCTTGCCTGAGTGCTTGTAGTTATCCCCTACATGGCTTGACATCACGGCGCATATTTTCTCTTACTCTAATATAACTTAACTATATAGAAAATATGGGTTGTGACAGCGCACTCGGTCCTGAGTAGACCCGCTGCTAGGCTCTCACTAGCTGGGAGGGTCGTAGGCTCGCTTAGGGGGTAAGGTAATACCCCGAGAGGATCCCGCTGCTTAGGGTCCATTAGCTGGCAGGGCTGGAAGGCGCACTCGTCCCGGAGTAGACCCACTTCTAGGCTCTCACTAGCTGGCAGGGCCATAGGCTCGCTTGGGGGAAAGGAAGAGAGGTTGGTATTTTGCAAGACCCTAAGAGAATCCCCCTACTAAGGCTCCCATTAGGTGGTAGGGCTAAAAGGAGCACTCGACCCCGAGTAGACCCTCTATCATGCTCTCACTACCTGGTAGGGTCGTAGGCTTGCTTGGGGGGTAAGGGAATACCCCGAGAGGATCCCCCTGCTCAGGCTCCCATTAGCTGGCAGGGCTGGAAGGCACACTCGACCCTGAGTAGACCCTCTGCCAGGCTCTCGCTAGCTGGCAGGGTTGTAGGCTCACTTGGGGGGAAAGGGATATAATTTATGGTTTCTGGCAGCATCAACTAGGCCCTCCGACCAGGCTCCCATCGGGCAGGTTGGGATGAAGGCTCGCCTAGTGAAGAGACAAAAAGGAAGAATAACTAAATTAAGGACCGCTCCCGTCGTCATTCTCTCACCTAGCCGATGGGGAGACTAAACCCAGGACGGACATTGAAAAGATCCTCAATAACAGTCTTACAGAACCAGCACCTGTTTTAAGTTGAGAGAGGGGGGAACTTAGGGCCTTTCGGCACATAGCATCTCGCCAAAGGTATTCCGGCACGTCTTCTCGACATAACCCTCTCGACAAAATGTACTTAGATAATCTATGCAATAAACGAGCAGCGGTCATCGCCTAAAAGCCTAAGGTCCGAGCATGGTCGTGAATACACTTGCAAACGATAATAAGGGAAGCAAAAAATGAACTGGAATAAAAGGCCTTTTGGCGATAAGCAAAAAAGAAAGCCAACTATTTCTACATTAATTCCAAAATGTTACATGTTCTTAGGCATCACTCCTGTTATATAAAAAGTTAAAAAAGAAAAATGTTACGAGATAGAAAAAGGCAAGAGACTATCAGTTAGAACCGTTAGAGGTCTCGCTGGAGCTCCCGCCGAAGGTCACGCTGGATGATCCATCGCAAGACCCGTCGCTCTGGCCAAGATCTAATGCATCTCCTTCGCCATGAGGTTCTCCCTCTCCTGCGGGCTTGGGGATGGTCTCGAACGGCCAGAGCAGGACCCCATGCGCGGTAAGGGTCTCGCCACCTTCATTCAAAAGCCCTGACTGTCAGAGCACTATAATCACCATCACGGTCGCCTTCTGCGCATTCTCTTGCATCATCAGTTCTATGTCATACTATGAGAAGTGACTTGAGACTCTTGTCTAGGGATGGCGGGACAGGAGCCTTGGCTTCTTGCACGATCTTGAGCTCGGCCTTCAGCAGCTTGATCTTGCATTAGAGACCATCACCCTTGCACGTGACAATTTGGTTTGGGCGGAATCCTACGAGAAAATCCATTAAACAATGGAAAATAATAGAAAGGCAAAAGGTATCGGAAATTTCACGTGCCTCAATTGACGGGAAAAGGGCGAGAAGCTTTTGCGAGCTCGTCAGGTCTGCCTTCAGTGCGACCACTTCAGCTGCGGACTGATCCCGCGAATTCTCTGTGTCGCCTATGTTCCGCTATATATGGAGACCGCGGCGCACGCTTGTAAGCTCAAGCGCGTGCATCCTGACTCGCACAGCCTCGTTAGTGAGACCCTTCATGGTCGCTTGGTCATAGAACCTCGCATCCTCCCGATTTTAAAGCTCAAAGCCTGCCACATAGGCCTCGCCGCTAGAGGTTTCTTGTTCCATCCAGGAGGGGAGAAGAGACGAGAGGCGGACTTGGTTGGTTTCGGGTCCCACTGCAGGAGGGGTCGACCTTCTTCGTCCTAATGGTTCCCGCCCAGGCCGAAGTTGCGGTGCCCTTTCGGTACAGGCTTGGCAGGAACCCCCTTTGAGACCACTTAACCCTCGAGGGAGACACTTGCTTCCCCCGCAGAAGATGGGAGCGTGGCCGGGGTTTCGGCCTGGTGTCTGGTTGGGGTCTCGGCGAGGGACTTGCCTTTGTCCGCCGCGGACGATTTTATTCTCTTAAGAGTAGGAGGAGGGGAGTTGGGCTTCCGCTTTCGGGCACTCTATGTCGAAGAGACGTCAGGCTCCTTTCGGCAGGCCAGGGCGGCGAACTGGGCAAGAGATAGGGTGCTAGCAAAACCCCTAATCTCGTCAAAGGGATGGTGGAGGGGAATTTCCCATTCATCCGCGGAAGCTTTAGCGATTAAACTCATAATCTATGATGAAGGGTAGCAGACATGGGATGAAAAGGTACCTTCGCCGAGAGGTATTGGTAGAAGAGATTTCAGGTCTCGACGAAGGAACTGGACGTCAAAGACCTTTGTTCCGAAGAACTCAACAACGGCGCCCTCATGCCCCCCAAGGGCGGGAGGCTTGTAGGTCTGATGGAGACGATGGCCCCCAACAAGATGAAGAAGGCGACAACATGATTACGGAAGATTTTTCTCCGTCTCCAGTCAAAGACTTGTGGTGCCGTGGTGATCTTGTGGAGCGACGCTACAATCTCTGCCCTCGGCGATAATCAAACTTTTAATATTTTATTTGCTTTTATTTGAAGAGTGTTTTATTTCATCATTAAACATTTGGAGTATTTTATTTTATTTATTTGGGTTGCATGTAGCCTAACCATGTGATGAGCCTATATAAGGCCTTGTAATGTTATTTTTCATTAAGTTTAATGAAAAAAATTTGAAAACCCTAATTCCTCCTCTTGAGAAATTTCCCTCCTCTCTCCCTCCTAATAATTTCGGCCTCACCTCTACCATCTCTTCAAGACGCCGATTCCCCTCCTGCTCCCTCACAAAATCCGGCCACCACTCCTCCCTAACCGTCAGCCCTATTTCCTCCTCTCCCTCAAAGTGCTCGACCACCCCTCTTCTAGCTGCCAACTTTTCTCTATCTCCATCATACAAAACTCTCGGCCACCATAATCTAAACCCGACCAACCTCCATTAAACAAAAAACCGACCACCATTCTTTTGCCAACACCAACCAACCATCAAGCATCCTTGGTGGATCTCGGCCAAGGTGTGAAGCGACGAAGGCGTACGAGTTTCATCTCCATCTTGCGTGACTCCGGCGGAGCCGTTGAAGAGCGATCCAGGTTAGAGAAAATCAGAATCATCTATTTCGATTGGGTAAAAAAAATTTCTACCTTCGTGTGTTCCTTTTCCTAGATTTTCTTGCAGTGGAAAACTTTAGCGTTGAATCTTGATAGCTTTAAATAATCGTGGTTTTTTTCGAACGATTTCTGTGTTTATCTTGATTGATTTATTTTTCGAGAGGATTTGAGAACCTCGCTACTTTTTGTTGGGAGAGATATGACGTTACCGAATCGTAATTTTTGGTAGATCTCTTTTGGTAGAACCTTCGCTCGATCGGACCGGGTGGATCCTTTTAGCCGGAAAGAATACTGGCATATAGCAATTTATTCGATCCTAATCGATTTGGCTACCCGTGCATTAGCATCTAATTGATATAATTGGTTGCGTGTGCGCAATGTTGAAAAATTGTGCGAGTGTAGAATTCGAACGTTGAGAGACAATCGTGCTTAATTTGTAGGTTTTACGGTGTCAACGTGTGGGCCTGCTGTTGGGTTTCTATAAATAGTATGGCACAACACTTGTGCGTGCAGCAGAAGTAATAAAATCTAGAACAACCCAAAGAGATTGGATCGGGCCATAAATGTTGAATCAAGAAGTTAAAACATAAATATGCAAAATTACCTCTTCGGTGTTGAGTCACAACTCAACAAAGTGCTCCAAGTGTGATTCCTTGTCGGTGGCGAGTCCTACGTGGAATAACGTCCACGTCTCTGCAGAAATCCACACGAGTGAGAGAACCCTGAGCTTCATCGCACGAAGGATCGGGAGGAAGGTCAGCCGCACCTTGCAACTCCACGGACTGCTAGGTCTGCGCCAGGAGAGGCAATACCGACGACGATCGTCGGAAATGGGAAGGTCGGCGGAGCAGACGCGGTGGCGGAACACTTCCGTCGGCGGTGTTCGGGATTCGGCAGGTCGGAACAGCAGCGGAACACTTCCGTCGGTTTCGATCGGCCGCAGGATGAATCGCGTTAAATCCCAAAAACCCTAAGTCCCCTTTTATACTAAAAGTATAAACAGACCTAAAGCATATTTATCCGCAGACCACACAGTATAAGGTCCCAGAATCGATCGGCGAGAATCAGATCCAGAATCGGCGAGAATCATATCCAGAATCGGCGAGAATCACCTTGCACAAATGGCGTTGAGAGCGTTGAGTCATACTCAACGATTCTCGACGAATCTGCCAACGGCGTGGAGTCATCTCGACGACTCTCGACAACTCTGTCTTAGTCGTTGAATCATCTCGACGACTCTCGCCGAATTCGCCATGGCGTTGAAATCGTTGAGTCATACTCAACGATTCTCGATGATTCTCGTCGATTCTGCCATAGTCGACGAGTCAAACTCGACGACTCCCGTCGACTCTCGACGATTTTCCCTTGGCAACATTTGCCTGACTCCCCATACTGTAGGGTGATTGGTAACCTTTACCAACAAAGTTAATCTTCCAATTTCTCTGCATGCTCTTATGTGCGACCCTGCAGGCTCATATCGTGTTGGCAGTGAGATTAACTGTTTGACCACTTCTAGATCACCATGGTAACTCCAACAGTCTCCCACTTGATCTTGAAAGTATCAAAACAAAAACCTCACAAACAATGAGCGGTATCTAGCAATGCATCATTGCTCCCCAAGCAATAAGATTTCATAGCTCATAAGCCTTCATGACCAATGTCCCAGCATTGTCTTTGTCCCTTTGTCCCTTACATCCGGAAAGAACTAGAGGCATGGACCGTGTCACCCTCATAATAGCTCAATCCAAGTTTCTTGATCTAGAATGGACTTCCAGAGAATGGTGAGTCCAATATCACATATTGACTCAACCAAGCATGGCCATGCATTTCTCAGTCCAGTTCCATCAAGGGGCCCATGGATGCAACTCCTGTCATATAGGAGGACAAATCCCATATCTGCTCACACACAAACACCCAAATGATTCGTAATGTACCCAACAACCACCCTCGTAACGTACCCAACAACCACCCTTATCATCAACCTTTCTCAAGGAAGACTTTAGATGGCATCAAAGCACGCTCTTCCTCACTTGATGAATGTTGTGACTTCAGGTCAAAGGACCACAATACCATTGTCAATTGAGACCTACTCGTGACACGATTGGATGACAATCCACAGAGTAGTCTCAGGTTGGGTCTGTCCAGTACAACTGGTTCATTAACAAGTACCCACGTGATGACTTGATATCACAATATCATGACCTGTGAGAACTGGTCATCAGTCAACGCACGTGCTAGTCTTAAGGTATCAACATCACCCTTAGTTTCTATGACGATACAACGACCAGGGACCTTTTAAGAATGAAGCTTCAAATAAATCATAGGCTTTCACATTCAAGTCACGTACTTGATGTCCTATGGAAGCGAACACTCTAAGGGTATTTATTATGTTACAATTTAACTATCATATAAAAAAAACATAATAAAAGAACTTGCCACTAATTATAAAAGGAAATATTTAGGTACAAAATTCATCAAATGAATAAACAATAAACAGCCAACAGAATATATGTTTACATGCAACCCACAAGACTCCCACTAGAGTTGATCGTTCAGGTATCGTATACCCATTGATCTAGTATGACCATCATGCTTTCTCTGCGCGAGAGGCTTTGTCAGTGGATCCGCAATATTCTCCTCAGTCTGCACTCTGCAAATGTTCACATCTCCTCGTTCGACAATCTCACGAATAAGATGGAACCGCCGAAGTATGTGCTTGGAGTGCTGATGGGATCTAGGTTCCTTAGATTGTGCAATTGCACCATTGTTATCACAGTAGAGAACTACGGGACCAACAATGCTAGGAACTACATCAAGCTCGCCGATGAATTTCCTAATCCATACAGCCTCCTTCGCTGCGTTAGCCGCAGCGATATACTCGGCCTCTGTTGTAGAATCAGCAACTGTCTCTTGCTTGGAACTCTTCCAGCTCACAGCTCCTCCATTAAGGCAAAACACAAACCCTGATTGAGACTTTGAATCGTCTCTATCAGTTTGGAAGCTAGCATCCGTGTAACCACCTACAACGAGCTCTTCCTCTCCACCATACACCAAGAATACATCCTTAGTCCTTCTCAAGTACTTCAGGATATTCTTGACTGCAATCCAGTGACATTCACCGGGGTCTGACTGATACCTGCTAGTCATGCTCAAGGCATAGGAGACATCGGGTCGAGTGCATAACATTGCATACATGATTGATCCAATTGCAGAAGCATATGGAATCAACTTCATGTGGTCCTTATCTTCACAAGATTTTGGACACTGGTCCTTAGAGAGATTCACACCATGAGACATGGGTAAAAATCCTTTCTTGGACTCAAGCATGTTGAACCGCTTCAACACCTCTTCAATGTATGTACTCTGGGTCAAACCCAGCAACTTCTTCGATCTATCTCTATAGATCTTAATACCGAGTATATAAGTCGCTTCACCCAAATCCTTCATTGAAAAGCAGTTCCCTAGATTGTTCTTAACAACTTTCAGGGTAGGAATGTCATTCCCAATCAACAGTATGTCATCTACATACAATATCAGGAAGACAATTATACTCCCACTGATTCGCTTGTAAACACAAGGCTCATCTTCATTCTTGATGAAACCAAACTCTTTGATTTTCTCATCAAAACGAAGATTCCAACTTCGAGAGGCCTGTTTCAGTCCATAGATGGACTTGTTCAGCTTGCATATTTTAGTGGCTTCATATGGGGATACAAAACACTCGGGTTGTGTCATATACACTTCCTCAAGGAGGTTTCCATTAAGGAAAGCCGTTTTGACATCCATCTGTCAGATCTCGTAGTCATAATACGCAGCAATAGCAAGCAATATCCTTATGGACTTAACCATGGCAACAGGGGAAAAGGTCTCATCATAGTTAATACCATGAATTTGCTTGAAACCTTTAGCCACCAGTCGCCCTTTGAATGTCTGTACATTCCCATCCATGTCGGTCTTCTTCTTGAAGACCCATTTGTACCCTATGGGTCGTACCCCTTCAGGTGGTTCCACCAAGTTCCAAACTTGGTTTGCGTACATGGAGTCCATTTCGGATTTCATAGCCTCAAGCCATTTGTCGGAGTCCGGTCCATTCATAGCCTCTTGGTAGGTTGCTGGTTCATCATCATGATCCATATGCAACACATTACCTATTTGAGACACGAGAAATCCATATCTCTCAGGCTCAAACCTCGGTCTACCAGATCTACGTAGGACTTGTGCTTCTTGAGTAGGTTCTCCAGCTACAACATCTTGTAGTCCTATCTCAGGATCCAATTCCGGTTCATTCACTACCTGTGGGTCTTGAACTTCTTCATGTTCTACCTTTTCAGTCTTTCTTGATAAGAACTCTTTCTCCAAGAAGACGCCAGTCCTTACGACAAACACTTTGCCCTCGGATGGCAGGTAAAAGTAATACCCTTTCGTTTCCTTAGGATATCCCACTAGATAACATTTATCCGATTTGGGTTCCAGCTTGTCAGGCATTTGACGTTGCACGTATGCCTCACAGTCCCAAATTTTAATGAACGACATACTAGGACGCTTCCAAGTCCATATCTCATATGGTGTCTTTAGAACCGTTTTCGTTGGAGCGCGATTCAATGTCATTGCAGCAGTCTCTAAAGCAAAACCCCAAAAGGAAACAGGCAAGTCTGCATGACTCATCATCGAACGTACCATGTCTAACAGAGTACGATTTCTCCTCTCAGACACACCATTATGTTGTGGTGTTCTAGGTGGAGTGAGCTGTGATACAATACCACACTCTTTCAGATGATCACGGAACTCATGACTCAGGTATTCGCCACCTCGATCAGATCAGATTGCTTTAACCCTTTTACCCAACTGGTTCTCTACTTCATTTTTGAACTCTTTGAACTTTTCAAAGGTCTCGGATTTGTACTTCATAAGATACACATATCCGTATCTACTGAAATCATCAGTAAATGTAACGAAGTAGAAATACCCACCTCTAGCCATGGAACTCATGGGTCCGCATACATCACTATGTACAACACCCAAGGGATCCTCAGCCCTCTCAGTATAGCCCATGAAAGGAGCTTTAGTCATCTTGCCTAACAAACAAGATTCGCATCGCTCAAATGATTCATAATCAAATGAGTCCAAAAGTCCATCTCTATGGAGCTTGGATATGCGCTTCTCGTTTATATGTCCCAAACGACAATGCCAGAGATACGTAGGATTTGAGTCATTTGTTCTTAGTCTTTTTTTATTTTCTACATTATAGATCTGATGGTCCAAGTTCAAAACATAAAGACCATTAAACAATTGGGCTACAGCATAACAAACATCATTCTTAAATATAGAATAACAGTTGTTCTTAATCATAAAAGAAAATCCAATCATGTCCAAGCATGAAATGGATATAATGTTTCTAGTTATTGCCGGAACAAAATAACAGTTATCTAGTTCTATTACAAGCCCACTGGGCAAAGAAAGACGGTAAACCCCTACAGCTACAGCAGCAACTCTTGCTCCATTGCCGACACGAAGGTCCACCTCCCCTTTACTCAGCAATCTTCTCCTTCCCAGTTCCTGCACATTTGTACAAATGTGAGAACCACATCCGGTATCTAATACCCAAGATGAAGGAGCAGAAAGGTTTATTTCTATAACGTAAATACTTGAAGCGGAAGTCATACCTCCCTTCAATTTTTGCAGACCCTCAATGTACGAAGGACAGTTCCTCCTCCAATGACCAGCCTTGCCACAGTGGTGGCATTTCCCCTCCTTCACCGTGCTCTTCTTCTTCATCAGTGCAGAAGACTTGGGTTCAAGATGTGACTTAGGTCCCACCTTCGTCTTCTTGAAACCCTTGGCCTTGCCCTTGCCCTTATGCACCATCAGTATGGGGCTGGCAGGCTTGGCCTTCTTCATATTGATCTCGGCAGTTCTCAACATGCCTAGGAGCTCGGACAGTGTCTTGTCTATCTCATTCATGTTGTAGTTCAATACAAACTGCTCGTAACTGTCCGGCAACGATTGCAGGATCAGATCTGTGGCCAACTCTTGACCCAGAGGAAAACCCAGTCTTTCAAGGTTCTCTATATACCCAATCATCTTGAGTATGTGAGTCCCTACTGAGTCTCGAACTCCCATCTTGCACTGAAACAATGCTTTTGTGACATCGAACCTCTCTTGGCGAGCCTGCCCTTGAAACATTTTCTTGAGATGCTCGTCAATCTCCTTGCACCCCATGTTGTCATGTTGCTTCTGAAGCTCAGAGTTCATGGTGGTAAGCATAAGGCACTCGACGTCTAAAGCGTCATCAGTATACTTCTTATAAGTATTTTATCAGCACGGGAAGAATTCACGGTCGGCACCTCGGGGGCTTCCTCTTCCAAGACATAGAGCTTTCGCTCTTTCCTGAGAACAATTCTCAGGTTCCTGTACCAGTCCATGTAATTAGTCCCACTGAGCTTGTCCTTCTCAAGGATGGCTCTAAGAGACAACGTGGAGTGTGAAACACTTGCCATGGAATTCTACAAGAAATTATGCAGAACAACATCAGTACCAAAATTTCAAATACAATTTATTTTAATTTGGACTTCAATTAAAAAACCCACTATTTTATTCGAAATAATAGCCCTCACTATCAATTCGGAGAGTTCATGCGAGCTACTCTCTTAGTGGACAAGATCCGTATTTCACCAACACAATGAGTCAGCTTTGGCTTTCTTCTCACGATGCGGTTATTTAGGTAGGCAACGCTTGCCAATTGCAACCTCATGCAATTCTTGTATGGTTGGTGAATAACTCCTTATCCGCATCCATCATATGGTGCATGCCAACCCTATGCCTCTAGGCACTCAACCTTTGAGGTCACCTAGTTAAGATAGACCCGATGTCGACAGTGGGATATCACAATTATCCGCTCGCACCCTTACCAAGATAGATTAATGCACCTTGCTTTAGCAAGCCCACACTTCATCGATCGAGGCCGGAAGAGTGTCATCCATCGGAAGGCATCCGAACACTTAATATTTAATGAAGGGATTTTGATTATAGCTTAACAATTAACCATGATCAACATTTGATCAATGTGCACATCCAAAGAAAAACAATTTTTCTAAAACCACATGCATCCCTTATGTGCACAACCTGACACTATCAACATTTGATAGAAGGAAGGGCTAAATCTGAACATCCGGAAACTTCCAAATCCTCAGATTTACATGCATTGGACAAAGGCAAAGACAACTCAACTTAAAACAGTAGACAAGCTCATCTCTCTATGTTGGATTCAAAATCCAAAACAAAATGGAGGGATGGTTACTGCTAAGGAGACAATAATTCCTAACGATTAGAAATTACCATAAGATTCCAGACGTTCCCGGCGGGGTGCCAAGATTAAATCTAGACATTTAGAACACTTCTAAATCCCTAGGTTTACACGTACTGGAATAACCTAACTTCCAAAACAACAATCATGGTCGCAACCACGCTTTGATACCACTGTTGGGTTTCTATAAATAGTATGGCACAACACTTGTGCACGCAGCGGAAGTAATAAAATCTAGAACAACCCAAAGAGATTGGATCGGGCCATAAATGTTGAATCAAGAAGTTAAAACATAAATATGCAAAATTACCTCTTCGGTGTTGAGTCACAACTCAACAAAGTGCTCCAAGTGTGATTCCTTGTCGGTGGCGAGTCCTACAAGGAATAACGTCCACGTCTCTGCAGAAATCCACACGAGCGGGAGAACCCCGAGCTTCATCGCACGAAGGATCGGGAGGAAGGTCAGCCGCACCTTGCAACTCCACGGACTGCTAGGTCCACGCCAGGAGAGGCAATACCGACGACGATCGTCGGAAATGGGAAGGTCGGCGGAGCAGACGCGGCGGCGGAACACTTCCATCGGCGGTGTTCGGGATTCGGCAGGTCGGAACAGCAGCGGAACACTTCCGTCGGTTTCGATCAGCCGCAGGATGAATCGCGTTAAATCCCAAAAACCCTAAGTCCCCTTTTATACTAAAAGTATAAACAGACCTAAAGCATATTTATCCGCAGACCACACAGTATAAGGTCCCAGAATCGATCGGCGAGAATCAGATCCAGAATCGGCGAGAATCAGATCCAGAATCGGCGAGAATCACCTTGCACAAATGGCGTTGAGAGCGTTGAGTCATACTCAACGATTCTCGACGAATCTGCCAATGGCGTCGAGTCATCTCGACGACTCTCGATGACTCTGTCTTAGTCGTTGAATCATCTCGACGACTCTCGCCGAATTCGCCATGGCGTTGAAATCGTTGAGTCATACTCAACGATTCTCGACGACTCTCGTCGATTCTGCCATGGTCGACGAGTCAAACTCGACGACTCCCGTCGACTCTCGATGATTTTCCCTTGGCAACATTTGCCTGACTCCCCATACTGTAGGGTGATTGGTAACCTTTACCAACACAGTTAATCTTCCAATTTCTCCACATGCTCTTATGTGCGACCATGCAGGCTCATATCGCGTTGGCAGTGAGATTAACTGTTTTACCACTTCTAGATCACCATGGTAACTCCAACACCTGCATCATGGTCGCCTCGTCATATTAGACCGGCGTGAGGGGAACGTTACCAAAGTTCATGTAGACAAAAGCGAACTTCTGGGCCCAATTATGATTCTTGTTTACTATACCGCTACTCTTTACCGTTTGGCCAGAGAAGAAGACCACTCCACCCTTTGCGCGGAAGTTGAATAGCTTCCGGAAAATGAACAGGTTGAACTCGATCCTTTCCGCCCGCATGTAGCAAGCGAAAGCGACCAAGATCGCGACGGAGTTTGGGTTGAGCTTTGCCGGTACCACCCCATAGTACCGGAGGGCCTGATGCACTTCTGGCCCGAGGGGGAGGTGGAAGCCAGCCTCTAAGTGTTCTAAGGGAATGACGAGCTCCCTTGACGGCATAAAATTGACCCGGTCTTTGTTCTTAGGGTTTCGCGCAACAAATTTCGGCGGGATAAAGTCATCAACTATCGAAAGGTACTCTTTATAGTTCAACCAGCATGGCAGAAAGTTGTGGTCCAGGAAGGTTTGCACGCACTTAGAACGACCTTCGGTCTCGCCAGGCATCTTGAGAAAAGGTGAAGTAGGGGAGGAAAGGCTAGTAGGCGAGTGGCTCTGAGTTACAGAGGGCGGCGCGAGCAAGGGAAGGGAAAGGAAGACGAAGACATAGAGTCAGAAAGAAGAAAATGAGGTTGGTGAACTTGCCTATTTATAGGGAGAAAAGTAATCATTCGGCTTTACCTAGGTAGAGGAAGTGAGGTTAGGAAGTTCTAATGTTTTGATTCTTCATGTTCCACCTCGCCTCTCTGACGCCTCTCGCACCTGCAGACGGCGAGAGTTTCCGGAAGGGATCCCAGGTAAGAGCAAATTAGCATGTATATATAAAAAGCAAAAAAGGAGCGGGAATCAGGCACTTGGCAGGATGGATAAAATAACAAAGTACATAATATCAAACATCAAGGGCGTCTCGCTCGGAGGGTGTAACGCCCCGAAACTCAAAAGAGGGATGGGTGACGTTTTAAGCCAAGGCTGGGACTTGGAGCAGGTGTCACGGGCGTGTCACGGGCATGGCACGGGCGTGACACGGGCGTGTCACGCTAGGGAGTTTTCTGAGTCATGTACACGGGCCATGACATGGGCACAGACACGGGCGTGTCACATGTGACACGGGCGTGTCGGGTGTCGTATCACAGGTCGTGTCCTCCTCGGGAAGCAAGTGTTGGTAGTTGTACACGGGCAATGACACAGGCACAGACACGGGCACAGACACGGGCGTGTCACATGTCACACGGGCGTGTCGGGTGCCGTGTCGCAGGTCATGTCCTTCTCGGGAAAAGTGTGTTGGCCGTTGCACACGGGGCGTGACACGGGGCGTGACACGGACGTGTCGGAGGCCGTGTCGAATGTCGTGTGCTGGTTATCGCGTCGGTCGAGACGGAGAATGGGTGACATGGCCATGCACACGGCCGTGTTGCAACCCGTGCTCGGCCCAAATTTTGTAATTTCAGGCCCCGATCGTGGCCGTTCGTTTTCATAACTTGGGATCTAATGGCTGGGGTTCTTTCCTGAAGGGTTTTATCCGGGAGTTAGGGTTATAAGGGCTCATTTCTCTTGGGTTTATCTCTCTCTAATTTCTAGAGAGAGGGGAGAGCAAGGAGGAGGAAGAAGGCCAAAGATCCGTCGGCCGGTGGAGCGTCGGAGCTCCGAATTGCGATCCGAGTCTAGATCCGCGAAGGCGGCGCCGTTACGGTGCTTTCTAACTGCGTAGATTTTCATGGCGTCGCGGAAAAATGCAAGGGTAACGATTCTCATCCGAGGGCATGTGAAGCCCTCTTTTCCTTTGCATAGGAAGCCCTCTCTCGCGAGTGAGCGAAGAGTTGGAGCGTTCCTTGGGGTAGATATGTAAAGTCCTCCTTGTATAGAGTCTGTACGCGAAAATGGGCATAGGCATTGTGTGTGAAGCCTATCCAGACAAGTTGATCCGGATCGGTGATGTTGAATTGCATATGGACTGGGGAAGACTCCGGATGTTTGGGCGTTTTTCAGGTTTTCTACGTGGTAGATTGCAACAGGGAGCCTTGGAGATTAACTCCAAGGTGCACCCGAAAAACTGGGCAAAAGCGGGTTTTGCCAAAATGGTGGCTGGGGAGCCAACGTGAACATAACCGGGTTATGTGATTATTGTAGTGGAAACGGGACTCGGCGAATCTTGACCTGCGCATATGGCTTAAATTGTCATTGCGGTATAAGCATGGGTCAGATGGAACTGTACCCGATCTATGTCGTTCGGTGGGACCATTGGCATGGATGAGGGTCTTCGGCAGTCTATGGCTTAAATTGTCGTGACCAAGGCCAGGAAGACAAAATGCTCATATGATTGGCCGTCCAAGGGGCGGTGGTGGAACAGGAACGTCTATGGCTTGAATTGACGTGACGTTGGCCGGTTTGCCGTGAATGTGCCTTGTGTGCACAAGGTGTGTGGCCGTGCAAGCCTACGCCTGTGATGAAGTGTGTTTACACTATTATGATGCTATACTAATAAAGTGCAAGGAAAGAGCATCGCCGTCCCGATTTTGGGGGCGGGATCGTTATAATTTGGTCAGCATTGCTGACCGTTATTCTGTTTACCACCGGGCCGTGGATTGTGTCTTGCAGGTGCTGCGGAGCCGAGCGGGAAATAGCGGGCTAAAGCCCATGTTGCGGTGCTGGCCCTCGAAGGCCTAACCTTTTTATGTTTTCCGTTTATCTTATGTATGGCCGGCCTGCGAGCCGAAGTATGAATGACACTCTTTTTTGAGGAAACTATTGTAAGTCCATAAGGCCGGTACTTTTGTATTTAACATTCCTAGTTTATCCGAGTAGTGGACATTCGTGCTTGGCAGGGTTCTTGATTTTGTGCAACTTAATAATTGCTTCCGCTAGGTGCTATGTAGGACGTTGTGATTGGTTGAATGGTTTCAACGCGTAACCAACTGGTCTGTCCGTAGTATATGGCGTCGGGCCCCGGTGGACCTACTGTTATATGCTATGTGACGGATAGGGGTGTTACAAATTGGTATCAGACTACTGGTTTCGGTCAAACTTAAATGAATTTGTGGGCGAATTCACTTTAAGGGTTGGTGAGCACATGTGTGTGCGTCATCGTTATAACATGAAAAGAACCCATGAATGTCCACTTAGGAATGAAAATACACGTGTTTGAGGAACCTGCGTGTTCCTATAATTGCTATTTGCAATATTGTTTGGTCGCTTATTGGTGTTTTGCATGATTATAGGTGACCAGAAGTGGTGCTGGACCGTCGGAACTGCCAGGTTCTGAGGCAAGCAGCGCACCAAGTGATGCGCCTGCAACACCTCCGTCTGCCGAGACCATTAGATTGGTGGCAGAAGCTGTATTTGCTATATTCAATGCGCAACCTACAAGGCAGGTCCAGCAGCCTGCTCCTGCGGTGGAACAAGTGCCGCTCCAAGCGGCGGAGCCTAGAAGGGTTGAACAGGTGGCGGTGGATCCGGAGTTACCTCGGAGAGAAACTGAGAGACAGCTTAAGCATGTTATGGGCTTCCATCCACCGGTGTTCTCGGGAACGGGAACCCCGACCCAAGCCGAAGATTGGCTCTCAAGAGTCAATAGAGTGATGACAGCAACAGAAATGGAAGAGTGGCAGAAGACCACGATAGCAACGTTCCTATTGGACGGGGATGCGAGATTATGGTGGGAAGGTCTAGAGCTACACCACCTGAGGGGAATACAGTTTGCAGATGTCTCTATGGGGGAATTCTCGAGGTTGTTTATGGCTCGATACCTCCCCTCAGCGCAGAGGATCGCTCTGGAAAATGAGTTCCAAAAGTTGGTGCAAGGAGACAACACCGTGGACGAGTACCTCCACGAGTTCACTCATTTGGGAAGATACGCTAGGGCTACCTTTGTCAATGAGGAGCGCAAGACGAACCGCTTCTATGAAGGGTTAAGAGATGAGCTGAGGTTACTACTGTCGGGGCCTATGGCGCAGGGTTACCTAACCTTGGTCAACACGGCCCGGTCCATGGAAAAGGACATGAAGAACGTGCAAGCGAAGAAGGAATCCGGTTGCAAGAAATCGGAGTTCAAAGCGCCGACTACGTCGAAGTCGGGTTATCGCAGGTTCTACAAGAAGGCTAGGACGTCGGGTCCAGCCCCTTCTTCAGGTGCCTCGGGGACGACTACCAACCGAACCCCGGGCGCTTGTTCACGTGTGGAAAGACGGGGCACTTTGCCCGCGATTGTTGGAGCGGACGCCCAAAGTCCGAAAGAAAACAAGGAGCTACCTACGAAGAGAAGGGCAAGGCGGTGGAGTCAACCGCATCCCATTATGCTCCGACCAAACCTAGAGTGTACAACTTGGGCCAGCAGGAGGTCATTAAACAAGCTGACGGTGTGACAGGTACGAGTTAATTTATAACAAGTTAACTTTAAATTCTGTTATCTATTGCTTGTTAGCCTAATATGGTTTGCATAAGCTTTGTTTTGATTAGCGATAGTCCGGCACGGGCACTGTTCGATACGGGAGATTCACACTCCTTCTTGTCTGGAAATTTTATATCGCGCATCGGAGTCCCTTCTTCGATGGCGAAGGACAAGTTGGATGTGCTATTATCGAATGGGTGATCGATGTGTGCGGACAGAGTGTGCGTCATAAAGGTTAACATAGGGAGCCAAGAGTTTGACTTGCTAGCGTCATTGCTGCTGCTAGTAGAGTTCTACGTTATCTTTGGGATGGATTGGCTTTTGGAGCAGAAGGCTTGGATTGATTCCAATTTTAAGGAGGTCAAGCTGGGTATTGGACGGGAGACAACATTCACGGGACTGAAGGGGTCGAGCAGGACGCTGATGTCTGCTCTTCAGGTGGTAAAGGCAGTTCGTGCTAGCGCAGAGCTGTTCTTCGCAATAGTGGGGGCTGTAGAGCAAAAGTCCGCGTTGGATAGTATCCCCGTAGTTTGTGAATACCCCGATGTGTTCCCGGATAGTTTTCCCAATGCCCCACTGCAGCGAGAGATTGATTTCACTATCGAGCTTGTGCCAGGTGCCAAACCTGTGTCACGTGCTCCTTATAGGCTGGCGCCGAAGGAAATGGCAGAGTTGAAAGTTCAGCTAGAGGAGCTGATGGAGCAAGGTTATGTGCGTCCAAGCTCGTCGCCTTGGAGCGCACCGGTCCTCTTCGTTAAGAATAAGGACGGGAGTATGCGGTTGTGTATCAACTATAGAGAGTTTAACAAGCTGACGGAGAAGAACAAGTACCCGATCTCGAGGATTGATGATCTCTTCGATCAGTTAGTCGGATCGTCGGTATATTCTAAGTTGGACTTGAAGTCGGGGTACTATTAGTTAAGGATCAGGGAGTGTGATATCCCGAAGACGGCATTCAGCACAAGGTATGGGCATTTCGAGTTCACGGTCATGTTGTTTGGACTGACAAATGCGCCATCAGTGTTTATAGACTTGATGAATAGGATGTTCCGAGATTTCCTGGACCGCTTTGTGATCGTCTTTATTGACGATATATTAGTGTACTCGCAGTGCGAAGAAGATCACTTCAAGCACTTGCATGTGGTGTTGGAGACTCTGAGAAGGAATGAACTGTATGCGAAATTCTCCAAGTGCGAGTTCTGGCTACCCTCAGTAGCATTCCTTGGTCACATTGTCAGTGGTCAAGGTATAGCGGTGGATCCGACGAAGATCGTTGTGATACGGGATGTTGGAACACCCTATTACTATTTGGATCAGGATGACTATATTTCTATAGGGATTTTGTGTTATGACCTCCTTGTTATTATAAAGGTCACATAGGCTAGTTAGAGTAATCTTCAGCTCGACGCGTAGTCGACTTCAGCTCGACGCGTAGTCGACGTCAGCTCGACGCAGAGTCGATCTCAGCTCGACGCAGAGTCGACCTCAGCTCGACGTGGAGTCGACCTCAGCTCGACGTTCCGTCGAACCCAGTTCTGCTTACAGAAAACACTCTCTGGCCGACATGTGTCGTGCTCAGATCGACGTTTTACTGTGAGCTCGACGTTTTCCAGACTTCCGTCAATTTTGAATAGGAATTCAAATTCCTTCTGTCAGACAATTAATGCTGAAGATTTATTGGCCGTTACAGCATATCTGGTGCATGGCTCAAGGAATTTTCTAAGGAATGTCTGCCTGACAGTTCCTTTGAGGCATGAACATTTAAGGAAAGCATTTAATGCTGACTGCCAACGGCTATCAAAGAAAAAGGAAGAAGAAGACTCAGATATATTATTCATTCAGCTAGACAGAGATATATAGAACAACAATATAGGACTTCAGCTGCTCTCTCTCTGTGATATTGTTTTGAAAGCTCACTCACAGGAATTCTGATTGCTTCAGACACAACCATCCAACTTTCTTGGATCATTCCTTGCTGGAGCAAATCAGATCTTTGAAGACCTGTCACCCTTGTGCAGAGCTCTCCTTCCTGAACTACTTCTTGATCTCAGGGGGAGCTTTGACAACATCTACAGATCCACTTTGCTTCTCTCTACTTGTTGATAGAGAAGACAACATCACCCCTTTTTCTTTTTCTTTCTGTACAGGGTTTTAACTCCCTTCAAAAGTTACCTTTGGTTTTGCTGAAACCTGGTCAAAATCAGCTCCTTTGGTTGTGAGAACCTGGTCAAAAACTCTCTGGTGCTCAAGACACCTGATCAACTCATCTTGAAGTGGATTCCTATCAAGGGTGATAGAAGAGTGGACTACCCAGGATTTTGGGGAACCACTATAGCTCCTTGTGTCGTCTGGATTGCTTGTTTCTTTGTGTTTTGCTTTGTGCTGTGAATTTCTTTTTACTCTGATTATTTGCTATAGCACCATACACTAAGTAAATCTAAACTTTCTCTCCACTCAAGTTTTTATTTGCAAAATTATTTTAAATAACTCTATTCACCCCCCTCTAGAGTTAGGATTGATCTTATCCTGCACTTTCAATTGGTATCGGAGGGAGGTTGATCATTCATACAGGCTAACACCTGGATCAAAAGATCCCTGATAAGATCATTTCTCTCAAAGGGTTATTTTCCTTAGTTTTACTTATCTTTAAAACTCATGGCACAAAACAAGGACTTTGCTAGCACCAGACCTCCTATGTGCAATCTCTCTAAGTTTGCGCTATGGAAGGCAAGGATTAGACTTTACATGAACTCTTTTGATGAAGACATTTTTAATTCTGTGTTGACAGATTGTCCAAGACCTCCCACAGGAACAAGTACATCAGCTGTTCCTCCTCCTTCAGGAACTGATGCTGACATAAGAAAGTGGAAGGCAGCAGATGCTAAAGCCATGAACATCTTGGCTCAAACCATGTCAGATGACATTTTCCAGAAAGTAGCTGAATGCAATACTGCCAAAGAGATCTGGGAAAAACTTTCAGAAATTGTATCAGGTTTTGCAGATGAAAGAAAGGATAGGAGATCCTACCTCATCACCCAGTATGAGAACTTCAAAAAGGCAGAGTCTGAGTCAGTTCCTGACATGTACAACAGACTGAGTCTAATCATCAGTGAGCTTAGATCACTAGAAAAGGACATATCTCTCACTGAGATAAATGACAAGATACCGACTTGTTTCCCTAGCTCTTGGGACTCAAGAATCTGGTCAATTAAAGATGGAAGGAATGTATGTGAGTTATCCACAGAAGCTCTTCTAGGAAATCTCAAGAGTTATGAGCAATTCATGAAGAAGAGAGAAGAAGAGCAGAAGATATCCACACCAACTGAAAAGGTTGAGAAAACCATTGCCTTCAAGGCACAGGAAGAACAACCTAAAGAAAAGGTGTTGGGAGATGAAGAGCTTATGAGCCTACTTGTCAAAAGGTTCAATAAGCTGAATAAAAAGAACTTCAGAAGATGGTCATCCAAAGACAAAGACAAGCCAAGGTATGACAGATCTACTAATAAAGATGTTATCTATTTTGGCTGCAGGAAACCAGGACACATTGTCCCCAACTGTCCAGAAAATCAAGATAAGGACAGAAGGGACAAGAAGGAAAGAAAAGATAAAAGGAAGGATAAGGAGTCAAGGAAGCACCATGACAAGCCTTCCTCCAGCAACAGCAAGCACACCAGAAAAGGATTTGTGGCTGAATCCTTGAGTGACTCAGATGAGTCTGATTCATCATCCAGCTCTAGTGATGATGAGGATGATGCAAAAGAAAAAGGATTCTGCATGATGGCCATCAATGCATCTCAAAAGAATACTGATTCAGAGCTTGATGCTGACTACCTATCTGTTCAGGAACTTACTGAGGATCAGGTAATAGATTCATTTGATTTTAATTCTGATGAATTTAAATATGAATTCAAATATATGTGCATTGACTTGAATGAATCTCAAAAGTTAATTATAACTCTTAGAGAACAATTGATTGAATGCAAATCCGTTAACTCAGATAATCTTAGACTCTTAGAAGAGTTGAAGCAGTGTGGGGAGGAGATAGCTTCACTGAAAGGTGAGCTATCTAAGGCCAAACAATTTGAAGAAACTCTTAATGGGAGAAGTATCAAACTAATGGACATCACAAGTACAGTGAACTCAAGATTGAATGGTACACTGGGCTTGGGTGCTTCATCCAGCCAACCCATAGTGCTGACAACTCCAATCAAATTTACCAGTGACAAAGGTAAAGGAGTCTTGATAGTGGCTAGGAAGAATGCTGACCTAACCCAGGAAACTGGACAAAAAGCGTCGAACGAAGCTCGACGGACGTCGACCAGAGCTCGACGTAATCGCAAGAAAATGTCGAACTCAGGTCGACGCCCTCTACCTTCTGAACAAAGCAAGCCTTCGCCGTCGAATGGAGCTCGACGCACTCACCAGAGTCCGTCGACCGAAGCTCGACGTGCGTCGAGCCAAGTTCAGAGCAAAAGTCAGTTCTCAGGGGTTAATTCAAGATTTAATTCCAGCTCCACATCTCATCACTTTAACCCTTATGCTGAATGGATAATACCTCCTAGGAGATATCATCCTGTAGGCTATAAGAGCCAACCTGAGATGTCTTTTATTTCAGAATTTAAAGGATATCAAGAAAGGCCCAAGGTAAACTGGGTCAAAAACAATTGATTTGTTATATGTGCAGGTAAAGACCTATCCAAGTGAGAACCAGCAGTGGTACTTGGATAGTGGGTGCTCAAAGCACATGACTGGCAACAAGGAGAACCTTGTGTCCTTCAAAGCTAAACATGGACCCAAAGTAATCTTTGGAGATTCAAACTTTGGACAAACAAAAGGCTATGGCCAAGTCAAGATAGGGTCAATCACATTTAAGAAAGTGGCCTATGTGGAAGGACTAAAGCACAACTTAATCAGCATCAGCCAGCTATGTGATGCTGGTTATCAGGTTTGGTTTACCAACTCAGCATGCAATATTGCATTAAACAACAACATTTTTTTAATTGGTAATAGACAAGATAACATATACCTAGTTGATTTCAATTCATCTAAAGTAGATATATGTTTATTTAACTCCCTTAGCAAACCTAATGAACTTTGGCATAAAAGACTAGGACATGTGAACCTTAGAACCATTGCTAAGTTATCCAAAGACAACCTTGTTAGAGGACTACCTTCTGGTCCCTACAAGAAGGAAGGACTTTGCAAGGCCTGTCAGTTAGGCAAGCAAACTAAAAACAGTTTCAAGTCACTTAATAAGAGTGACTCACCTAGAATTTTGTACTTATTGCACATGGACCTTTTTGGACCAATTAATGTACAAAGTCTAGGAGGGAAATCTTATGCTTTAGTAGTTGTAGATGACTTCTCAAGATTCACTTGGGTGTTCTTTCTGAGAAAGAAGTCTGATAACTTCAAGATTTTGACAGATTTTCTCAAAGGCATACAGATTGAGTTCAATACTCACATTGCCCTGATCAGAAGTGATCATGGGACAGAGTTTGATTCTCTTCTTATGCTAGAGTTCTGTCAGAAAGAAGGTATCAGGCACACTTTCTCAGCTCCAAGAACTCCTCAACAAAATGGGGTAGTTGAAAGGAAAAATAGAACCCTTATTGAATCTGCCACAACATTGTTGATAGATGCTCACCTTCCTCTAACCTTTTGGGCAGAGGCTGTGAACACCTCCAACTATGTTTTGTATAGAAGCCTGATACATAAACTGAAGGGTAAGACTCCCTATGAGTTACTCAAAGGGAAGAAACCTAAAGTAAATTATTTCAAAAATTTTGGTTGCATTTGCTTCATTCATAATAATGACAAGAAATACCTAGCTAAATTTGAAGCCAAAGCTGATGAAGGAGTGTTTCTGGGATACTCCATGATTAGCAAGGCTTACAGGGTTTTTAACAAGTGCTCTAATAAAATTGAAGAATCCATGCATGTTACATTTGATGAAACTAATATGTCTTATAAGGAGAAGGAGACTTCTACCATAAGCAATTTGCAGGAACATTCAATTTCAGAAAATCTGAAGCAGCTTACCATCACAGACAAAGGGTCATTACCTTCAACAATTCAGCAAGACACTGAACTTAGTGACAATGAAGAGGAATCTCAGGTTCTGGAAAGTTCAAAAGGCCAACAAAGTGAAGAACCAGTTGTTCCACAAGAGGAAACAACAACACAGGTTGTTGCATCATCAACACCCCTTGTTGACTTTGCAACAATAAGAGATCACCCAATGTCTCAAGTAATTGGAGATATCTCAGTAGGTGTGCAAACAAGGAATCAAGTTAATCACAATATTATGCACACTTGCTTTCTTTCTCAAATTGAGCCTCAAACAATACAAGATGCAGAGCAAGATCCAAACTGGATCATTGCAATGCAAGAGGAGTTGAATCAATTTGAAAGGAATAAAGTTTGGGAATTAGTACCAAGACCAAGAAACCAGCAAATTGTTGGAACCAAATGGGTATTCAGGAACAAGTTGGATGATCAAGGAATAATTATGAGAAACAAGGCAAGACTTGTTGCACAAGGATATTGCCAAGAAGAAGGGATTGATTATGACCAAACCTTTGCACCAGTTGCAAGGTTAGAGGCCATAAGAATCTTTCTTGCATATGCAGCTCACAAGAGATTCAAGGTATATCAGATGGATGTCAAGAGTGCTTTTCTCAATGGAGACATCAAGGAAGAGGTTTATGTAAAGCAACCTCCAGGTTTTATCTCTCCAACCTTTCCTGATCATGTTTTTAAACTGCATAAAGCTTTATATGGTCTCAAGCAAGCCCCTAGAGCATGGTATGAGACCTTAGCTTGTTTTTTGTTGGAAAATGATTTTAAAAGGGGTAGAGTAGACCAAACTCTCTTTGTTAGAACCCATAGGTCCCATACCCTACTAGTACAAGTTTATGTAGACGATATCATATTTGGATCTACTGATTCAAACTTATGCAAAAAGTTCTCACAACTTATGCACTCAAAGTTTGAAATGAGTAGCATGGGTGAGCTTGCTTTCTTTCTAGGATTGCAAGTTAAACAACATGTGGATGGCATTTTCATTTCTCAAACCAAGTATGCAAGAGAACTGGTTAAGAAATTTGGAATGTCTGAAGCATCCTCTATGAAAACACCTATGCCTACAAATGCTGTTTTAGATGCTGATGAATCTGGAAAACCAGTTGATCAGACAAGCTATAGAGCAATCATTGGCTCATTACTTTATCTAACAGCTACTAGACCAGATATAATGTTTGCCACATGCATTTGTGCTAGATTCCAAGTAAGCCCTAGAGAGTCCCACCTCACATTAGTTAAGAGGATTCTTAGGTATGTAAAAAGTTGTCCTAATCTAGGTCTCTGGTATCCACATGACTCAGGATTTGATCTAACTGGATTTTCAGATTCTGATTATGCTGGATGTAGAGTAGACAGGAAAAGCACCAGTGGAACTTGTCAATTCCTTGGTGATAGACTTGTCTCCTGGTTCTGTAAGAAACAAACTTCTGTGTCCACATCAACTGCTGAAGCTGAATACATGGCTGCAGGCAGTTGTTGCTCACAGATTTTGTGGATTCAAAACCAGCTCCTAGACTATGGCTACAACTTAGAGATGTCTAAAATCTTTTGTGATAATACCAGTGCAATATCAATTGCTCAAAATCCAGTTCTCCATAGTAGGACCAAGCACATAGAGATCAGACATCACTTCTTAAGGGATAATGTAGAAAAGAAGAAAATTGCACTAGAATACATTTCCACTGAACTACAAAGAGGAGATATTTTCACCAAGCCCTTGGATGAAAAGAAGCACTTCTTCTTCCTCAATCAGTTGGGAATGCTAGATGGAGACAGCATAAATTAAAACTCCCAGATTTTGAAACCCATAATTAATAGGAATAAGAAAAATTTCATTTCAAAATTTCCCTGTCTGAGTGGTTTTTCTGAGCTCTGAACTAAGCTCGACGCTGCGTCGAACGGAGATCGACGGTCCGTCGCCCTCAAAAGCGTCGAACGTCGAACTCAACTTCTAGCGTCGAACTAAGTTCACAGCTCCCTGGCTTCTTGAGTTTCTCTCTCTCCGGTCGACGTCTTCGTTCAACGTCGACCTGAGCTCGACGTATAGCATCAGCCCAAGCGTCGAACGTCGACCTAAGCTGCACGCTATTGAGTCGTTTCAGTTCTCCTAGAGCCTTAGAGCGTCGAACTGAGCTCGA
Source organism: Platanthera zijinensis (assembly GCA_039513925.1). Lineage (NCBI taxonomy): Eukaryota > Viridiplantae > Streptophyta > Magnoliopsida > Asparagales > Orchidaceae > Platanthera > Platanthera zijinensis. Next base: position 152,855,612 of record CM077080.1, on the reverse strand, counting down.
CGTTCTTTCCATTTCTGCGTCGAACCCTAAGTATAAAATCATTTTTCTCCGTCGTTCGCAGTTGCGCTTTCATATTTTCTGCTCAAGCGTTCTCCCTCCAAATACTTTACTCTTGATCTTGGAAGGTATTTTTTTTGCAGGAAAATGGCAATCACTGCATGTGCTTTGGCGGCCATGAAGTTCGATTCAGGCTTCGACATCGACTTCGACTCATTTGATGGATCACCACAGTACTTTCTGGATATTCTGGAACTTTTCAAGGAGCAGCACCTGGTCAACTTTATGACAACCAGGATCCCTCTTCCAGAGTCGGAAATCAAAGAATGGACTCTTACAGCAGTTAACTCAGATAACAATACATTGACCGGGAAAATTTCAGGGAATGAGGTAGCCATCTCACCTCAAATCATCTCAGAAGTTTTCAGTTTTTGCTGCTGGAGATGATGGAATAGAACTCTCTGTGGAAGAGTATGCTTTGATGCTGGACAGGATGGGGCATGCTGCTGGTAACCCCTCTAAACTCCTAAAAGTTAACCTAGCTATTGAGTATAGGTTGTTAGCAGACATCACAGGCAAAGTAATCTGTGCAAAGAGGACTGCACATGATGCCATTACTAGGCATCAGTTTTGCCTTATGGCTGCAATCTTGGATAAGAAACATCCCAACTGGGGATTGATTGTTTTTGAAATGATTAAGAAGAAATTGGATAAGAACTCTGTCCACTTTGGAAGGGTTCTTGGGTTGATTCTGAACCATTGCTGCCCCCAGCTGCTTGTGTCCTCAAAGAAGCACATCAATGCTTCAAAGAGGCTCACTTGTGCACTGATTGGCAAGTGGGACAGAAAAATTGTGAATCCCAGGGCAGCAGCAGCAATGAGGACTTCTGCAGACACCAGGACTGTAGAGGTCACTCTCCCTCAGTCCACTGGTCCAGAAGCAGGGATTTTGCCATCTCCCTCCCTCTCCCTCCCATCCACCTTCATCCCCTCAACCACAATCCTCTCATCCACTCAACCCATCCCTTCATCCATTTCCACTATTGCATCCTCCCTTCCACCACACACAACTTTCCTTCCCATAAGCTTGGATTCCTCATCTCATGAGGACCTCTTCTCTTTTGACATTCATGAAGACTCCTTCATGGATGCCTCTACCTCCTCTCCTCATGACTTCCACCATTCATCAACTTTTTCAGAACTGCTCTTTTCCTCCATCCATGAACCAGTTACCCCTCCCTTGTCTGCACCACCCACAACATCTTCTACATTTACATTTTCTGCTACTCCCTCTACCTCTACTCAAGTCCCACTTGAGCAAGTAACTCTCCTGCCCTTGGCCAATCAGATTTTTGACGTTTTGGGCCCTAGGCTCTCCTCCCTCTTGGATGCCAAGCTGGATCCTCTCCTTCTTTCCCTGAGAACTCTCTCTGCCTCTGTCTCCTCCCTCTCCTCTCATCTGGCATGCCCTTCTTCTGGGGGCCTAGAGTCAGCTGCCACTGATTCTAGGCAGGGGAGATGTCAGCAGAAGAAGAGCTGCATCCTTCAACAGTTCAGTTTGTACAGACTTGTTCAGAGACAGTCTCAGCAGCAGAAGTTCAGATAGCATCTGAGGCTCCTCCTCCAGATTCAATTCAGATAATCAGCAGTGCCTTAGACCTTCAGTCATTGGCATCTTCTGTCCAGAGCCTCTCCCCTCCATCTCAGCTTCAAGAAGACCTATCTATGGCATCTAAGGCTCCTCCTCAAAATTCAGAACAGCTTCAAGAAGACCTGTCTAGGGCTATTATCCTTTTTCAGAAGACCATGATCCCTGATGTAGCAGTGGTAGTAGTGGCTCCTGCTAGTGATGAAGTTGAAATAATAGTAGCTGCTGAAACTTCAGGTGAAGTAATTGAGACACCTGATATAGTTGAGACCCATGTCTCCCAAGGCCCTCAGGAACCAGGCCTTCAGGAACCAGCCTCTTCAGTCTCTATGGCTCCTGAGGCTATTCCCTCTCCTGCAGTAGTAGACTCCTCCTCCCCACTGACAGCAGATCTTCCTCCAGTCACCTCCTCAGCAGCTCCAGCCTCCATCACTTTTCCGATCTCCAAAAGAAAGTACATAGATCCCTATGATGAATCTCATAGTTCAGAAGATGAGTTTGCTACTGATTCTGATGACTCCTCTGCAACCATTGCAAGGAAGAGGAAAGCAAGATCAAAAGCTATGAAAAGAGTTCCAATGGCTAGAGCCACAGACCATGACATCCCCTACTACATCAAATACAACTGTGAAATTACAGAGCCATGGATGCAGTATTCTCAAAATCAAAGAAAGGCAATGAAACAGAAAAGAAAATTCAATGAAGGACCCACCAAGCCTGTCCATCAGCCTCCACCTCCACCTCCTCCAGATGCAGGTGCCGGTGCAAGTCTATCTTCCAATCCAGCCCCATCATCTCTACATGGAAAGACCTATCAAGCAAGAAGATCCCAAGGAGATAGTCAGCAAAGGGAAAATCAGCAAAGAGGACACAACAGAGGCAGGCAGTCCAGAGGAAGATCAGGTTCTCAACCTTATCAAAGGGGAAGATCCTTTGATCCAACCTCTGGTCCCTATCCTTACAGACCTAGAGCTGACCTCACCCCAAGAACTACTCAAGAACTCTCCTCCAACAGATTTGAACCAGCAGTACCTTTTGAAGATCCCACCAAAACTCCAGCTTACTGGAAAGCTAGAATGACTGAGATGGCTGCTCTAAATGAGATTAACAAAGCTAGAGAAAGAGGTCTGGACACCTCTCACATCAGCACAATGTCAGACCAAAGGAGAGAGGAATTGGAGAAATATAATTCAAAGAAGTTCTTTGACTCAGACAGATATATGCAACTCCATCCTGCAGCTGTACCACCTAGTGCAAGAGATCAGAAATCCTTAGGTGCAGCTGATGATTACTGATCCAAGAAGGAGGCTTCAAATCCTAACAGAGAAATTATCTTCAAGAAAGGTGATCAAGACAAAGCCCCACAGGAAAAGTAAAGTAAGGTGTTTTAATTCTTTCTATCTACTGGACACAGGACATTTAAACATTACTGCTGCTATATAGTGTTATATATATGCTGCTTTTTATTCTGTCATATGTCTGGTTGTATTGTATTGTATTTTTGCTTTACTTCTCTTTGAATCCCTAAATTCATGTAAATAGTAATCCTAATCCAAATAGGGGGAGATTGTTGGAACACCCTATTACTATTTGGATCAGGATGACTATATTTCTATAGGGATTTTGTGTTGTGACCTCCTTGTTGTTATAAAGGTCACATAGGCTAGTTAGAGTAATCTTCAGCTCGACACGTAGTCGACTTCAGCTCGACGCAGAGTCGATCTCAGCTCGACGCAGAGTCGACCTCAGCTCGACGTGGAGTCGACCTCAGCTCGACGTTCCGTCGAACCCAGTTCTGCTTACAGAAAACACTCTCTGGCCGACGTGTGTCGTGCTCAGATCGACGTTTTACTGTGAGCTCGACGTTTTCCAGACTTCCGTCAGTTTTGAATAGGAATTCAAATTCCTTCTGTCAGACAATTAATGCTGAAGATTTATTGGCCGTTACAGCATATCTGGTGCATGGCTCAAGGAATTTTCTAAGGAATGTCTGCCTGACAGTTCCTTTGAGGCATGGACATTTAAGGAAAGCATTTAATGCTGACTGCCAACGGCTATCAAAGAAAAAGGAAGAAGAAGACTCAGATATATTATTCATTCAGCTAGACAGAGATATATAGAACAACAATACAGGACTTCAGCTGCTCTCTCTCTCTGTGATATTGTTTTGAAAGCTCACTCACAGGAATTCTGATTGCTTCAGACACAACCATCCAACTTTATTGGATCATTCCTTGCTGGAGCAAATCAGATCTTTGAAGACCTGTCACCCTTGTGCAGAGCTCTCCTTCCTGAACTACTTCTTGATCTCAGGGGGAGCTTTGACAACATCTACAGATCCACTTTGCTTCTCTCTACTTGTTGATAGAGAAGACAACATCACCCCTTTTTCTTTTTCTTTCTGTACAGGGTTTTAACTCCCTTCAAAAGTTACCTTTGGTTTTGCTGAAACCTGGTCAAAATCAGCTCCTTTGGTTGTGAGAACCTGGTCAAAAACTCTCTGGTGCTCAAGACACCTGATCAACTCATCTTGAAGTGGATTCCTATCAAGGGTGATAGAAGAGTGGACTACCCAGGATTTTGGGGAACCACTATAGCTCCTTGTGTCGTCTGGATTGCTTGTATCTTTGTGTTTTGCTTTGTGCTGTGAATTTCTTTTTACTCTGATTATTTGCTATAGCACCATACACTAAGTAAATCTAAACTTTCTCTCCACTCAAGTTTTTATTTGCAAAACTATTTTAAATAACTCTATTCACCCCCCTCTAGAGTTAGGATTGATCTTATCCTGCACTTTCACGGGAGTGGCCTGCGTTGTCTTCTGTTGCGAAAGTCCGTAGTTTTCTTGGGCTTGCCGGATATTACAGGCGCTTCGTAGAGAACTTCTCGCAGATAGCGCTACCTCTCACGAAGTTGACAAGGAAAGATCAGAGATTCTTGTGGACGCAGGAGTGCGTGCAAGATTTTGAGGAGCTGAAGAGACGGTTGACCACGGCGCCAGTGCTTAGTTCGCCGAGTGGGACCGAGGGCTTCGAGGTTTATAGTAATGCCTCGGGTAGTGGTTTGGGCTGCGTGCTGTTACAGCATGGGAGCGTGATAGCTTATGGATCGCGTCAGCTAAAAGTGCATGAAAGGAACTATCCGGTCCACGACTTGGAGTTGGCGGCCGTGATATTTGCACTTAAGTTGTGGAGGTACTACCTATACAGCGTAAGGGTCTATATTTACACCGATCACAAGAGCCTGAAGTACCTGTTGGATCAAAAGGATCTTAACATGAGGCAGAGGAGGTGGATGGAGTTCCTGGGGGACTACACCTTCAATATTCATTATGTACACGGGAAGGGCAATGCGGTTGCTGATGCGTTTAGTCGCAGGGCTCCCGCCTAAGCCAAATGGTTGTCGGTTCATGATGAGAGGCTTGCACGGGAGCTGGAGGCATTGGAGATCTGTTGCGTGGACAAGCAGACAAGCACCAAGGCTTTGTTGAACTGGACGGAGGTTCAGTATGACCTGGCTGATCGTGTTCGGCAGGCAATGGAGTTGGATGACACCATGAAAGAGCTTATCGAGGCGGCGTTGGATGGGTCAAATTCCAAATTTTCTGTTGAGGATTTGTTAAGGAAGGATCATCGGTTGTGCGTCCCTAGCGGGGGTAACCTGCGGGCGGAGTTGATGTACGAGGCTCATCATACACAGTACTCAATCCACCCAGAGAGCACAAAGATGTATCGTGACCTCAAGAAGCTGTTTTGGTGGCCGGGGCTCAAGAAAGACGTAGCGTTGTTTGTGGCTAAGTACCAATCGTCCGCCTTAGTGAAGGCGGAGTGCCAAAAGCTGGGAGGATTCTTGAAGTTCTTGCCTATACCGGAGTGTAAGTTCGACGACATATCGATGGACTTTGTGCATGGTTTGCCAATGTCGCAGAAGGGGAATGATGCCATCTGGGTGATCGTAGACCGGTTAACTAAACTGTCGCACTTTATTCCGCATAGGAAGGATGACTCGGTGGAGAAGTTGGCGAAGCTATATGTGGATAATATAGTTAGACTGTACGGTGTGCCCCGTAGCATTGTGAGTGATCGCGATGGGCATTTCACGTCCAATGATTGGAGGTTGGTGCAGCAGATGCTGGGTACAAAGTTGAAGTTATGCACAGCCTTCCATCCGCAGACGGATGGACAGACCGAGAGAGTCAATAGAACGATGGAGGACATGCTACGCATGTGTGTTCTAAACTTCGGGAAGCATTGGGAGGACCACCTGTATTTGGTGGAGTTCGCGTACAACAACAGCTACCAGGCGAGTATCCAAATGGCCCCCTTTGAGGCCCTATATGGTAGGAAATGTCGCACGCCGTTATTGTGGCTGGAAACGGGTGAGGCAAGGTTGTACAAGAAGCAGGAAGTGGAGAGTGCTACTTCTTTGGTGCGGATCACTCGAGAGCGCTTGCTGATCGCTCAGGACAGGCAGGCTAAGTATTACAATGCCAAGCACCGGAACGTGTAGTTCGCGGTAGGCGATTGGGTGTACTTGAAGATAAAGCCATTCAATGGTGTTTCGCGGGTAAGACGCTTGAAGAAGCTTAGCCCAAGATACCTTGGACCCTTTGAGATTCTGGAGCGGGTCGGCAAAGCGGCTTATCGTTTGAAGCTATCGGTGGAGTTGAGTGGACTACACGATGTGTTCCACATTTCTGTGTTGCGGAAGGCGGTGTAGAAACCTTCGCTAGTGATCGCAGTTAATCAAGTGCCGGTGGACGAAGGGTTGACGACTAGGGTCAAGCCCGTTTGTATTGAAGACTTCGAGGTGAAGAGACTCCGTAATAAGGAGATACGAATGGTTAATGCTTGGTGGAATAATTGCGGTCGGGAGGAGCTCTCTTGGGAACGGGAGCAGACTATGCTGGAGGAGTACCCGGAGTTATTCCGCTCAAGTACCTTTTAAAAGCTTTCAGTTCCTATTGTTTTCCTTTAGTAAATTTCGTGGGCAAAATTCTTTTAAGGGGGAGAGAGTTGTACCGCCTTGAAACTCAAAAGAGGGACGGGTAACGTTTTAAGCAAAGGCTGGGACCTGGAGAAGGTATCACGGGCGTGGCACGGGCGTAACATGGGCGCGTCACGCTAGGGAGTTTTCTGAGTCATGTACACGGGAAATGACACGGGCACAGACACGGGCGTGTCACATGTGACACAGGCGTGTCGGGTGCCATGTCGCAGGCCGTGTCCTCCTCGAGAAGCAAGTGTTGGTAGTTGTACATGGGCAATGACACGGGCACAGACACGGCCGTGTCATATGTGACACGGGCGTGTCGGGTGTCGTGTCGCAGGTCGTGTCCTTCTCGGGAAAAGAGTGTTGGTCGTTTCACACGGGGCGTGACACGGGTCGTGACACGGCCGTGTCACATGTGACACGGGCGTGTCGGAGGCCATGTCAAATGTCGTGTGCTTGTTATCGTGTCGGTCGAGACGGCGAATGGGTGACACGGCCATGCACACGGTCGTGTTGTAACTTGTGTTTGGCCCAGATTTTGTAATTTCAGGCCCTGATCGTGGCCGTTCGTTTCCTTGACTTGGGATCCAATGGCTGGGGTTCTTTCCTGAAGGGTTTTATCCGGGATTTAGGGTTGTAAGGGCTCATTTCTCTTAGGTTCATCTCTCTCTAAGTTCTAGAGAGAGGAAAGAGCAAGGAGGAGTAAGAAGGCAAAAGATCCGGCGGCCGGTGGAGCGTCGGAGCTCCGAATCGCGATCCGAGTCCAAATCCGTGAAGGCGACGCCGTTACGGTGCTTTCCAACTGCGTAGATTTTCATGGCACCACGGAAAAATGTAAGGGTAACGATTCTCATCTTAGGGTATGTGAAGCCCTCTTTTCCTTTGCATAGGAAGCCCTCTCTCGCGAGTGAGCAAAGAGGTTGAGCGTTCCTTGGAGTAGATATGTAAAGTCCCCCTTGTATAGAGTCTGTACGCGAAAATGGACATAGGCATTGTTTGTGAAGCCTATCCGGACAAGTTGATCCGGATCGGTGATTTTGCATTGCATATGGACCGGGGAAGACTCCGGAAGTTTGGGAGTTTTTCGGGTTTTCTACGGGGTAGATTGCAGCAGGGAGCCTTGGAGATTAACTCCAAGGTGCACCCGGAAAACTGGGCAAAAGCGGGTTTTGCCAACATGGTGGTCGGGGAGCCAACGTGAACATAACCGGGTTATGTGATTATTGTAGTGGAAACGGGACTCGGCGAGTCTTGACCTGTGCATATGGCTTAAATTGTCGTTGCGGTACTAGCACGGGTCAGGCGGAACCGTACCCGATCTATGTCGTTCGGTGGGACCGTTGGCATGGATGAGGGTCTTCGGCGGTCTATGGCTTAAATTGTCGTGACCAAGGCTAGGAAGACAAAATGATCATATGATTGGTCGTCCAAGGGGCGGTGGTGGAATGGGAACGTGTATGGCTTGAATTGACGTGACGTTGGCCGGTTCGCCGTGAATGTGCTCTGTGTGCACGAGGTGTGTGGCCGTGTGAGCCTATGTCTATGATGAAGTGTGTTTACACTATTATGATGTTATGTTAATAAAGTGCATGGAAAGAGCATCGCCGCCCTGATTTTGGGGGCGGGATCGTTAAAATTTGGTCAGCATTGCTGACCGTTATTCTGTTTACCATCGGGCGGTGGATTGTGTCTTGTAGGTGCTGCGGAGCCAAGCGGGAAATAGCGGGCTAAAGCCCATGTTGCGGTGCTTGCCCTCGAAGGCCTAACCTTTTTATGTTTTCCGTTTATCTCATGTATGGTTGGCCTGCGAGCCGAAGTATAAAAGACACTCTTGTTTGAGGAAACTATTGTAAGGCCATAAGGCCGGTACTTTTGTATTTAACATTCCTAGTTTATCTTAGTAGTGGACATTCGTGCTTGGTAGGGTTCTTGTTTTTGTGCAACTTAATAATTGCTTCCGCTTGGTGCTGTGTAGGACGTTGTGATTGGTTTAATGGTTTCAACGCATAACCAACCGGTCTGTCTGTACTATATGACATCGGGCCCCGTCCGAACCTACTGTTATATGCTATGTGACGGATAGGGGTGTTACAGAGGGAGCCCTAGAAATAATAATTTTGATAGCAAATGTTTAGATTAATCGGAAGGGGTACATCGTGGGAAGGGTAGGCAGAGAGGTTGGGGTAAGAAGAAGTGAGATCCAGCAGATCTCAATACTGCTCCCAACGCCATCGGCCCTGACGACCTCGCCTTCTTGATCTCGGCGGCACCCGCGGGTAGTGATAAGCGGTTATGGCGGTAATCCCCTGGTTAGCTAAACGCAGCTGGTCCTGGATGCGCACGATGTGCCTCCCAAAAGAGGTCTCTTTACATTCACCCTAATGCTCCTGTTCGCCAAGAAGGTGAGTGTAATCTCGATCGATCACAACCATCTACCGTTCGACTATCGCAAGGAGCCTGTTCACGGCTATAGAGTCGGCTAGGCCATCCAAATGAGCTTTAACAGGACTTCCTCTATTCGCTTCCTCCGAGTTCGTCCGTTCCCACGGGCGTCGAGATAGTCCTCAATTTCACTGAGGGAAGGCGGGGGCGAGATCATCTCCACTTCTTCATCGGCTTCCTCCTCCGAAGTCTTCTAATCTAGAAAAAAAAGAGGGACAGTCAACTCAGGCGAAAGAGAAAGTACTAGGTAAAGCTCCCCCTTACCTTTGGCTGGGGATGGGCTCTTGGAAGCAGATTGGAGAGAAGGACCAGGTTGCCCTTCAGGTCTTTTTCCAAAGAGCAAGTGGATTGGTTTGCCCCGTCCCAGGGGGTGCACCGCGCGCTCCAGGGTGCTGGTCTCGGCCAATTGGGGAGTGGTGGTATCTTCCTCTGCCGTAGGGAGTGACCCTAGCAGAGGCGTGGTCGATATAGTAATACCCCCCCCCCCCCCGGTGAGAGGGGAAGACCGGTTACTGGGTTGTTGAGCCTTGGGCTATTGAGAGCGAGAGCTATGCAGAAATGAGTCAGCAAATGGAAAGCAAGTCATTTAAGATGAATGGCAGGGGACATTAATGGGGTTGATCGTTGGTTGCACTTGAGTGATCAGGGGGATAGCATCCGAGTCCAGCGGTAGGTCCTCACCGAGGGGTCGAACTGAATCAGCATCAATTGGGGGTTTATCGGTATCAGTTTTTGGAACCTATCGGCGAGAAGGGAAATGAGTCAGACAAAGTAAAGCTGGTTTACGCAAAAAGGCAAGACAAGAGGAATACCTCCGGTAGGGAAGGAGGGTTCTCGGTGCGGCCGGGGGTCGGGGTGGGCAAGGCCAGATCCTTCTTCTAATGGTCTTGCCTAACCGATTTTGCCTTCTTCTTTGGTCGGGAGGACAAGCTGGCTGGCCTATTTCCCATTAGCTAGGGGGAAACCCCAGCGTAGTCAGCACGGGCTATCGTCTGAGCCGCAACGAGACGATCTGGTTGTTCTTGCGAGAGTGGTCTCTCATTACTCTTAGCATATATATTGACAGCTTTGTGGGAGCTTAAGCGGAAGGTGGCAGCTGCAGCGATGGCCTGAGGACTGGCCCGACGTCATATATATACGGCAGTGGTAGGGCCCACAAAAGATTCTCTTCCAGGTCAGCAAACGCTCAGTGAATATCGGGGGTTGGACGTGTCTTTCTTAGCGCAAGGCTAGCTCGCAAAGAGTAGGGATTGTGTACAACCCCATATTCGTTGGGTGGGACCTAGAGGCCTGAAAGGCTAGGATTGGGCTTGCCTTGGGCTTGCTTTGGGTTGAAAGAGGATCAGACAAGTAAAAATTAGTGATCTATGCATAGAGAAATAACCAAGCAATCACAGACGACACCAAGAATTATAGTTTTTCCCCAACCTTGGGTACGTCCACTTTCCACTCACCAATCTAGCAAAGCACTAGACTCGGTTACTCCACTATTCTCGGATTTAAAACAATCCTACCACTAGAAAAAACATTCCTACAATTTGATCCACAAAAATAGATCTATACTCAGAAGATAAAAACTTCATATAACTCGGAGAACAAAGATCATACACTCGTAGAATAATCTCCTACAAGAATAAATTGAATTTAGAAATACAAAAAGAATAATTTCTCAGATCTGGAAAATTTCTGCCTAGGTCTTCCTTCTTGAACTTGCAGCTTTATAAGAATTGTTGAAGAAGACACGGCAGGATCCTAGATCTGAAATTCTTGTACTCACAGGATCAAAGAGAAGATGTAGAGATTGAAAACGATCTTGATTTGCAAGTCGACTTGTCTGATTCTTCTTGAACGAAAGACCTTGGCGATTTGCACGATGAGCGGCGGCAGCTTCCGATTAGGAAAGAGAATAGCGATTTAGAATTCTTAGAATATTTCTTTTCATGCGCTTTTAGGGTTCGTTTTAATGACAAGACCTTTTATAAGATCTCCCTAACAGTCATAATTAACATTAATGACGGACACATGGATCAATCACATCAAGTCATTTGAAAATAACGTTTGTTAGGACTTAGCGAAATTTTCTGAGAAAAGATGACTTGATTACTCGAGTGAAGGAAGAACTACTCGAGTACTAAAATGGGTTCTCGAGAAGACAATATCAGACTACTCGAGAAGAAGCACTTCAGAAAAATTCAAAACAGAATTCATTATCACTCGAGTGGAATAAGGATTACTCGGGTGCTAGATATGTTACTCGAGAAGTGGAAGTGAACTTCTCGAGAAAAAGACTTAGAGAAAATTTTGGAAAGAAAACTGGTTACTCGAGTGTTGGGTCTTGACTTCTCGAGAAGTAGTTGGACTTCTCGAGTACAAGGACTTCACTACTCGAGAACTAGAAATATAACTCAAGTGCTTGACCTCTGTTACTCGAGACAATCTTGTACTACTCGAGTAATCAATATAACTACTCGAGTACTTAAACTTCACTACTCGAGAATAATTCTTAGAAAATTTCTGAGATGGAAAATCTGTCAACTCGAGAAAGAGAAGAAGTCTACTCGAGTAATGGACTTTGCCTCTCTAGAACTATATTCAAATTTCTCGAGAATCATTTCCTTACTCAAAATCCAGACTAGTCTTACTCGAGTACAACTAAAGATTCTACTCGAGTACTAGAATTCTACTCGAGTGAAACACTTAGAAAATTTTGGTTTATGAAAATTTTCCTTTCTTCAATAGATTCAGCAACATGTCTTTCTCCAATAAACCTAGTGCTTGAAAATGAAGTGTATCCCAATAGAGAGGCTATACATGAGTCAACACCATAGATCACATAATGAGAGATTATATTATATTGTCCTGTATTTAGTGACCCACTGTAGACTGACATCGGTCTACACTTGGCAATAAGTCCTGCAAACACATAACTCAAACAATACATCAAATACAACTTAATTCATCTTAGTTCAAGGGAGACTTCATACAAATCTAGGTTATTGTGGATACAATACCCAACAAGTGTATTTTCTTATGACAAGCAAATACGCAGATCTTGACTAATAGTTGCTCTTGACTTTTGTTTCGACCTCTTGCGGTACTCAGACTTCACAGAATTTGCAGAGCTCGGTACTTTGAGTTCTGGCATCTAGTAGACGTACTTTTGCCAAATCTATCTCCAAAGATCTAGCCGACTCCACCAATATCTGGAATCCTAATAACTTTGTACCCAATAACAGGAGTCGTAGATCATCACGTAGACCATTATAAAATTTATTAACCTTGGACTCCTCATCCTCCAACACAAACCCTGCATATCGCCTTAGTATGACAAATTCATATAAGTACTCAACAACTGTGTGCGCTCCCTACACCAAACACATGTTCCACTGCTGATCTGAGACTCTTCTTATTACAATCTGCTCAAGTACACCAACCAGCATCGAAGCCACCGCAGAAGTAGGGGATTGCGCATTCCTTCCGGGTATGACATTGATCATTGCAAAGACAACACCAGCTATCATCTGAACTATTTCCATAGACAGAGGAGGTATATGCACCTCAGTCGGTGCACTATTTTCCGCCAAGTGTTGGGGTACCCCTTCTAGTCACCTATAATTGTGATAAACACAATTAAGCAACTAGTCATTTTGCAAATTAGCAATCGTAGAAACACGCAGGTTCCACAAACATCTGTATTTTCATTTTTAAGTGTACATTCATGGGTTCTTTCATATTATAATAGTAACGCACATACACGTGCTCACCGCCCTTTAAAAGAATTCAACCATGAATTTGAATAAGAAAGACCAAAACCAAAAGACGATACCAAATTATAACACCATCATCGGTCTCGTAAAATATAATAGAAGGTCCGGCTAGGGCCCCATGCAATATTCCATGGATAGTTAGTGGAGTTACGCATTGAAACCAAAACATACACGGATCCTAACTCAGAGTTACATTCTAGCATAAGCTTTTAAGTTATTAAGAATCCAACACCATGAATGTTCACTAACCAATAAAGGATGACATAAAAATACACAAAGAGTTTGGCCTTAAGGCCTTACAATATTTTCAATGTTTACAGTACTAAGGTGGTTTACATACTTCGATACATAGGCCGGCCACACATTAAAATAAGTAAACGCTTTGCTTGGCCTTCAAGAGGTTGGATAGCACAAAGGGGTTTCAACCCTCTAGTTCCTGCTCAGCTCTCCAGCACTTACACAAGGAAAATCCACCAAAAAGTGGAAAACAAGACAATGGTCAGCTTTAGCTGACCAATTTATAACGACCCCACCCCTCATTAAGGGTGGTGGTGCTCCTTCCCTACAGGTACGCAGTATGTATATATTTTGGCATAAGAACGTACAATTTAAGCACCATTCACCACAAATATTGGAACGTACGGCCACACACCCCGTACACTCAGGGCACATTATCAGTGTACTAGACTTTCCCAGTCCTACCACCATCTTCGATCCCAGATTTGATGGTTCAACATTGAGAATTTTTAGTCACGTATATATTTAATGACTCTCTCTTATGCCCCCGACCACACAAATTACCTTAAGCCTTCTAGTCGAGGGACATAGTCCGGGTGCAGCTCTACCTTTCCTATTACTTAAATTTTCATGCCATCAGGCGGTCTTCATGATGTGGGTCAGCCTTCCCTTTTCCGTTTACAAAATACATAACTGTGTTATGTTTCAGGGCTAGCTCTCTTGACAACTATAGCTGGGCACTCTAGGCTCTCAACTCAACATACTACCCACCTTGTCTCATGGACACAGGCCTCACAACAACAATCAAAAGCTCTCTGGGTACTACCTCCAATGGTACCGCTATCGCGGGGCGATAACAAATAGAACATCGATTCTGTTACAATCTTGGGTGTTTCATGGAGAACACCTCCAGTACTCTATGCAGCAAGCTACACACCCCAAAACTTTACTACTCGTTTATCTATGGAGTCTCCTCCGACACGCAAATCAATCATCATCAATCCATATCAACATGTTCAGATGGGCTTCACACAAATGTCTATTCCATAGTTCGATTCTGGATTCTATATGCAAATTTACCAGGTATACAACCGATCAACCCGTCAGAAGACTTGTCTCCACTATTTTGTGGAGTATCTTCCCTATTATGCCAAAACAAAGGACTAACATGTCCGAGGTTTTCAAGGGGATAATCATTACCCTTATATATCGCTTAGGAGCCATGAACACGGATTTGATCTTGATGGAAGCGTTTGCAGCACCTTCCTCTCCACAGATCTAGCCTTGGCTCACGAATCCAGTCTCAAGAACTTCTCCAATAGCTCTCCCAAAGAGCTGGTAATGGTCTTCTTCTTCTCTATTTTCCCTTCTTCTTTTCTTAAGGTTGAAGAGAGTGGAGAAAGTGAGAGAGAGAGTGAAAGAGCAATGAATATATTTTCCCACACTCCTCTAGTTAAGCTACACGAGAGCAATCCTAGCCTTAGAATCCCCTGGCCAAAATACGTGGATAGCCCGATTTAATCGACAATTCTTTTTTAAGTTCTCTACTGCCACATGGTAGCATGATAACGTCTGGCGGTAGCTTAGGTAGTGGCGGTGGTTTAAAGTGTCTAGAGTCTACCTAAATCACCTAGAGGGGGTGAATAGGTGATGTCTATATCTTTTTGTGGAATAAAAATATTTATACTGGTTCACCGTTTTGGGTACGTCCACTGTCAAGCCTCGCCTATCTACCACGCAGGATTAGATTCGGCTACTTCACCTTAATCAGATTTCAACAAATCTTACACCTCGGAGCCGCAACTCCAACAACTCGGAGAACAACCTCTCCTACCACTCGATCCACAATCGGATCTATAACTCGATCCACAAACGGATTTGCAACTCGATCCACAAACAAATCTACAACTCGGACATAAATCTCCTACAAATGTAAAAAAAATTACACAAAAGATTTACAAATATTCTTGACATGATCGAAAGTCTTCTATCTGTCGTTCTTCGTTTAGGCCGAACTTGAGTAACTTAGAGAACACACTAAAATCAAAAACCTTGAAGACTTTGAATCTTTAATCTCAAAATGACTAGATCTGAAGGAATAGAGATTTTCAGAAAGCAAAGATCAAGTCGAATCAGAAGAGGAAGATAGAATCGAGCACTGCTTGCGTCAACGAAATGAAAGTCGAGAGTCGTATAGGAGCCGACGGTTTCACTTTTGTAATCAATGCGATTTTGAATTTTGGACAATTAGCACGATTAGGGTTGATGAAAAATCCACCCTAAGTATTTATAGAGAACCTCAATAGCAACAGCTATAAAAGAAATTCCAAAACAAGACTTCTGAAATTACTACACATGGCTTTCGTTCAACACGAGCCGAATTTTGAAAAACAGACTAAAAAATAACCCAAGTCCTTTTCGTCGAGTATCATCGAGTATAGCTGAGTACTTGCCAAACTAGTAGTGATATTCGACGAAATTTACTTAGAGAAATTCAGCTCAAACCAGCTGGCCACTAAGGCCATGCTGAAGTCATACTCGACGAATTCGACGAGTATCGTCTAGTATACTCGACAAATTAGACGAGTATCGGTCGGCTGACACTACACACTCAACATTATTGACGCACTCGGCGCACTCGATGTCATCGACACAGTCGACGCACTCGACGCCATCGACGCACTCGACGCCATCGACACAGTCGACGCACTAGACGCCATTGACGCAGTCAATGCCATCGACACAGTCGACGCACTCGACAAAAATACCTTGGAAAAACCAGAGAAGTAGCGTCGAGATGATTCGATGAATTCGGCTTGTATTGACATGTATATTCGGTGAGTATTATTAGATACATTCGATGAGTATACTTGATGATACCGGACGAATTTTACTTAACTATTTTTCCACTCTCAGATATTCTACCACAAGTACATATGATGAATTTTATGGGTGCTAGTAAGTATATCCTACTAATTCAACGAGTATACTTGACGAATTCGATGGGTATCCCTTACAATACTCGATGAATTTTACTTGGGTAAAATTTCCGATCTTCTGAATCTAATTCCTTCTCCTTCCTTGATCCTCCTCATGCACTTGGGATAAAAGTACAACCCAATAGAGAAATTACACGTTAGTCAACACATTGGCCTACACAATAAAGGATTATATTATATAGTCTTGTGTTTATTGACCCACAGTAACCTTATATTGGTGTGTACTTAGCAATGTAGACCTGCAAGCACATACCTAAAACAAAGCATCAAATACAGACTCAATTCATCTTAGCTTAATGGGACCCTTCTTCAAATCAAGGTTATTGTGGATACAATACCCAACAATCTCTCCCTATTTGAAAAGTCAGAATCCTATAAGCTAAGGTGAATGTCACACATAATAATAAAGCATAGAAAAACAAGACATATAAGAGAATAAACAGCATTCCCATATAAAACATTAAATTATATGTATAAGAGTTCTATGTAGGGGCAACCACTATCTACACATATCAAACATAGAATAAATATTTGGTATGCTTCTTCTTGCTTTTCTGACTTTGCCTTTCAAAGTATGCTTTAGGCTTCGGGTAAAATCTTGGCGATGCTGGAGGTGCATTAGGATCATAAAATTTTTTATTTCCTAAAATATATTCTGCGTTTAGCGTTACCTACCTCATGCTTGTGCCATTATTCAATACTGTAATGGTCCCATTTTCTCTCATTGGTCAGGTCCACTAGTGTAAAGGTATCGAGGATGATGCCTTTGGACGTTGGACTCCAAACCTCAGCCATTTCTCTGTTGGGATGATCAGTCCTTACTGCAGACAGTTCTTCACCATATCTTCTTCTTTTGTACACAGGAGGAGGTATATCTTCAGTTACTTGAACATCTGAAAACACAGCAGCAGCAGCAGCAGACCTATCTTGAGACAAATCTTGTGTGTCTATCTAGCATTAAGAGCAATTCTTGTTGGAACCCCACCTTGTTTAGGGTTGATTTGGGCTAGGTTCACTATTAGGTTTGTTGACCCAACATGTATAGTCTAGGGTCATATGTTTTTATAAGGTTAAGGTTAGTCTTATTAGGTTAACCTTTGAACTTGCCTTCAGAAAACTTCAGAGACTCAAGAACTTAGAGACAAGCAGTTTTAAAGACTTCAAATTTTCTGCTCGACGATAGCTAAACTCAACTCGACGAACTCAGAGTTCCTTCTCTGAGTTGAACTCAACGAAAGTCCAGCTGAGGTCGACGATTTTTGATCTCATATCAGAAGTTCAGCTCGACGAAAGTCTTTCACTGGTCGATGAACTTGGAGCTAAGATTGGCAGTCCTTTTTCAGTTCATGATCGATGAGCTCAGCTCGATGAAGTAGATTTCTAAGCTCGACGAACTTGGAGTTCTGGTCGACGAAATTCTTCCTTAGGTTGACTATTTTCCTTCAGGTTCTGTTCGACATTTTTCCTCTTCAGTTTCTCAGTTCGACTGTCAATTTATTTGATTATATTTAAGCAGTAATACTCTGATAATTAATGCTTATATTATCAAGAATATAGCCGTTCCATGGCAGCATTAATTTTGGTATTTCACAGAGTTATTACTTTGCTTATTTCCAGAGACAAATAGGGAATTTATTTAAGACAATTCTAGCCGTTCATTTTTCAAGATTTTCTGCAGTCAATCAAGGATTGGATTCAAAATTCAAAAGCCGATTATCTTCAAGGAATATAAATACTTTCTTTTAGAAAATTAGATACAGAGAGCATAGACATAATATACATAAGCTAATTTGAATTATGCATACAGAAAACTGAAAGAAGAAGAACAGCTCTCATACAATTTCAGTCTTCTTCGTTTTTGCTTCAGGACTTTTCAAGAAACAAATAATCTTCATCAGTCTAAAAGTTTCCTGAAGATCAATCTTCAATCTAAAGGCCTACACTCTGTGCAAAGCTCTCATTCTCCTAAATTCTTCTACATCTCAGGGGGAGCGTTGACAACAGCAACATCCACTAGTCTTCTCTTTGATTGTTAATAGAGAAGACATCATCTTTATTTTTCTTTCACCTCTATAAGAATCTCAAAGGGTTGTGAGATCTCCCTTGAAATAGATCTTGTGGTGAAAGGGCACCTAAGCAAAAACCTATGGTGGCATGGCACCTGATCAAAAACCTGTTAGTGGATTCCTACCAGGGTGGTAGAAGAGTGGATGTACCCAAGTTTAGGGGAACCACTATAAATTCTTTATGTCGTCTGGATTGCTCTATTATTTATTTCTGTGTGATGTGATTGTCTTTGTTTTTATTTCCCTTTATACATATACTTATCACTTATTTTAATCCATTGTAAAAATTAATCAATTTTTTTAAATACTCTATTCACCCCCTCCCTCTCTCTCTAGAGTTAAAACAGATTTATCCCTCACTTTCAATTGGTATCAGAGGGTAAGGTTATTTGGTTTCACAGGCTAACACCTGAACCAAAAGATCTTTGATAGATCTTATTATCTCTAGTGTCTTTTTTTTCATGGCACAGAATAAAGAATATTCAAGCACAAGACCTCTAGTGTGCAACCTTAACAAGTTTGCACTTTGGAAGGCAAGGATTAGGTTATATATTAATTCAGTTGATGAAGATATCTACAATTCCATTTTGACAGGTCCCCCTACTCCTACAATAACATCTACAAGAACCAGTGCAGTTCCACCACCTGAGTGGACTGAGACATGGAAGAAAGCAAAGGTTGTTGGTTCAAAAGTAATGAACATTCTGGCACAAACAATGTCAGATGACATTTTCTAGAAGGTTACTGAGTGTACATCAACAAAGGCCATTTGGGATTCCCTCTACCAAATGGTAGCAGGATCAGTTGATGAAAGAAAAGATAGAAGATCTCATCTCATTTCCTAATATGAGAACTTTAAGAAAGAAGAGTCAGAGTCAGTGGATTATATGAATAGCAGACTCAACTTGACCATCAATGAGCTGAAGAACTTGGACAAGAACATATCACTGACTGAGATCACTGATAAGATCCTTATGTGCTTCCCTAGTACATGGGACACTAGGATCTGGACAATCAAGGAAGCCAGAAGCCTAAATGAAATCTCTACTGAGTCTTTTCTAGGCAAGCTCAAATCTTATGAGCAACTTATCAAGATTAGAGAAGCAGCTGAATAGAAGACTCCTACCTCAGGAAGGAAGGAGCAAAGCATTGACTTCAAGGCATCTGAAGAATCAGAAACTCTACCAGCAAATGAAGAGTTAATGAGTCTCTTAGCCAAGAGATTTTACAAAATGACTAAGGATTTCAGAAGAAGATCAGTAAGGAATAAAGATAAGTCAAGGTATGACAAGACTCCTACTAAGGAAGTTATCTGTTATGGTTGCAGAAAGCCAGGACACATTCTTAAAGAGTGTCCAGAGGCTCAAAAGAAGGATAAAAGAAAAGAGAAGGAATACAAGAAGCACTACAGCAAGCCTTCTTCCAGTAAGTGTAAGAAGAAGGAAAAAGGCTTTGTTGTTGAGACTTGGAGTGAGTCTAAAGAAGAGACTTCATCTTCCAGCTCTAGTTAGGATGAAGAAGAGGCAAAAGCCAGAGAGATTTGCCTGATTGCAATTGATGCTTCATGCAGTCATTCAGCAGCTGATGAATTAGTAGAAGAATCAGAATCAGAAGAGGATCAGGTAATAGCCTGTTTTGATTTCAATTCTGATCATTTTAAAGCTGAATTCAAACTATTATGTAATGATTTAATTAAGTCTGAGAAGGAAATAAAACTTCTAAGAGATAAACAAATTGATTTTGATAATTTGTTTTCTGAAAACATAAAACTAAAAGATGAACTAGTTATAGCTTCTGAAAAAATTATTTCTGTAAAAACTGAACTAAATGAGGCTAAACAATTTGAAGAATCCCTAAATCGGAGAAGTATTAAATTAATGGATATAACTAGCACAGTAAATGTTAGGCTTAATAGTAAATTAGGCTTACAAGCTTCATCTAGTCAGCCACCAATACTTATGAAAAATATTCTTTCAACCCCTATCAAATTCATATCATAAAAAGGCAAAGAAAAATTAGAAGACAACAACCAACATATAGAAGAATTTCAAAAACCCAAACAAAGGAAAAGGAAAAATAAAAATTTCAATAAAAACCATGTTCAACATTTTTCGTCAAACTCAGATCGACGAAATGTATATGGTTCGTCAAACTCAGATCGACGAACTATTATAACAACCTATATACTAATAATAATAATAATAACATCAAAACATAAATAAATAATAATAATAAACAAAGACCAAAGAAAACCTTTGGTCTAAACCTACGCCCCCCCCCCCTCCTTTAATAAAAATCCCGAGCCCCCTCCAGGTTCAAAATCCTGCAACCCCCAAGGAAGATCCCTCAGGCATCTCCCGATCCCGCTCCGTCGGCCATGCCCTCTTCTCCCGAGTGCCCGGAGGCCCTCTCTTCCTCCTGTAGTGGCTGTCAACTCCTTCCTCCTGGTCAGGCGCTTATTCCTTTTGTTTCCCCGACGTCTCCAGTGCTCCCCTTGGCCGGCAACTCCCGCACAACCCCTCTCTTGGCTGACTGCTTCCAAGAGGGGCTGGCAGAAACCTATTTCTCCCTTCCTCTCCTCCTTCTCCGGCCAGTGAGGGCAAGGACATCATTTCTTCTCCGGCAACCCTAGCTCCTACTGGTTCCGGCCGGTGGATTTCGTGAGGGACTCCTAGGGTTTCGCTCGAAACCCCTCTTCGTGGATTTCTGAGCCCAAATCTGGACTCCTTGGGTAAGGAATTTCATCCATCCCTCATTTCTTTTGTTTTCCCTAATTTTTTTGGGAGGATTTCCACCCTCCGATTGACATAATTTCGTCGATCCCCCTTGAATTTGTCGTAAAGTCAACTAATTTCAGTTCTGTTTGCATTTTCGGTGCCGCTCATTGGGCTTAGGTGGTTGAATTGCGCCAAGCTTGGGATTTTCGCCTCCAAACGCTGCCAAAACTCCTGATCCCTTGTGGTAGTCTCTTCTCCCCTCACTCTCGAGGGAGGTAAATTCCTAAACTCCTTTCATTTGTGTGGAGTGATTATCAAACGCATGTGATGATATAAAAATGTGTTTTGGAATGCATTTTTTTCATATCGAACAGGTGTAGCTAGAGCCTTTAACCTCGCTTGCGCCACTTGGCTGTCGCGAGCATTTTTCGACCTCACTTTAAGACAAGTAGAGAACCCCCTCTCACATGCAAAACTTTAGATTTAATCTGGTTACCTGTTCTTTTACAAATAATTTCTTTTTTACAAATTTTGAACTCTAAAAATGTTGACATAACAAAATATGATAGGCAATCACCTAAGTACGAAACTATAAGGCAAATCCGTAGTTGTAAGAGAAATCCTTGAATTGTAGCGTCTAACTGGGCATCTGTCTGTTAGCATGGTGACGGCAAGCAGGATTACTTTTCCGATAAGACTTGCACTCAGATCTGATCGTGACCCATGTGCGCCCACTATAGTACGTACACACTTCATCGATCGCGACTTACAACATATTACATAAATAAATTTTAGGCTATACTTCGGAGTAGGCTAATATTTCAGATATGTCTGCTAACCTGATTTTTTGTATGTTTGGTAGCTTTGTACAAGATATATCAGTACTCGGTTATATCTGTTGTTTTTTCTCTCATTTTAAAATAATTAATTTGCTCATGTTTAAATTCTAAGTTCTAAGGCATTTTCTTCCTGTCTTGAAATTGTCTTTGGGTACGTGACTGCGTCGCCTGCTCCCTGAGCTTCTTCTCGTTCAGCTTCTTCTTGCTCAGAGGTTGTTCATTTATAGTTGTCTGCATCAGGTTCTATGATCCCTTTACTGTCTGTCTATCATGTAATAGTTATAGTAAGACATTTTCTTTTGTACCATGGACAACTCCTATGATATTTTTGATGTATTAGATCATCTTATCTAAAGCATTTCCACTACTGTTATTATTGTATTTACTTCTATTTCAGCATTGTGTGTAGCATTAAATTTTACAAGAAAATACATGTGCATTAATTATCCATGTTTTAAAAAGTTTAAGTGCTTCCGTCTATTTATACTCAATAAATTGTTCAAACAAAATTACTATTTTAAACTCAATAAATTGTTCAAACAACATTACTATTTTTAAAACTATTTTTAGTATCACTACATCTGCCTTAGCAGGCATGGTTCCTTTCCGCCCATGCCTGTGGCATCACGGCCCTCCCGAAGCGCACTTTGACTTTCGTCGAGACGGGTCGTGACAGTTGGTATTAGAGGGAGGTTAGCTCTTAAAAATGCAGTATTTTGAAATTTTCAAATATTTTAACTTCTATTATGTAAATACATGTACATGCATCATATCTCACTCAACCTGTCATTATTTGTTGTTCGCGGCTGAGACATCGCACACACTCAATCATAATCATGAGTAGTATGCACACGAATGTTAAAGGGGTTATGGGAAAACTTAACAGTTTTGTGCATATGAATTTCCACTAGGCTATACACCGCTTGCGAATATTAAATTGTATGGACGGTTTAATATTTTCAAGTGCGTTGGTGTTAGAATCATAATATGCATAACATGTTAAGTGATATGGGCGCTTAACATGGCATGTGTATCCATTCATGAACATTCGTAGGAATGCATTTTAGACATAATTGCATTACATGCATAACATAACTCATTACACAAATGTTAAGCCAAGAACAATAGATGATGATCGTCCACACATGGATTTGTAGATTGTTTGACATTGCATGTGATTTCGTATCGTTAACCATCACCTAGAGTTGTCCAATGAAAATGTTGTAACTAATATATGATTTATGTATTCGATAGTATCAAATTCTAGAACTCGTTGTCCCTTAATATCCTATGATTGACGTAATTGTCTTTCTTACTCGTTTCCTTTGTGTCCCTTCTTAGATGCCCCCTAAGCGATCTTAGCATAAGAAGGCTACCCCTTATGTCGGGGCAGCTCCTTTAAACGCCACTTCCCAGCTGTTGAAGCAGATTCTTGAGCGTCTCACTCGCTTAGAGGAAGATCGTCAAACTCCTGACATAGCTCCTAATTCTGGCAGTGCAGGGACAGCTAGAGTCACTACTACTGCCGCTCTTGGAACAACCCCTCTTGCACCTGGTTCAGGAACTGGCTTGCTTACTGACACCCTTGCGGTCCCACTCATGACAGGTCTGGCTACTCCTCTTGTAGCAATGGCAGATATGCTGATGTTCAAGAGGCTGAATCTGCCATCCTTCAATGGCAGTCGTGATTTCTTCGTCATCTCAGAGTGGCTCTCCCAGATGGAAAAGTACTTCGAGTATGCTGATGTTCCTGAGGCACACAAGGTTCATCTTGCGGCCTACCAACTGACCGAGGATGCATACACCTTGTGGCTTCAGCGCCGCAGTCTCCCCAATTCTTCCGCTATGTCCTGGGAGCAGTTCAAGAATGCGCTCATGGAAAAGTTTCTTTCGTCCGTGGAGCGAGAAAAGTTAGCTGAGAGGTTATTGTCCCTTCAGCAGCCTGGCAGAACCGTAACTGAATATGAGATAAAGTTCTCTCGTCTATCTCTCCTTACCATAGAGTTCGTGCCCGATGAATCCAAGAAGATCAGCCTCTTCGTGAAGGGCCTCCGACTCAATTTCCGCCAGCATGTGGTAGCCCACGGCGCCACCACCTATGCCGAGACTGTTGGAGCTACCTTGAAGTTGTAGCTATTGAGATGGATCGCACTGCCAAGAAAGTTTAGCATGGTACAAGCAATGTCACTGTACGTGACCACAAGCGCAAGAGTGCTCAACCTCAGGAGCAAGGTCCCAAGACTCAGGAGGTGTGTGCCCCATGCCACAAAGTTGGCCATACCGTCCTAGTCTGTCGATATCTTCTGAAGAAGCAAAAGATAGTTGTGCCCGCCCAACAGCCCCAGGGTACGCTTGCCTCTGCCTCCTCCGTCTGTACCTACTGCAAGAAATCGGGCCACTTGGTGAATGATTGTTGCCGCAAGAAGAATACTTACTTCAGATGTGGGCAGTTTGGACATTAGATTAAAGATTGCCCCGTGAAGGAAAGCCTGATCCCTGCTCAGCCCCTGCAGGCAATTTATGGTGCCCAAGATAAGGGCAAGGCTGTACTGAACGTCACCACTCAGGGCGAGGCGCACGCATCTACCTCCGTCATCTCTGGTATGTTTTATATGAATTTTTAAATTTTTTGCACCTTTTCAGTATCTGCCTTAATGTCAAAAGATCTTGAATGCACTTGTAATGTTAATTTTTAGGGAGTTTTAGGGTCAAAAACAAGTGGATGCAAATCCTATTCGATTCTGGGGCATCTCACTCTTTTATAGCACGTCATATCGTGGATCTCCATAGTTGGCCTACTTCGCCACTTGATGTCCCTTTCGAGATTTTTGTGCACGGTCATTTGCAATTATCTAGTAGAGGCATTCTCAATTTTCCGATACTGCTCGGTGAACTGCAAGTCGTCGCCGATCTCATAGTCCTGGAAATTATAGAATTAGACGTAATCTTGGGTATGAACTGGCTGGTCGCGTATCAACAAAATTGGACTGTGTGGCAAAGAGGGCGAATCTCAGAATCTATGGCAAAGATTACAACATTCATGTCCAGACCACCCGCAGCCACCTGCAGGTAATTTCTGTTGTGCGCGCCTCTCGACTTCTTAGCAAGGGATGTTTTGCTTGCTTTGTTTATGCCTCACATTCCGAAGCTGTCATACCTCCACTCGAGTCTATCTCGCTTGTTTCCGAATTTTCTGACGTGTTCCCCGCCGAGTTGCCTGGAGTCTTGCTTGATCGTAAAGTAGAGTTCTCCATCGATATAGAGCCTAGAAAGCGCCCCATATCAAAAGCTCCATATCATATGGCACCCAGAGAACTGGAGGAGCTTAGATCTCAATTTGATGAGTTGCTTGAGTATGGGTACATTCGTCCAACCTTTTATCCGTGGGGATCCCCTGTTTTCTTCGTTAAAAAGAAAGACGGATCCATGAGATTGTGCATCGACTACCGGGACCTGAACAAGGTAACCATCAAGAATAAGTACCCCCTCCCGCATGTGGATGACCTATTTGACCAGCTTAAAGGAAGTACCGTCTTTTCCAAGATAGATCTCAGGTCGGGGTACCACCAACTGAAGATCAAGGAATCCGACATTCCTAGAACAGCCTTCCAGACTTGGTATGGGCATTTTGAATTCTTGGGAATGTCTTTCGGGTTGACTAACGCCCCTTCTACTTTCATGGATATGATGAATCGTGTCTTTCGCGACTACCTGGATAAGTACATCATTGTTTTTATTGATGATATCTTGGTCTACTCCAAGACTCGTGAGGAGCATGCAACCCATCTTAGACTCACTCTCTCCACTCTTCGTCAACACCAGCTCTATGCCAAATTGGTAAAATGTGAGTTCTGGCTAGATCGTGTTTCCTTTCTAGGGCATGTCATTTCCGGCGATGGACTTTCCGTTGATCCTGCCAAGGTCTCCACTGTTATGGACTGGAAGCAACCTTCTACCCCTACTGAGATTCGTAGTTTCCTTGGTTTGGCGAGCTATTATCGACGTTTCGTCATGAATTTCTTCTCTCTTGCTGCCCCCCCCCCTGACACGACTAACTCAAAAACATGCTAGATTTGAGTGGTCAGATCTGTGTGAGCAGGCCTTTTCTTATTTTAAGCAACGTTTGTGTTCAGCGCAAGTTTTAGCTCTTCCTTCAGAAGGGTTTGACTTTTAAGTTTATACTGATGCTTTCGGAGTTGGCTTGGGCTGTGTCCTGATGCAATAGGATCGTGTTATTGCTTATGGGTCGAGGTAGTTGAAGATCCATGAATGCAACTACCCCACTCATGATCTGGAGTTTGCTGCAATAGTGTTTCCTTTGAAGCTTTGGCGCCACTACCTCTACGGCGTGAAGTGTCACTTCTTCACTGACCATCAGAGTTTGAAGTATATTTTCGTTCAGAAAGATCTTAATCTTTGTCAAAGGCGATGGCTGGAGTTCATAGCAGATTATGACCAGCAGCTCACTTATGTGCCCGGGAAAGCCAATTCAGTAGCGGATGCTTTGAGTTGTCGGCTTCAGTTGCCACCTGTACACCCATGTCAGCTTCTCTCGTGGCCCTAATTGATGACCTCGAGCGAATGGACATATCCTTCTCACCTGGGGGTCAAGGAGGAGTCTCTGATCCGTTATGGGTAGAACAGGTGAAGGATCTGCAGCCATCTGACCCCGCACTCCAGCGCGTTCGCCGACAGGTTGAACTTGGTTCTCTCCCAGATTTCTCTATCTCTGACGGTGTTCTACGTTTCCGAAGTCGCCTATGTATTCCCGATGTCCCTGAGTTGCTGGATAGTATTTGCTGAGAAGCTCACGAGTCCCGCACATCTGGTCATCCTGGCAACAACAAGATGTATCATGACCTGAAGCAGATCGTGTGGTGGCCTTGCATGAAGAACTATATTGCACGCTTCATCTCTCGATGTCTGACGTGCCAGAAGGTAAAAGCTCAGCGTTAGCGTCCTGGTGGACTTTTGCAACCCCTGCCTATTCCCGAATGGAAGTGGGAAGAAATCTCTATGGACTTCATTACAAGTTTTCCCCGCACTCCGAGAGGGAATGATGCGATTTGGGTCATAGTAGATAACCTTACTAAAGTGGCTCACTTCATCCCGTACAAGGAGGGTCATTCCACCGAGAAGATGGCCCGGATTTATGTTTCTGAGATTGTTAGGCTCCATGGGATTTTTTTACGGATTGGTTCTGATCTTGACTCGAGATTTGTATCGCACTTCTAGAAAGGATTTCAGCAAACTTTGGGCACTGATCTTAACCTGAGCACCACTTATCACCCAACGACTGATGGCCAGACCGAGAGGGTCAATCAGATTCTTGAAGACATGCTTCAGTGCTATATTCTGGATTATAAGGGAGCTTGGGATGAGCATCTACCCTTGGTTAAATTCGCCTACAACAACAGCTATCAAGAGAGCCTTAAGATGGCCCCCTTCGAAGCACTGTACGGGCGTCGCTATAGGACCCCACTCTACTGGTCAGAAGTCGGTGAAAAGGTGATTTTGGGTCTTGAGTTACTTCAGTAAATGGAAGAAGCTACCAAGAAGACTCGTCTTCAGCTTAGTCGTGCCATTGAGAGACAGAGAAAGTATGCAAATCAGCGCCGCCGTCCATTAGAGTTTATTGTTGGTGATCAAGTGTTTCTGAAAGTTTCTCCTACTCCTGGGGTGAAACGGTTCAGTCGTCATCATAAGCTCAGCCCGAGGTTCATAGGACCGTACATCATCTCAGAGCGTGTTGGAGGATCTGCCTATCGTCTGGATCTACCTATTTCTTTGACCGGCGTCCATGACGTCTTTCATGTCAGTCAGCTTCGGAAATACATACACAATCCTAATCGTGTTCTTGAAGAAGTTCCAGTGATCCCTGAAGCCAATCTGTCTTATCCGATCGAGCCTTCGAAGATCGTCGAATTTCAAGAACGCAAGCTTC
The DNA here is from genome assembly GCA_039513925.1 of Platanthera zijinensis. Classification (NCBI taxonomy): domain Eukaryota; kingdom Viridiplantae; phylum Streptophyta; class Magnoliopsida; order Asparagales; family Orchidaceae; genus Platanthera; species Platanthera zijinensis. The sequence goes on along the minus strand of CM077080.1, from coordinate 152,827,964 downwards.
GCAAGAAAACCATTCCGATGGTAAAGGTACTTTGGGTGCATGGCAAGTCTAAGGAGTACACTTGGGAACTCGAGTGTGATATGCGCAATAAGTATCCACAACTCTTCTCTTGATTCTTGGTACGTCTATAAGTCTGATTTCCTTTTCTTTCATGGCTAACTTTCATGCGTTAATCTGCAAACATCTGTTTAAAGTGTATGTCATCTGAAACTCGTTGTTATAGTTCCATTCAGATAATTCTCATGCAAGTTTCGAGACGAAACTTCCTAAGTAGGGTAAAATGTAAAAACCCCTATACTAATAATAATAATAATAATAACATTAAAACATAAAAAAAATTAATAATAAACAAAGACCAAAGAAAACCCTCGGTCTAAACCTACCCCTTCCCCTCCTTTAATAAAAATCCCTAGCCCCCTCCCGGTTCTAAATCCCGCAACCCGCAAGGAAGATCCCGCAGGCATCCTTCGATCCTGCTTCGTCGGCCACGCCCTCGTCTTCCGAGCGCCCGGCGGCCCTCTCCTCCACCTGTAGTGGATGGCAACTCCTTCCTCGTGGTCGGGCGCCTATTTCTTTTGTTTCCCCGACGTCTCCGGTGCTCCCCTTGGCCGGCAACTCCCGCACAACCCCTCTCTTGGCTGACTGCTTCCAAGAGGGGCCAGCAGAAACCTATTTCTCCCTTCCTCTCCTCCTTCTCCGACCAGTGAGGGCAAGGACATCATTTCTTCTCTGGCAACCCTAGCTCCTACTCGTTCCGGCCAGTGGATTTCGTGAGGGACTCCTAGGGTTTCGCTCGAAACCCCTCTTCGTTGATTTCTGAGCCCAAATCTGGACTCCTTGGGTAAGGAATTTCATCCATCCCTCATTTTTTTGTTTGTACTAATTTTTTTGGGAGGATTTCCGCCCTTCGATTGGCGTAATTTCGTCGATCCCCCTTGAATTTGTCATAAAGTGAACTAATTTCAGTTCCGTTTGCATTTTCGGTGCCGCTCGTTGGGCTTAGGTGGTGGAATCACGCCAAGCTTGGTATTTTCTCCTCCAAACGCCGCCAAAACTCTCGATACCTCGCGGTAGTCTCTTCTCCCCTCACTCTCAAGGGAGGTAAATTCCTAAACTCCTTTCATTTGTGTGGAGTGATTATCAAACGCATGTGATGACATAAAAATGTGTTTTGGAATGCATTTTTTTCATATCGAACAGGTGTAGCTAGAGCCTTTAACCTCGCTTGCGCAACTTGGCTGTCGCGAGCATTTTTCGACATCACTTTAAGGCAAGTAGAGAACCCCCTCTCACTTGTAAAACTTTAGATTTAATCTGGTTACCTGTTCTTTTACAAATAATTTCTTTTTTACAAATTCTGAACTCTAAAAATGTTGACATAACAAAATATGAGAGACAATCACCTAAGTACGAAACTATAAGGCAAATCCGTAGTTGTAAGCGAAATCCTTGAATTGTTGCGTCTAACTGGGCATCTGTCTGCTAGCATGGTCACGGAAAGTAGGATTACTTTTCCGATAAGACTTGCACTCAGATCTGATCGTGAGCCATGTGCGCCCGCTATAGTACGTACACACTTCATCGATCGCAACTTACAACATATTACGTAAATAAATTTTAGGCTATATTTCGGAGTAGGCTAATATTTCAGATATGTCTGTTGACCTGATTTTTGGTATGTTTGGTAGCTTTGTACAAGATATATCAGAACTCGGTTATATCTGTTGTTTTTGCTCTCATTTTAAAATAATAAATTTGATCATGCTTAAATTCTAAGTCCTAAGGCATTTTCTTCCTGTCTTGAAATTGCCTTAGGGTACGTGACTGCGTCACCTGCTCCCTGAGCTACTTCTCGTTCAGCTTCATCTTGCTCGGACGTTTTTCATTTATAGTTGTCTGCATCAGGTTCTATGATCCATTTACTGTCTGTCTATCATGTAATAGTTACAGTAAGACATTTTCTTTTATATCATGGATAACTCCTAGGATATTTTTGATGTATTAGATCATCTTATCTATAACATTTCCACTACTGTTATTATTGCATTTACTTCTGTTTCAGCACTGTGTGTAGCATTAAATTTTACAAGAAAATACATGTGCATTAATTATCCATGTTTTAAAAACTTTAAGTGCTTCCGTACATTTATACTCAATAAATTGTTCGAACAAAATTACTATTTTTAACTCAATAAATTGTTCAAACAAAATTACTATTTTTAAAACTATTTTCAATATCACTACATCCGCCTTAACAGGCATGGTTCCTTTCCGCCCATGCCTGTGCCATCACGGCCCTCCCGAAGCGCACTTTGACTTCCGTCGAGACGGGTCGTCACAACTATGAACACAGATTTTATATATAATAAATCGTCTAACTGCGATCGACGAAATTTATATGGTTCGTCGAACCGCGATCGACGAAATTGGGGCACAGGAAATGAATACTTTCATTCTCTGAGCGGAGTTCGACGAACTCATCCCTATTCGTCGAACATAGATCGACGAACTTATTGGAATTCTTCGACCTCAGATAATTTAAATAGAAACCTAAATTTCTCCAAAAATTTTAATAAACCTAAATCATTTGTTAATCCCTTTACCCAATGTATAATTCCACCTAGAAGATTTCACCCCTTAGTATACAAAGACCAACCTGATTATTCTTACATTTCTAGCTATAAGTTTGAGAAGAATCAAAGACCCAAGGTTACCGGGGTCAAGAACAACTAACTTATTTTCTTGCAGGTACAGAACTATCCTACCATAGAGCAACATTGGTACTTGGATAGTGGGTGTTCAAAGCATATGACAGGAAGCAAGGAAAACATAAGTAACTACAAGTCAAAGCTTGGACCAAAGGTGATTTTTGGAGACTCCAATTGTGGCCAAACAGAAGGTTATGGGAATGTTAAAGTTGGACCTGTTACATTCAAGAAGGTTGCATATATGAGTGGTTTAAAACATAGCCTGATATCCATAAGCCAGTTATGTGATGAAGATTATCAGGTATCTTTTAACAAATCTTCATGTATTATTACTTCAATAGACAACAAAACTATGTTAACTAGACTTATACAAGGAAATATTTATGTAGTTAATTTCAAGTCAGCTAGTTCAGAAATTTGTTTGTTCAATCAAGTTAGTAATAATAATGATTTATGGCATAAGAGACTAGGACATGTAAACCTAAAAAATATTGCTTAATTATCTAGGGACAACCCTGTTAGAGGATTGCCTTCTGGCCCCTATAAGAAGGAAAGTCTTTGCAGTGCTTGTCAATTAGACAAGCAAACTAAAAATAGCTTAAAATCTATTAATAAGAGTGATCCACCCATGATTCTATACTTGCTACATATGGATCTTTTGGGACCCATTTCAGTACAAAGCTTGGGAGGGAAATTTTACACTTTAGTTACTGTAGATGATTTCTCTAGATTCACTTAGGTGTTCTTTTTGAAAAACAAGTCAGATAACTTTAAAGTTCTTACAGACTTTCTTAAGAGCATTCAGATTTAGTACTCTACTCTAGTTGCATTGATCAGAAGTGATCATGGCACTGAGTTTGATTCTCTTCTCATGCAATAATTTTGTGAGAAGGTATCAGGCATTTCTTCTCTGCTCCTATAACTCCTCAACAAAATGGGGTACCTGGAAGGAAAAATAGAACACTTATTGAATCTGCAGAGATATTGCTTGCAGATGCTTATTTGCCCCTATCCTTTTGGGTAAAGGCTGTAATCACAACAAACTATGTTCTGAATAGGATTTTAATACATAAACTTAAGGATAAGACTCCCTATGAACTGCTCAAAGGGAAGCAAACTAAAATATATTATTTTAGAGTTTTTGATTGTAAATGTTACATGCACAATAATAATTAGAAACATCTTAGAAAGTTTGAAGCCAAAGTTGCAGAGGGAATTTTTCTTGGATATTCCCAAGTCAGCAAGGCCTATAGGGTATTTAATAAATCAACTTTGAAAATAGAAGAATTTGTACATGTAATATTTGATGAAGCTAACATGTTTTACAAGGAGAAGGATTCTTCTACCAGAGATTTATTGCAGGTATCCCAACTGTGTGAGAAATTTGATGATTTAAACCTCACCCAATAGGTTATATCACATCCTTCTTCACAAGTTGATGAAAACAGTGAAGAAAATATCATTGACATAATTGCTGAACCAACAACAGCTAACTTAATTCCACATGAGGAATTAATTTCCCAAGCTTTTGATGAACTAACTCCTCCTACTGATCTTGTCACACTTAGAGATCACCCTATATCTGCAGTGATTGGAGACATGTCAGTTGGTGTGCAAACAAGGCATCAACTCAACCAATACTTGATGCATGCTTTCTTCATATCTCAACTTGAGCCCCAATCCATAAAAGATGTAGAGCAAGTTCTCCACTGGATTGTTGCAATGCAAGAGAAGCTAAATCAATTTGAGAGATGCAGAGTTTGGGATTTAGTTCCAAGACCCAAAGACTACCCAGTCATTGGAACTAAATGGGTGTTTAGAAACAAATTAGATGCACAAGGAGCTATTATAAGGAAAAAGCAAGGCTCGTAGCACAAGGATATTCACAAGAGGAAGGAATTGATTATGATCAGACCTTTGACCCTATTGCAAGGTTGGAAGCTATAAGGATATTCCTTGCTTATGCAGCCTATAAGAAGTTTAAAGTATACCAGATGGATGTCAATAGTGCTTTCTTAAATGGTGAACTCAAAGAGGAAGTCTATGTGGAATAACCACCAGGTTTTATCTCTCCAACTCATCCCTCTTTTGTTTTTAAATTGCATAAAGCTCTTTATGATTTAAAGTAAGCTCTAAGAGCTTGGTATGAGACCATAGATAGCTTTCTTTTAGAGCATAAGTACTCTAGGGGCATTGTAGATAGGACTTTATTTTTCAGGCATCATAAAAATGAAATTTTGTTAATAGAAATATATGTAGATGACATCATTTTTTGGCTCTACTGATTCCAAACTATGCAAAAAGTTTTCTGAACTAATGCATTCCAAGTTTGAAATGAGTAGCATGGGTGAGCTTTCATACTTCCTTATTCTTCAAGTGAAGTAATCCCCTGATGGAATTTTTATCTCTTAATCTAAATATATTAAGGAGGTAGTTAAAAGATTTGGGATGTCTGATGCCTCAGCTATGAAAACACCTATGGCTTCCAATGATGTGATTGATTCTGATGAACAGGGCAAGCAAGTTGATCAAAAAACATATAAGGCTATTGTTGGGTCTTTGTTGTATCTTACAGCTAGTAGGCCAAATATAATGTCTGCTGCATGCATTTGTGCTAGGTTCCAAGTGAATCCTAAAGAATCTCACCTTATTTTCCTAAAAAGAATTTTGAGATATATAAAGGGTTGCCCAAATCAAGGACTCTGGTATTCAACTGAGTCAGAATTTGAATTAACTGGATTCTCATATGCTGACTTTGCTGGATGTAGAGTAGACAGGAAAGGCACATCAGGAACATGCCAATTCCTTGGTGATATGCTTGTGTCTTGGTTTTGTAAGAAACAAATATATGTGTCCACCTAAACTGTAGAAGCTGAATGCATTGCAGCTGGCAGTTGTTGTTCACAAATTTTGTGGATTCAAAACCAACTCCTAGATTATGGTTACAATCTAAATAATTAAACTATATTTTATGATAGTACCAGTGCAATTTCCATTGCACAAAATCCAGTGCATCATAGTAGGACCAAACATATAGAAATTAGACATCATTTCATTAGAGATTGTGTAAACAAAAAGAAATTATCCTTGTCTTTATCTCTACTGATTTACAAAGAGCAAATATTTTCACCAAACCCTTAGATGAGAAGAAACATATGTTCTTCCTAAATCAGCTAGGTATGATTAATGGAGATGGCCAAATTTGATTTCTGTCTAAGGTCAAAGAATTGATCACATTTCGTCGAATGGAGATCGATGATCTATAAACTCTTCTAGAGTTTTTCGTCGAACGGAGATAGACGAAATTTCTTTGTAAAATTTTTTTGTCGAACGGAGATCGACGAATTTATTTCTGAAAATATTTCATCGAACGGAGATTGATGATCAGTTTTCCCTCTCTTCTACCTTAGGTCGACGACTTTTATCTCTTTATGGGTATTTTCATCGACCTGAGCTCGTAGTTTTTATTTTCGCTGGACGGAGTTCGCCACTTCACCTTCTAAAACCTTATATCTAGGTTCTCATCAAACTCCATCCCACGCTTTCAAATTCCCTTCTACACTTGATCTTTTGTTGTTTGTTTTTGTAGAGCAATGGAGATTTCTCCAGCACTCCTTGCAAGCATGAAGTTCGTTGCAGGATTCGACATAGATATGGAATCATTTTCGCATACTGACCTGATTTTTCAAGATATTCTGAAACTTTTTGAAAGTTCAAATCTACAGTTTCTCATGATAACCAGAATCAAGTTACCAGTACAAGAGATTAAGGAATGAGTTTTCTCGACACAGACTCAGGATTCTCAAGTTGTTATCGGCTCAATTTCTTGTAAACCGATTCCTCTTTCTCCCGAGATTTTGACTGAAATTTTTGGTTTTGTGAATGGAGAAGATGAGATAGAACTGTCTAGCAGAGAATTTGATGAGATGCTAGGTAGGTTAGGTCATACTGCAGGAAACCCTAACCATCTTCTGAAGAAATGTTTATCTATAGAATATCGATTTTTGGATGATATTGTAGGAAAAGTGATGTTAGGAATGCACTATGCACATGATCATATCACTAGGCACTAGTTCAACTTAATGTGTGTTATAGTTAATCAAAAGTCAGTAAACTGGGGAATTATTTTGTTTGATTTGATAAAGAAGAAAATTAGTAAGAAGAATGTATGTTTTGGAAGGATACTAGGAATATTTCTGTAGGCAAAGGCTCCAAATCTGTTGGTCTCTCAGACCACATTTATCAATGCATCAAAGAGGCTTACTTCTGCCTTTTTGGCAAATGGGAGAGGAACATTCCCAAGCCCTCAAGGGCCTCCTCTTCTAGAATAGTTTCTAAGAACGCAAGGGCTGATTCAGCCACTCCCCCACCTCATGAAGAAGCTCCTGCTCTCTCTCCTATAAATACTCCATCTCCATCTCCTTCAACATTTCCTTCATCAACTCCCCTCCAACAAACTTCCACTTACATTCATCCAATATCTCCATCTCAACCATCATCACCTATTCATATCAATGAGGATACACGACCATCTCCACCTCCTCAATCTCCTATCCCATCTCACACTGATGGCATTCCATCCACCTCCACTCAACAAAACTTCAATCTTATGTCACCTCAATCTCCTTAAACATCTCCACACCACTCTCCAATTCATTCCACCATCCAAGAAGATATCCCTACCAACATTCCATCAAACACTCCATCATCATTTCCATAATTCCTTCAATCATATTTCCCTCGAGCCATGTCTATCAATTCCAATTATGGTCATCAATCCACATATACCCCTTCTTCTCCTGAACCTCTCTACCTCAACTTTTCTAACATAGCAAAAGATCTCCTCAAGTTCATCTCTCCAACTCTTAAGCAGCTAATAGCTGAGGCTATTGCTCCTCTCTCTACTTCTATCTCCACTCATTCTGCCCAAATTGTTGCTCTCTCCTCTGTCCCTTCTTCTCGGGGCCTGGCTTCAGGACTTTCTGAAACCAGGCAGGGGGAGATGTTCCATGAAGAAGCTCCAGCAGCATCTCTAGCTCCTCCAACAGTAGCAGTTACAGAAGCAGTTATTCCAGTATAAATCATTGAGATTATGGATGAAGATACAGAGACTCTTGTTTTTTCTGAAGATACAAAAATAACTATTGTTGGTGATTTCATCATAAATCCCACAGTTGATTTAGCTTCTTTGATACATTCTTTTGATTCTTTATATAGAAACATTCTACCAGTTCCTATTGATTCAGTACCATATGTGTCCAAAGCTATAGTTTGTTATTCATTTGCTATAAGTCCTGAAGTTTTGGAACAACTTAGTACAAGCTTTTTAGTTTCTGATACTGTTATAGAGCCAACAATTGATTCAGAGCCAAAGGCTTTTTCCCCTCCAACCTTTAGATGGGTTGAGTCTCCCATGCAAGACATGGATGATATAATGTTTGCAGATATGGAAGAGGAAATTGTTTCTATTCAGGATCAAGTTCTTACAAAAGTTTCTACAGAGCCAGTAATTCAAGAACAGCCTCAGGCTCATCCACTTAAGAAAAGAAAGGCTAAGAAAAAGGCTCCTCCTAAGGGTTCTACAAAGCCAAATCCATCTGCTGTTACTCCATATTATATTTTGTATAATATAAAGCTCACTCAAGACTGCCCTAACTGGATGAGATATGTAACACCCCAGAAATCTAACAAGCCAAAGTGGGATAAAGGTTGGCTAACACGGCCTGAGACACGGGCGTGTCTCAGGGCGTGTCAAGTGTACATGGCCTGGGACACGGGCGTGTCCCAGGGCGTGTCCCTATTCTCGACGAGTACTCGAGAACTTATCGTCGAGTGTGGAAAACGACTTGTGACACGGGCTTGTCATAGGGGCGTGTTTGGCACATGGCTAGGGACACGGGCGTGTGCCTAAGCCGTGTCCTGCTCGGGTGATTTTGGAGATCGTGTTACAGGGGTAACATGGTCAGGTACACGACCGTGTACTGGGTGACACGGGTGTGTCAGGCTTGACACGGGCGTGGCAATGCCTGTGTTCTAGTTTATTTTCAGTCGGTTGTGCACCGCTTCAGAAACACGGCCTCTGACACGGGCGTGTCACAACCCGTGTTCGGCCCAGGAAATCAAATTTAGGGCTGATCAGAGCCGTTCATTTTCTTTGACCAAGATCCAATGGTCTGGGCTCTTCCCTGGGTTGATAAGGCTGGGATTGAAGAGGAGAAAGCTCATTTGAGTTTCATCTTTCTCTTTCTAAAGTTAAGAGAGAGAGGAGAGCAAGGCAAGGAAGAAGAAGAGGAATTCGGCCGCCGATGGTGCTGCGGTGGTCCAAATCGCGAGCTGAGTTCGGATTTACGAAGGCAAGGCTGCTGCGAAGGCTTTCATCCGTCTTAATTCTCTCCATGGCTCTGAGGCGACTTCCAAGGGTAATGATTTCCGTCTTGGACATGTAAAGTCCTACTTTCCTGCATTTGCATAGGGAAAACCCGTCCCCGCGAGTGTGCGGTGGGTTGTGGTGTCCCTTAGGGTAGATATGTGAAGTCCCCCTTGTTAGAGTATGGAATTGGAGTACGGATCTAGGCATGTTGTGTGAAGCCCATCTGGACGTGCTGGTCTGGATTGGTGATGCTTGTTTGCATTCGGAGGAATCTCCGAGTATTTGATTATTTGTGTGCAATCTGTGGTGCATACCTGTCGCTTGGTGCAACAGGAAGTACTGGAGGAAGTCCAGGAAATTGTGAGAGTTGGTTCAACTCTTGTGACCGTGAGTTATCACTTTACGTGGTGTTGAGCCGTTGGGATGCAACTATATAAAATGTGGCTTCGTGCCGAACAGGCAAGGTGAAACCGACCCGCGCCTTTATTTGTGGCCTCAGGTACGATGTACTTGGTAGTGGCAAGGCGGTTTGAGCAACAGGGGGTGGCTAATCCGTACCTGCGTTATGTAGGCTGGACATGAGAGCGCCAAGGCATTGGGCTTTCGTCAGCAGCATAATGAGAGTCTTGGGCCAACGTGCCAGACTAAATGCTCATTGGTGGGATCCAGTGTTTCTGGTACACCCGAATGTGCCCTGAGTGCATGGAGCGTCGGGTCGTTCTGTCGGCGTTTGTGATATGTATTGACTGAGCGGTCGTGCACGTCTTGCGTGGTTTGCTATACATACTGTTGAAACCTTCTTTGCAGGGATGGAATTCCGCTGCCCCATGCCAGGGGCAGGGTCGTTATAATTAGTCAGCTGAATGCTGACCGTTGCCCTGTTTACCACTGCTTGGTGGATTGGTTCTTGTAGGTACAGGAGGTGCTGGTCCAATCGGGACTTAGCGGGCTGAAGCCCAAGCTGCGTTGCTGCCCTAGAAGGATTAATTTTGTTTTTTCTTGTTCATGTATGGCCGGCCTGCGTGCCGATGTCTGTAAACCACATCTTGTTAAGATAAATTTGTAAGGCCTTAAGGCCAGATACTATGGTTGTATACATTCCTATGTTATAGTTGACAGTTCTTGTTACTCTTGAGTTCAAGTTTTCAATCGTGAAGCTTCCGCTAGAATTCTCTGTGTTAGGATGCGTTGGTTTTGATATTATTTCGTAGCGTCTCTGCCTGTTTGTGGAATATGGTGTGGGGCCCCGGCCGGACCCTCTATTATATTCTTCTTGATGGGTAGAGGTTTTACAATTTGGTATCAGCTTGTTGGTCGATCTCTTCCGAATTCGTGGACGAATTCTTTTGAGGGGTGGCGAGCGCGTGTCAGTGCTGTCATTGTAACACTTAACTTGAACTCTAGAATGTCCACTTAGGAATGAAAATACACTGGTTTGTTGAACCTGTGTATTCTTTTTGTATGTTTGCCATTTTACTTGGTCGCGAAATTGTGTGTTTTACACATATATGAGACTAGAAGTGTTGCGGGTCAATCCGAACCTCAACATCCTGTGGAAAGTGCGGCACCAGCTGAGGTGCCCATACCTCCTCCATCTGCTGATACGGTACGTTTCATCACGGAAACGGTACTTGCTGTGATGAATGCTCAGCAGGATGGGCAGGCACGTCCTATAGTGATGCCAACGCATGCTGAGGTACGGCAAGAACCGGTAGAAGCTGTAGTTGATCCGCGGGCAGCAGATCAACAATTGAGCAATTCTTGAGCTTCAATCCTCCACAATTTACTGGGGCAGGGTCACCGGCCCAAGCAGAGTATTGGCTTGCAAGGATCAAGAAGATCATCAGAGCGATCAAGGTTAAGGAGGGACAGAAGGTTATGTTGGCCACTTTCCTACTGGAAGGAGAGGCTCGTTTATGGTGGGATGAGATGAACTGCATCACTTGGCCGGTAGACCACTTGTAGAGGTCCCGATGGATGAATTTTCTCGGTTGTTCTTAGCACAACATCTACCAATGCAGCAAAGGATATCGATGGAAATGGAATTTCAACAGTTAACCCAAGGAGATCATAGTGTGGATGATTATCTGCATGAGTTCACACGTTTGGGAAGATATGCGGGTACAATCTTCACCGAAGAAGAGCGTAAGACTAGTAGGTTTTATGCAGGACTGCGATATGAGCTGCGGTATTTGCTCTCGAGTTCTGTGAGTCAGGGATTTCAAGCCTTAGTCCGTACGGCTCAGTCTTTGGAGACGGACATGAGAAGAGGGCAGGCAAAAGGGACCTTGGCTGTGACAAAGCCAGAGTTCAAGCCGCCGCGTCCGGAGAAGTTTGGGTACCGTAAGAGTTGGGGAAAGAAGTCCAAGTATACTTGACAAGCTCCTTCTGCGACTATGACAGAGACATCTGGGAATGGATCTCGCGCTTGTTTTACGTGTGCGAAGTTGGGACACTTCTCACGTGATTGCCGAGTTGGTCCTCTAAAGGGTGACAAGAAGACGAGAGCGTCTTATGCGGAGAAAGGGGAGACTGTGGTAGAGTCTTCTGCCTCGCACGCTCAGCCCAGGGTCTTCAACCTTGGACAATAGGAGGCCATTAAGCAGACGGATGTCATCACAGGTGCTCGCAGTTTTTAATGTTATTTTATACTGTGTGCTATGCTTGTTTTGATTGTGATGTTTTAGGGTTTGTCCTTATACGAGAGTATCCGGCGCGAGCACTGTTTGACACAGGTGCTTCACGTTCGTTTCTGTCTGAAGATTTTGTCTTTCATGTCGGGGTACCTATCCGGACCACGACAGACAGTGTAAAGGTGTTGTTACCTAACGGATGTTTGATGTGCGCGGATAAATCTTGCGGTCTTGAGGTCAAGATAGGGAGTCAGGAGTTCAAGGTGGAAACATTAGTATTGCCGATCAAGGAATTTGATATAATCTTTTATATGGACTGGCTGTCAGAGCAGTGTGCCTGTATAGATTGTACTTCAAAAGAGGTCACACTCGGGCAGAATACCAAATAAGAGACCAAGTTCATTGGTATACAAGGGATGAGTGGGATGTTGTTATCTGCTCTCCAAGTCGTTAAGGCAGTTCGGAAGGGTGCAGAGTTGTTCTTCACACTCGTAGATGCGGTGGCGCCGAAGGCCAGTGTGAGTGAAGTGCCGATTGTGTCGGATTATGCTGATGTGTTTCCAAAGGACCTTCCGAGGTTACCTCCCAAAAGGGAAATCGACTTCGCTATCGAGCTAGTGTCGGGTGTGAAACTTGTGGCCCGTTCGTCGTATCGGGTAGCGCCAAAAGAGATGGCCGAACTGAAAGTTTAGTTGCAAGAACTGTTGGAGCAGGGATACATACACACAAGTATGTCACCTTGGAGCGCGCCTGTTCTTTTTGTGAAAAAGAAACACGGTAGTTTGCGGCTATGTATTGATTATCGCGAACTGAATAAGCTGACGGAGAAAAACAAGTATCCGATTCCACGGATCGATGACTTGTTCGATCAGCTAGCGGGCTCAATCGTCTATTACAAGTTGGATTTGAAATTCGGGTATTTCCAATTACAGATTAGAGAAGGTTGCCTTCCCAAGACAGCGTTTGTCGCACGCTACGGTCACTATGAGTTCACAGTGATGTCGTTCGGCTTATGTAATGCGCCTTCAATATTTATGGATCTCATGCATCGAACGTTCCGCGAATACTTGGATCTGTTTGTGATTGTGTTCATTGATGATATCCTCTTGTACTCATAGTCGGAGGAAGATCATGCAAACCATTTGTGTTTGTTATTGCATACCTTGCGGAGAAATAAGCTGTATGCCAAGTTCTCTAAGTGTGAGTTATGGCTCTCGTCGGTGGCTTTTCTGGGCCATGTGGTAAGTGGAGATGGCATAGCGGTGGATCCGGCAAAGATAAGTGCCATTCGTGATTGGCAAGTGATGTCTTCGGTGGCCGAAGTCAAGAGTTTTCTTGGACTGGCAGGCTACTATAGACGATTTGTGGCGAACTTCTCCCGGATTGCTTATCCTTTGACTACATTGACGAGAAAAGATCAGAAGTTCATTTGGACGCCGGAGTGCGTGCGAGCTTTTGAGGAGCTAAAAGTTCGTTTGACCACGGCACCTGTTTTGACGTCGCCATGTGGTACAGATGGTTTTGAGATATACAGCGATGTGTCAGGAAGCGGCTTAGGTTGCGTTCTCCTGCAGTTTGGCAAGGTGATAGCTTATGGCTCACGTCAATTGAAAGTGCATGAACGTAATTACCCCATCCACGACTTGGAGTTGGAGGCGATGATCTTTTCGCTAAAGTTGTGGAGGCACTATCTTTATGGCGTGAAGGTAGATATTTATACAGATCATAAAAGCCTAAAGTATCTGCTTGATCAAAAGGATTTGAATATGCGACAAAGGAGGTGGATGGAATTCCTAGGGGCTTATACCTTCTACATTCACTATGTTCCCGGAAATGGAAATGTGGTCGATGATGCCTTGAGTCGTCGGACTCCGGTGCGGGCAAGTTAGTTGCGGATAAATGATGAGCGTCTAATCCAGGAGTTGGAAGCGTTGGAGATATCTTGTGTGGAAAGGGATTCTTCGGCCGATGCATGCTTGAACTGGATGGAGGTTCAATATGACCTTCCGGATAGGGTTCGGCGGGCAACGGAGTTTGATGAAAGTCTCCAGCGCTATGCAAAGGAGGGGTCTTTTGACCAATTCTCCTGAGATGACGGTTTATTACAGAAGGATGGTCGATTGTGCGTCCCTTGTGCGGGTAAATTGCGAGAAGAATTGTTATATGAAGCACACTTTACAAAGTACTCAATTCACCCTGGGAGCACAAAAATGTACAAGGACATGAAGAAATTGTTCTGGTGGCCCGGTTTAAAAAAGGACATAACCGCGTATGTGGCTAAGTGTCATACTTGTGCTTTGGTAAAAGCAGAATGTCAACGGCCGAGTGGTTTCCTGAAATCGTTGTCGGTTCCGTAGTGGAAGTTTGAGGATATTTCTATGGATTTCGTGCACGGATTGCCGAGATCTCAACGTGGGAATGACTCAATCTGGGTGATTGTAGACCGGTTGACAAAGGTGGCTCACTTTCTACCGAACAAGAGGGATGATTCTGTGGAAATGTTGGCAAAGCTCTATGTGGAGAAGATTGTTCGATTGCACGGTGTTCCCCGGAGCATCGTAAGTGACCGAGATGGGCGGTTTACTTCGAAAGATTGGAGGCTAATTCATCAGCTGTTGGGAACGAAGTTAGCATTAAGTATGGCCTTTCATCCGCAAATGGATGGCAAAACTGAACAAACCAACAGAACAATGGAGGATATGCTCCGTATGTGCGCCCTAGACTTCGGTAAGAAATGGGAAGATCATCTTGTTATGGTGGAGTTTGCGTATAATAATAGCTACCAAGCGAGTATCGGTATGGCACCGTTTGAAGCTTTGTATGGTCGCAAGTGCCGTACAGCATTAGCTTGGGCAGAAACTGGCGAATCCAAACTTTTGGGACAAAAGGAAGTCGAGGATGCTAACTCAACAATACGCTCTATTCGAGAGAGACTACTAATAGCCAAGGATCGGCAAGCCAAGTATTACAATGCTAAGCACCGGAATGTGGAGTTTGCGGTAGGTGACTGGGTCTATTTAAAGATTAAACCCTTCAAAGGCGTATCTCGGATTCGGCGGTTTAAAAAGCTAAGTCCGCGATACCTTGGTCCATTTGAAGTGGTGGAGCGAGTTGGGGAAGCTGCCTATCGGCTAGCTCTTTCATCAGAAATGGGTGGACTGCATGATGTGTTCCACATCTCGGTATTACGAAAAGCAGTCAAAGACCCAGCTCAAGTGATTGAGAATGATCGGGTGTCGGTTGAGTATGGGCTAATGACAAAGGTGAGGCCCATTCGGATCGAGGATTGAGCCGAGTAACAGTTGTGGAACAAAATGATCGGGATGGTCAAAGTCCGGTGGGACAATTGTGGCCAAGAAGAGCTAACATGGGAGCGGGAGCAGACCATGCGAGCTGAGTTCCCCGAGTTATTTGTGTAAACTATTTGCTCGTCTGTATGGTGTTACAACATATATGTAAAAGTATAACTTTTTATGTCATGCTTGCATCTCACTACTGCATCCAAATTTCAGGACGAAATTTTATTAAGGAGGGAAGGGTTGTAACACCCCAGAAATCTCAAAAGCCAAAGTGGGATTCAGGTTGGCTGACACGGCCTTAGATACGGGCATGTCTCAGGGCGTGTCAGGTGTACACGGCCTGGGACACGGGCGTGTCCCAGGGCGTGTCCCTATTCTCGACGAGTACTCGAGAACTGATCATCGAGTGTGGAACACGGCCTGTGACACGGGCATGTCATAGGGGCGTGTTTGGCACACGGCTAGGGACACGGGTGTGTGCCTTAGCCGTGTCCTGCTCGGGTGATTTTGGAGATCGTGTTACAGGGGTGACACGGCCAAGTACACAGCCGTGTACTTGGTGACACGGGTGTGTCAGGCTTGACACGGGCGTATCAATGCCCGTGTTCTGGTTTATTTTCAGTCAGTTGTGCACCGCTTCATTAACATGGCAGGTGACACGGGCGTGTCACAACCCGTGTTTGGCCAAGGAAATCAAATTCAGGGCTGATCAGAGCCGTTCATTTTCTTTGACCAAGATCCAATGGTCTGGGCTCTTCCCTGGGTTGATAAGGCCGAGATTGAAGATGAGAAAGCTCATTTGAGTTTCATCTTTCTCTTTATAAAGTTAAGAGAGAGAGAGGAGAGCAAGGCAAGTAAGAAGAAGAGGAATCTGGCTGCCAGTGGTGCTGCGGTGGTCCAAATCGCGAGCCGAGTTCGGATTTACGAAGGCAAGACTGATGTGAAGGCTTTCATCCGTCTCAATTCTCTCCATTGCTCCGAGGAGACTTCCAAGGGTAACGATTTCCATCTTGGACATGTGAAGTCCTACTTTCCTGCATTTGCATAGGGAAAACCCGTCCCCACGAGTGTGCGGTGGGTTGTGGTGTCCCTTGGGGTAGATAGGTGAAGTCCCCCTTATTAGAGTCCGGAATTGGAGTACGGATCTTGGCATGCATTGTGAAGCCCATCTAGACGTGCTGGTCTGGATTGGTGATGCTTGTTTGCATTCGGAGGAATCTCCAAGTATTTGATTGTTTGTGTGCAATCTGTGGAACATACCTATCGCTTGGTGTAGAAGGAAGTATTGGAGGAAGTCAAGGAAATTGTGAGAGTTGGTTCAACTCTTGTGACCGTGAGTTGTCACTTTACGTGGTGTTGAGCCGTCTGGCTGCAACTATATAAAATGAGGCTTTGTGCCGAACTGGCAAGGTGAAACTGACCCGCGCCTTTATTTCTTGCCTCAGGTACGATGTACTTGGTAGTGGCAAGGCAGTTTGAGCAACAGGGGGTGGCTGATCCGTACCTACGTTATGTAGGCTGGACATGAGAGCGCCAAGGCATTGGGCTTTTGTCAGCGGCATAATGAGAGTCTTGGGCCTACGTGCCAGACTAAATGCTCATTGGTGGGATCCGATGTTTCCGGTACACCCGAATGTGCCCTGAGTGCATGGAGCGGTGGGCCGTCGTGTCAGCATTTATGATATGTATTGACTGTGCGGTCGTGCACGTCTTGCGTGGGTTGCTATACATACTGTTGAAACATGCTTTGCAGGGATGGAATTCCGCTGCCCCGTGCCAGGGGCAGGGTCGTTATAATTTGTCAGCTGAATGCTGACCGTTGCCCTATTTACCACTGCTTGGTGGATTGGTTCTTGCAAGTGCAGGAGGTGCTGGTCCGAGCGGGACTTAGCGGGCTGAAGCCCAAGCTACGTTGCTGCCCTAGAAGGCTTTATTTTGTTTCTTCTTATTCATGTGTGGCCGGCCTGCATGCCGATGTCTGTAAACCACACCTTATTAAGAGAAATTTGTAAGGCCTTAAGGCCAGATACTTTGGTTGTATACATTCCTATGTTATAGTGGACAGTTCTTGTTACTCTTGAGTTCAAGTTTTCAACCGTGAAGCTTCCGCTAGAATGCTCTGTGTTAGGATGCGTTGGTTTTGATATTATTTCGTAGCATCTCCGCCTGTTTGTGGAATATGGTGTGGGGTCCCTGCCGGACCCTCTATTATATTGTTCTTGACGGGTAGAGGTGTTATAAGATATTCTAAAAATGAAATGAAGGCAAGGAAGAAGAGCAAGAGGTACTCTCCACCACCTCCATTCAGGATAGGCCCTCCTCCTCCTCCTCCAGCAATTGGATCCTCTAGAATTGTTTCTCAAGCTCCAAAGTCTACATCTTCTCAACATTTTAGATCTTCTTATTATAGATAGCAACACTATTCCAGCAACAGCAGACAGCAATAGTACCAAAAATAAAGCAGGCAGCAGAAATCATTTGAATCAAATCAGCAAGACAAATCTAGTCCTGGAAGGCCTTTATCCCCAGTGTGTGATTCTGAGATGGATCCTAACTCTAGGATGGCTAGGTTCAAAGAAATGATAGGCCTATCTCAAATCAGGAAAGCCAAAGAAGAAGGACAACACACTTCTCAATTTACTACAATGTCCTCTTACAGGAAGAAAGAGCTTGAAAAATATCAGGTACAAAATCTTTTTAATGTTGATATATATATATATATATATGTCTCTGCATCCTGAAGCAGTTGTACCTATAGCTGCTTCTATCACAATTCTTGGAGCTGAAGATTTAAAGATGTCAAAGCAGCAAGCAGTTGATCCCAACAGATAAATTATCTTCACAAAACCTTCTGCTAGAACTTCTCAGGATACTTCAAAGAAAGCTTGATGGTTCTTCTTTTTCTACTTTTAATCTTAACTTTTATTTGTTGTATATTTGTCACAGGGCACTGTTGTTTATATCTGCTGAAACTTCATGATTCTGCCAGATATTATTTTATGCTTTGTTATTTCTCTTTTATTATTGTTCATAGTGACCTCACCCAAATAGGGGTAGATTGTTGGGACCCCACCTTATTTAGGGTTGATTTGGGTTAGGTTCATTATTAGGTTTGTTGACCCATCATGTATATTCTAGGGTCATTTGTTTTTCTAAGGTTAAGGTTAGTCTTATTAGGTTAGCCTTTGAACCTACCTTCAGAAGACTTCAAAGACTCAAGAACTTAAAAAAGAGCAGTTTTAAAGACTTTAGATTTTCTGATCGACGATAGCTGAACTCAACTCGATGATCGTCGATCTCCGATTGACGAACTCAAAGTTCCTTCTTTGAGTTGAGCTCGACGAAATTCAAGCTGAGGTCGACGATTTCTTATCTCATATCAGAAGTTCAGCTCAACGAAAGTCTTTCTCTGGTCGACGAACTTGGAGCTCAGATTGACAGTTCTTTTTCAGTTCATGATCGATGAGCTCAGCTCGACAAACGTGATTTCTCAGCTCGACGATCTGGGAGTTCAAGTCGACAAAATTCTTCCTGAGTTCGACTATTTTCCTTCAGGTTCTGTTCGACCTTTTTCCTCTTCAGTTTCTCAGTTCGGCTGTCAATTTATTTGATTATATTTAAGCATTAATACTCTAATAATTAATGCTTATATTCTCAAGAATATAGTCGTTCCATGGCAGCATTAATTATGGTATTTCACAGAGTTATTACTTGGCTTATTTCCAGAGATTGTTAGGGAATTCATTTAAGACAATTCTAGTAGTTCAGTCTTCCAGATTTTCTGCAGTCAATAAAGGTTTGGATTCAAAATTCAAAAGCTGATTTTCTTCAAGGAATATAAAACTTTCTTTTAGAAGATTAGATACAGAGAGCATAGACAAAATATACATAAGCTAAATTAAATTGTGCATACAAAAAACTGAAAGAAGAAGAACAGCTCTCATACAATTTCAGTTTTTCTTCAGGACTTTTCAAGAGACAAATAATCTTCATCAATCTAAAAGTTTCATGAAGATCAATCTTCGATCTGAAGGCCTACACCTTGAGCAAAGCTCTTATTCTCCTAAATTCGTCTACATCTCAGGGGGGGCTTTGACAACAGCAACATCCACTAGTCTTCTCTCTGATTGTTGACAGAGAATACATCATCGTTATTTTTCTTTCACCTCTGTAAAAGGGTTTCTTAACTCCCTTCAAAATTTATTCCTTTTGGTTGTCAAGTCTCCTGATCAAAAGACTTGGTTTTGTTTTTGGGCACCTGGTCAAAAGCTCAAAGGGTTGTGAGATCTCCCTTGAAATAGATCTTGCGGTGACAGGGCACCTGAGCAAAAACTTGTGGTGGCAGGGCACCTGATCAAAAACCTGTTAGTGGATTCCTACCATGGTTGTAGACGAGTGGATTTACCCAAGTTCAGGGGAACCACTATAAATTCTTTGTGTCATCTTGATTGCTCTATTGTTTATTTATGTGTGTTGTGATTGTCTTTATTTTTATTTCCCTTTATACATATACTTATCACTTATTTTAATCGGCTGTAAAAATTAATCAAAGTTTTAAATACTCTATTCACCCCCCCCCCCTCCTCTAGAGTTAAGACAGATTTATCCCTCAGTTTCAATCCTGAGCAGGATGAACCTCATCATTTACTGGAGCAGGCACAGTAGGTATTTGAACGCTTATATTATCCTGATCTGGCCTTCCAAACATCTGACTATGTAGCCAAACAAAGTTGTTGATGGGCTAAACCCGAACAGGCAAGCATACCTGTCGAATTGTAGTACCAAGGTCGTATTTAAACACGGGGTTATCAATTACTGCTACTCACGCTTGAAATATTATCCTACCGGAAAATAGTTGGATTTTGAGAATTTTTTAAGTAAAATGAACGATAAATTGCGAGACGAAAACTTATAAAAAAAAGGTTAGCATTCGATCATTGATTCACCATAAAATGAAACGAGAAAATCGAAAGGCATAGTTCTAAATTTGCAAATCCAACTCGGCCATGACGGATCCGAAAATGAGACAAAATCTCGCTAGAGCATTAGGCCTCCTAACTTATAGACTCTTTGATCGAAATCTCTTTACAAACCAAAGAAGCCTAAAGTTGCATTATAGAAGTGATCCGCACTCTTGGATTTGACTCCAATCCGGAAGATTTACGTCGTCCTATCTCTAGGGTTGCGTTCAACTCCTTCCTTCGTTGAGTGATCTTTCAAATCATGAGTCTCTCGGCTACTATTAAATGAGAACAAGGCCTACTACCATATACCGGAAATACGGAGTCGATGAAATAATATTCAAAGAAGGACCGAGTAGAATTAAGCAAAAATAAAACTATGGAATAAAAATAATTCTCATTTCAAATCATGGATCCTCATGATCAAATGCTAAGACGAAATTAGCTACGCATAATGGAAAAGAAAGACAAAATAAAAGAAGAGAGGAACATTTTCATTACTTGCAAAGATAAAAGAGAAACAATATTAAGAAGGACAATATTATATTATGATGAAAAGAGAGATTACAATAATGAAAAGACTACAACAATAATGAAAAATAACAACTCACTAGCTCTCTTGCTCTCTACAATTCAACTCCAAATTTAACTTAAACTTCACTTCCAAAAAGAACTCCCTCCTTGGCTTGAGGGATGGGGAAGCTTATATAGGGGATGGAGAAGCTTCTAGATGATAGGAAATTATGAGAGGACAAGGGGTGGCCGGCCACATGAAGGGGGGATGATTCATGCATTTCATTAATAAAAGGGAGAGAGAAAAGAGGGGGGTTCATGCATTTCATTTAATGGAAAATATAAAATAAGAAGGGGGGATGAATGGAAACTTGTAGAAGGGAGAGGGAGAAAAGTGGCTGGCCACATCATTGGGAGGATTCATGCATGCTAATTAATAAAGAGAGAGGGAGGGCAAAGTGCATGCATGAGATAAAAAAGGTGGCCGGCCATGTGAAGGAAATATTCATGCATGGTATTAATGAGGAGAGAGGGGCTGCTCCAAAGTGTAGAGGGCCAGCCAAATATATTGAAGAGTGGGCTGGCTGCATGGGCTCGGGTAGAGGGAAAGGAAGGGCCTTGAAGTGGGCTGCACTTGTGGTCGATTGGTGTGCTCGGGATGCTCTTGATGGGCTTGATAAGTGAAGGTCGGCTGCAACAAGTTGGCTCAGGTTCCACATGTGCAAGACTTGAAGGAGGCTCGGCAAACATGAAATGGGCTGGACTTGAGCTTGAGGGCTGCACCATGTAGCTTTAAACCTACAAGAAACAAAACAAATATAGAATATGTAAGATATATTTTATAACATAATATTAATTAACATAACATAACATAGAATTTGACATACAATAAAACATTACAAGCATAAGATTGCATAAAATATATAATTAAACTATATCCTAACAAGAAGACATAAAACATGAAATAAAAATATAACAAGCATAAAATTAATAAAAATGCAAATAAACATAGGAATTTTGCTTACTAAACTAAACGAAAAACCAATGTCTATAAGTAGTCATCAAATTCCCCCATGCTAGAGTATTTGCTTGCCCTCAAGCAAATAGAAATGAAAACTAGGGAAGGAAATAGAAAATAAATAAAGCTAATTTAGGTTTCATAATTAAGAAAAACAAAACATGAAAAATTAAACTATCCTAATTCCTATGTTATCAACTAGTGGGGTGAGAAGTGCACAATAGAAAACTTGAAAGTGGAACCCTAAAAATCTCATTAAAACATAAGAAAAGTCTACACATTTCTAAATCCTAAAACAAGGCATCCAAAATAAATGAAAGTAAGGAAAACAAAAGTACAGGTTCTAAATAAACGGCGCATTAACAAACCACTAGGTTGCTAGATAAACATTAACCCTAAAACACTCCAAGGTAACCTCCAAAGAAATCCATCAATGATGGTGGCCATAGGCTTGTACATTCACACTTTCTCCACTACACGAATTTACGTTCTAAGATCAATAGGACTTCTAATAGGCGTTAAGACTTGGCTTAGGTAAATAATTAGGAAAGGAAAATAAGGATAAACATGACGGCTAAGACACTAAACCAAGGTGAGCTTCAAAAATAAAAACATGATAACAAAATGAGAAATGACAAGCAAGTCATTTCTCCAATTCAAACTTCAAAACAAGGCCATAAAATTTTTTTCTTTTATAAACTTGGCCAAACAAAAACTTTTTCTTCATTCATTTTTTTTATTTTGGATATTTTCATTTTTTGATAACATTTTGATAAGAAAACTCCAAAAATAGGCTTGAGAATTTCCTATTCATTTCAAAGATAATACCCCCACAAAAATAATTTTTAAGCTCAAGGTTATAGTGTGAAACATAGGAAGGGCATTTTGGCTTTGGTGAATATAGTGAAATGAAAGGTGGAGCTAAAAACAAAGGAAACATGAAAAGGCCTAAAATTGTTTAGCAATGGTGATGTTTTTGGTGGGCAAGAAAAGCTCAAACTAGTCAAATGGTAGCCTACATCATTTCTAAAGAACGTAAAAACGACGCAAATGTTTCGAGAGTAGCTTGGTACAAGTTCTAGACACCAAGAAAGACTACCTCGCAAATGAAAAAGAGCTAATATTACCTAGCAACCATTCGTAAGCAACTTACCGAATAAAAAGACATAACTACAAATTGCTAACTTATAACGTAAAAAACGGATGCCTCTACTTAAGAAAAAGAAACTAGTAGAACTAAACTATGCTAAAATGATAAGTTTAGAGAACATTTTCAAAGTAATCTATATGGAACTACAAAAACCGCACGGGCCTACACATCACTAGAAGAAACATAAAAAATAAAGATAGAAATAATTTTCAATTTTTTTTTCAAATTGATTTTAGCACACTTTTTTTTTAGTTTTGTTTTTTCCAAAAAAAATTTTTTGGGTTTTATATTTTATAATTTTTTTGGATTTTGATTTTTGATGACATAAAATACTATACTAATTTAAAACATAATTTTTTTCTTTTTGAAAGAAGAAAAACAGAAAGAAAAGACCAAAAGAAACTAGACCCCCCCCCCCATGCTTAAATTCTTCATTGCCCTCAATGAAGAAAACATAAAGAAAAAGAGAAGGGGACTGAGAAGAAGAGAAAAAGAAAAAAATGCAGGAAAATAAGTAAATAAAAAGAACTGGACTTCCCCGAGTTCGTGAGATGAAGGCGGATGTCGCTCCCCCATACTTGCTCTTTGGCGCACTTGATCGTCAGCAGGTTTGACTTGATCCATCTTGAAATCAGCATTGGCGGAGCGGCGACCACGAACTTGTAATTGATGCCACCGGTAGGAAGAGCAAAATAAAAGCAAAAAAATAATAGAGTCCATGGGCAGATGCCCAATAGTGTTCTTTATTATAATAATCCAAATAGAAGAGTTTCATAATAATAAAAATAAGTAGTCCAAAAATAAAAATGTCCATAACAAAATAAAAATTTAAGAGTCCAAGACAAGATCCTCCATTGCAGGAGACACAGAATCATTAGAAAAATATAATTTAAGTCTATGCCAATTTACTTGAAAATCACCCTTATCCGGGTGCGAGAGTGACACAGTTCCATCAGAGAAAGCCTGTTTGACCGTAAACGGTCAAGACCAACGAGATTTAGATTTTCCAAAGAAAATACGTAGACGTGAATTTAAAAGAAGAACTTGATCGCCAGGTTTAAACATTTTAGGATGGCGCAAGTTCTTATCGTGATATATTCTCGTTTCAAGATCGGGTGGTTTATCAAAATAATTATTCAAATTTTTGTCTTTTTCAAAAGTAAAATTTTCTAGATTCTTTTGTTTAAAATAAGTTTCATTTTCAAAAATAGTTTGTACGGACATAATCGTGCCTTCGAAATCATTTGAAGAAATTTCAGAAAAAGAAGAAAAATCATTTGGAGAAATATAGGAGTCTTCTTTTAAGTCATCAATGAAAAAGCAAGAATCATCATTTTATACAGAGTTTTTCATAGATTTGTTAATATCAAATGCGACTTCCTCATCTCCCACATGCAGAAAGAGTTTTCCGTCACTCACATTTATGATTGCGCGTGCGGTGGCTAGGAAGGGACGACCAAGGATAAGAGGGACCTCGATGTCCTCTTCAATATCGAGAATGACAAAATCCACCGGGAAGATGAATTTGTCGACCTTCACTAGCACATCCTCAGCAACACCTAACGGATACTTAATCGAACGATCGGCTAACTGAATACTCATGCGCGTAGGGCTGAGAGTGCCCAAACCAAGCTTTTTAAATAAAGAAAAAGGCATCAAGTTGATGCTCGCACCAAGATCCGCTAACGCATGTTTAACAAACAGATCGCCAAAAACGCAAGGAATGGAAAAACTACCCTGATCGTTTATCTTTTTAGGAAGAGTAGAGTTTTTAACGACCGCCAATCATTCTTCATTTAACGTTACATGCGATAAATTTTCCAATTTCATCTTGTTTGTTAATAAATCTTTCAGATATTTTGCGTACTTCGGCATTTGACTAAGCGCTTCATGAAATGGCAAATTAATGTGGATTTGTTTAAATATTTCAAGAAAGCGTTGAAACTGATCGTCTAGTTTTTCTTTCCTAAGTCTAGCTGGATAAGGAGGTGGCGGAGATTCCTTTATAATAACAGGAGCATCATCTTGAAAATCATTTTTTTCTTTTTCAGAATCAGTAAAAACAGTGATATCTTTTTCTTTTTCAAAATTAGATTTTTCTTTTTCAAGATCTAAGTTGTCATTTTCCGTGGGGGTAAAAACAGGAGGGACAATCACTCTTGGTTGTTCCCTTGTGGTGGGCTCGTTAACAACCTTACCGCTCCGAAGGGAAATCGCATTTGCGTGCTCCCTTGGGTTAGGCTCAGTGTTCGAGGGAAGAGTTCCAGGTGGTCTCTCATAAAAAGCCTTGGCGAGTTGGCCGACCTGATTTTCTAAGTTTTTCATTGATCCCGTTAAGTTTCTAATAGTAGCATCGTTCGAGCTTATATACTTAGCGAGGATCTCTTCCAAAGGGGAAGGTTTTTGAAAATTTTATTGTGGTGGTGGTGGTGGTGGGTGTAAAATCGTGCGGTGGGCGTACTACGTTAGCATTATTACTCCAAGAAAAATTAGGATGGTTACGCCATCCGGGGTGATAAGAATTAGACGAAGAATTAAAACCAGGCGGAGAAGAAAAATTCGGAAAAGCAGAAAAATTATTTGCAGAATTATTTTGAGCAGGCCTGGGTATGTTACCCAGATAATCCACCTTCTCGGCGGCAGCAGCATTTTCAAATACCATAGCAGCGGAGGGAGCAGTCATCTCCGAGATCTTCTTATTCAGCATTTCCACTTGTAGCGCTAGTTGCGACACCGAATCAACTTCAAAAATAACTGTAGGTTTAGCTGGGCGAGTCCTAGACGAATTCCACTAATATGTGTTCATCGCCATGTCCTTGATAAGCTCAAGAGCGGCTTCCGGAGTTTTGCGGTCTAATGAACCAGCGGAAGCGGCATCTATCATCTGCTTAGTCTCTTGGTTTAGCGCATTATAGAATGTCTGGACCTGCAACCATACAGGCAGAGCATGGTGTGGGCATCTTCTCAAAAGTTCTTTGAACCTCTCCCAAGTGTCATAGAGGGTCTCAGAATCAATTTGAGAGTATGAAGTTATATCATTTCGCAGCTTAGCAGTTTTAGCGGGGGGGGAATAACGAGAAAGAAATTTTTCAGTTAAAATGTTCCAAGTAGTGATTGATCCTCTTGGAAGAGAACTCAACCACTGTTTGGCTTTAGTTCTTAAGGAGAATGGGAAGAGTCTTAGCCTTATCGCATCGTCTGAGACACCATTAATCTTAAAGGTGTCACAGATTTCAAGAAAACTAGCAATATGCAAGTTCAGATCTTCATCTTGTAATCCGTCGAACGGTACATATTGCTGCACCATTTGTATGATGCTAAGCTTAAGCTCGAAGTTATTGTTCGCAATCGCAGGGTGAACAATACTTGTCTCTGTCCCTTCCAAGTTTGGTCGAGCATAATCGGACATAGTCCTTTGCTGAGCCAATCCTGGGTTAGGGTCTCTCATCACAGAATTAAATTTGCAATCCCCGTAGGAATCCTCAACCGCTGTTTGAGAAGTGGAAGCCCCGAATTGTAGTTGTCTCTGAAAGGAGCGTTCGATTTCCGGGTTCAAATCAGCAAGTAGCGACGGATTCTCTAGGGTCATGCACTAGTGCAGAAAACGAGGGAAAATGAAAATGAAAGCTTGAAAAAGAAAGAAAAAGAGAAGAAAGTATTTTTTTTTGAAAAATTGATTTTTACGGCTTGTCTCTCGAACTTCCCGAGGACTACTCGGTGAAGGGTTCGCCCGGTACTAGGTAAAATGGTGGCGCTTAAAGCCCCTTACACTTTTCGAGAGATTTTAGGTGGGGTAGAAATTAAAATGAGGTGGGTTGATTATAAATATTTAAATATATATATAAATAAATTTTTTTGATTTTTATAGAAGTAATAGCGCAAGCGTTTTCAAAATATTGACGAGAAAACTCCCCGGCAACGGTGCCAAAAAACTTGATGGGCTAAACCCGAACTGGCAAGCGTACCTGTCGAATTGTAGTACCAAGGTCGTATTTAAACACGGGGTTGTCAATTACTGCTACTCACGCTTGAAATATTATCCTACCGGAAAATAGTTAGATTTTGAGAATTTTTAAGTAAAATGAACGATAAATTGCGAGACGAAAACTTATATAAAAAAGGTTAGCATTCGATCATTGATTCACCATGAAATGAAACGAGAAAATCAAAAGGCATAGTTTTAAATTTGCAAATCCAACTCGGCCGTGACGGATCCGAAAATGAGACAAAATCTCGCTAGAGCATTAGGCCTCCTAACTTATAGACTCTTTGATCGAAATCTCTTTACAAACCAAAGAAGCCTAAAGTTGCATTATCGAAGTGATCTGCACTATTGGATTTGACTCCAATCCGGAAGATTTACGTCGTCCTATCTCTAGGGTTGCGTTCAACTCCTTCCTTCTTTGAGTGATCTTTCAAATCATGAGACTCTCGACTACTATGAAATGAGAACAAGGCCTACTACCGTATACCGGAAATACGGAGTCGACGAAATAATATTCAAAGAAGGACCGAGTAGAATTAAGCAAAAATAAAACTATGGAATAAAAATAATTCTCATTTCAAATCATGGATCCTCATGATCAAATGCTAAGAGGAAATTAGCTACGCATAATGGAAAAGAAAGACAAAATAAAAGAAGAGAGGAACATTTTCATTACTTGCAAAGATAAAAGAGAAACAATATTAAGAAGGACAATATTATATTATGATGAAAAGAGAGATTACAATAATGAAAAGACTACAACAATAATGAAAAATAACAACTCACTAGCTCTCTTGCTCTCTACAATTCAACTCCAAATTTAACTTAAACTTCACTTCCAAAAAGAACTCCCTCCTTGGCTTGAGGGATGGGGAAGCTTATATAGGGGATGGAGAAGCTTCTAGATGATAGGAAATTATGAGGGGACAAGGGGGTGGCCGGCCACATGAAGGGTGGGATGATTCATGCATTTCATTAATAAAAGGGAGAGAGAAAAGAGGGGGGTTCATGCATTTCATTTAATGGAAAATATAAAATAAGAAGGGGGGATGAATGGAAACTTGTAGAATGGAGAGGGAGAAAAGTGGCCGGCCACATCATTGGGAGGATTCATGCATGCTAATTAATAAAGAGAGAGGGAGGGCAAAGTGCATGCATGAGATAAAAAAGGTGGCCGGCCATGTGAAGGAAATATTCATGCATGGTATTAATGAGGAGAGAGGGGCTGCTCCAAAGTGTAGAGGGCCGGCCAAATATATTGAAGAGTGGGTTGGCTGCATGGGCTCGGGTAGAGGGAAAGGAAGGGCCTTGAAGTGGGCTGCACTTGTGGTTGATTGGTGTGCTCGGGCTGCTCTTGATGGGCTTGATAAGTGAAGGCCGGCTGCACCAAGTTGGCTCGGGTTCCACATGTGCAAGACTTGAAGGAGGCTCGGCAAACATGAAATGGGCTGGACTTGAGCTTGAGGGCTGCACCATGTAGCTTTAAACCTACAAGAAACAAAACAAATACAGAACATGTAAGATATATTTTATAACATAATATTAATTAACATAACATAACATAGAATTTGACATACAATAAAACATTACAAGCAAAAGATTGCATAAAATATATAATTAAACTATATCCTAACAAGAAGACATAAAACATGAAATAAAAACATAACAAGCATAAAATTAATAAAAATGCAAATAAACATAGGAATTTTGCATAGTAAACTAAACGAAAAACCAATGTCTACAAGTAGTCATCAGTTGTCATAACTGTAGTCATTGACTTGTTGGAAGTTTTCAAGCATTGCAGCCTCAACAGCATCCACCTTAGCTTTAAGGGCATCTTCCCCCTTTCTGACTTCATCAGCTACTACATTGGCATCAGATTACATTGTCTTGTCAAAATGAGCCATTGATTGATTGTGAGCATCAACCATGGTTACAACGTTCTTATAAAATTTTTGAAGAACTTTCACATTACTTTTTAGCCCGGCCATGTTATGAATTAAAGCTTCATGACCCTGCACAAACCAGGAGTCCAACCTTTCATCTAATTTGTCGAAATGCACCTTGACTGATGCAATGCCATTATTCAAATCTCTCGTTGTTTCCTGGACCATTTTCAGAACTTTTTCCATTGAGGCTTCAAACTATTGTTATTGTTTGGCCAACATGGCTTCTATGGTCTTCAGAATAGAATTGTCAGTACTAGAACTGGGAACATCTGAAGTATGAATATTGGGAAGAGAGGGCAGATCTTTACGGATTTCTGAATCACTGGAGGACTCATCTATCGGAGATAAACAAGCTTTATAAATCAAACAGGGATCTTTAGCAGGTAGGATAGGAGTATGCTCCTCTGTATCTCCTTCCTCGTCAGAAATATCAACTATTTCTCCTGAATAGCTGGAGGAATACCAGATGCCTTGGCAACCCTTTTCTCTAGGTTGCGGATAAACCTATCAACTGTGTTGAGACAGATATCAAGGAATGAGTCACGTCCCCCTCAGAAGCTGAAGCAGGAGTAATCTCTGGGAGAGGGACAATCATGTTGTCCACTAATACCTGCTTAGAAACATCATTAGCATTACTAGCAGCTTTGTTCTCATCAGCAGCAACCATTACCTAATCAGTATCTACCTTGTAATCATCAACATTCAAATCATCCTCAGCTGCAGCATCAACCTCGGCCTCATCAGGCACTATCTAATCAACAGCAACATGGTCTATAACTGTCTCAGAAGGAACACTCAAGGGCACTTGTTTAGTTACAACTTGTGTTTCAATTGGCTCCCCCTCAGCTCCTCCACTCATTCTCTCAGGAGTTTCCCAAGGGTTGGAGAAGGAATCCTATCCTCAGGAACATGTTCTTCCTCCTCAGGAAAATCTATGGCTCCCCCGGGCCTCAAGATCCTCCTATCCCACCTCGAGAAGATTGAAGAATCGATTTTCTTCAAGTGGTGGATAGGTATCCCTTGGACATATCAAATTTGTCCATGTCCATCTGGTTCAGATATAAGCTTAGAATCTGTCCAAAATTGGGTGTGCGCAAACTATCCTTGATCTTTTCAAACAATAGTGCACCCCAATCCATTCTCTTTCGGCAGATAATCGCCACTAAAATCTTTAACATATCTGAAGAGTGGTTGTCGTGAGAACTGGTCTTGCGGAGAAGAACTTTACCAATGTTGTCAGACAGTAGCTTTCCTTCCTCGTTCATCCCTTTTCTCTTAACTGCTTTTGTGCCTCTGGGCAGTCCACAGAACAATAGAGCTCTGGTGAAGCCCTCTTCGAGGTAATTTGCATCTTCACAAGCAGGACACCGCAAGTACCTTGTCAGGAGGGAATCCTTCACTTTGACTTTGGTCAAACGAACTTTGCTCTTAATAATAGTATCTTTCGTGCAAAGCTTGGCGTTCTGAAAGATATAAAGAACGTCTTTGTCCAAAACCTTGCATGGGTGCTCTAGCACAAAAGAAAGGCATGTTGTTTCGAACATGAGAATGACATTCCAAAACTCATCTGAAGCTGACGCAAATTTTGTCCGAACTAGTTCTCCACCACCTAGCAAACCGTTGGAACTTCTAAGAGCCATGGAGAATAGAAATTTGAGAACTGAGGTTTCGGCTTTGGATTTCTTATACTGACAGAAACGGCGAGAACAAGTTGGCAGCGGGATCAAACCTCTAAATTAAATTGCCAGGAGTTGCTGCTGGAATATCTGAACTTACTTGAATGACTTGTACTTACCTAATCGAAGAAGAACAAAACCAGTGCTTCGGGAGGAAGACAATGAATAGTACTGGGAAAACGAATCGTCGGGAGGAAGATAGTTCAGCGAGACGGCTTCTGGCTTCAATGAAATATGACGGTTTGCCCCTAACCCTTATAGTATATTTGTAATTTAAATTTGACATAGGAAAGGCGCGTACCTGATAAGTTGTGACTCTTCGGATCCAATATAGGAAAGAAGTTTTTTGCCCTAAGTGAAATTCGGCGATATTAGCCGGACACAGAGTCAGATTCTTAGAAATTAGCCGTGTATATCCGACGAATCGTCGAGTTCTACTGACTGATATTCGACGAATTTTCCTTGGAAAAATTTTTCTGCTTTCTGAAGAATTTCCCAAGTGAATTCTGTCTTCTTGGCCATCTTCACGAGTCTTTGTTCAACATACCCAGTTCCGTTTATCCAGCGGCTTCGTGAATATATCTGCGACCTGCTTATCCGTCGGGATGTAGCTAAGAGTTATGTCTTTGTTCTCCATATGCTCCCGGATGAAGTGATATCATACTTTGATGAGCTTTGTCCGGCTGTAGGAGACTAGATAATTTGTGATCGCTATTGCACTGGAGGAGTCGCAATAAATCAGTATCTCTTTGAATATCAGGTTGTAATCCTCAAGTTAATTCCTGATCCATAGAAGTTGTGTGCAACAACTACCGACAGAGATGTACTATGACTCGGTAGTGGAGGTTGCCACATAATTTTGCTTCTTGTTGTTCCATGAGATAAGCCTTCTTACGAGGAATTGGTACGTCCCAGAAGTTCTTTTCCTTTCATCCCTGCTACTTGCAAAATCTGCATCTGAGAACCCAATTAGCTCGACATCATTACTTCTCGGGTACCATAAGCCAAGATTAGGTGTAACCTTAATGTATCTTAAAATTCGCTTTGCAGCAACATAATGAGATTCCTTCGTGTTCACCTGAAATCTAGCGCAGACACATGTTGAGAGCATTATGTCTCGTCTACTAGCAGTGAGGTAGATAAAGGATCCAATTATGCTTATGTACTTGGTTTCATCAAAAGATTTCCCTTTCTCATCCTTGTCTAGAGACATAGTTGAACCCATTGGAGTCCTCATCAAGATTGCGTTCTCCATTCCGAATTTCTTCAGTAACTCTTTGATGAACTTCGTTTGAGAGATGAAAATTCTATCTTCAGATTGTTCTACTTGAATTTCTAAGAAATACTTCAGCTTTCCCATACTGCTCATTTCAAACTTCCCTTGCATAAGTTTGGAGAACTTCTTGCAAAAGTTATCTTTTGTAGATCCAAAAATAATGTAGTCGACATAAATTGCACTAATAGAATTTTTCTTTTTACTTCCCTAAGAAATAATTTCTTGCCTATCTTTCCTCTTGTGAACTTGTTCTCAAGAAGAAAGCTAGTCAACATCTCATACCAAGCTCGAGGAGGTTGTTTTAAGCCGTAAAGAGCTTTCTTAAGAAAATAAACGCATTCAGGGAAAGTAAAGTTGGCAAAACCTAGAGATTGAGCTACGTATACTTCCTCTTTCATATTCCCATTGAGGAATGCTGATTTTACGTCCATTTGATAGACCTTAAACCCTTTGAGGGCAGCATACGCAAGAAACAACTTGATCGCCTAAAAGCTGGCCACTAGATCAAAGGTCTGGTCGAAGTCAATCTCTTCTTCTTGTCTATATCCTTGTGCTAGAAGACTGGCTTTATTCTTTATCATTATGCCATTCTCGTCCAGCTTTTTTATGAATACCCATTTGGTGCCGATCACGTTCTGTCCCTTTGGTCTAGGCACCAACTCCCAGACTTTGCACCTTTGGAACTAGTTGAGCTTCTCTTACATTTCCATGATCCAAGAGACATCCTTGTTTTCTTATTCAAACTTCTTTGGCTCAACTTGAGATAGAAAAATCTTCCACCAGCAGGTTCTTCCGCATCAGATGCATCCTCTGTGATTGGTTCGTCTAGTTGTTCTTTATCCACCATACTTGGATCGATGACCTTAACTGAGCTTGGTGCGTCTTCCTTGACTGCTTCTTCCAAGCTCAGTTCTTCGAACCTGGTACCTGCATCTACACCAACAACACTAGACAAGCTGCTATGGAGTATGCTCGTCTCAATCAATATAATATTAATGGACTCCTCTACCACCAAGGTTTTCTTGTTAAACATCCTATATGCCTTATTATGTCTATTATACCCTACGAAAATACCTTCAAAACATTTATCACTAAACTTCGTGCGATAATACTTCCCATTATTAAGTATGAAGCATTTACTTCTGAAGATTCTAAAGTAGGACACGGTCGATTTTATGCTCTTCAATAGTTCATAGGGAGTCATACGATGGTGTTTGTTAATTAGTGCTCTGTTTTGCATGTGACAAGCTGTGTTGACTGCTTCGGCCCAAAAGAACTCTGGTAGTGAAGCATCATTCAATATAGTTTTACATGCTTCAATTAGGGTTCTATTCCTTCTCTCAGCAACTCCATTTTGCTGTGGAGTACATGGGGAGGAAAAATCATGAAAGATACCTTGACTTTCACAGAATTTTGTCATTTGCACAAGACTCAAATTCTATTTCGTGGTCACTTCTAATTTTGACTATTGAACAGTTTAATTCATTCTGGATTTGCTGGACAAAATTAGTGAAAGACTCAAAGGTTTCTGACTTGTGTTTCAGAAAGAGCACCCAAGTAAAATGTGAGTAGTCATCAACAATTACCAATGTATAAACTTTACCTCCTAAACTGTGAATTGGCATGGGCCTGAATAAATCCATATGGAGTAAATACAAACTCCTAGAGGAATCTTTTTCAGAAATGCTCTTAATGGTAGCCCTTGTCTGCTTACCCATCTGGCATGCGTGGCATGAACTCTCTTTAAGACACTTATTATTTGGGGCATCACGCACTAAGTTGTGAGAAAATAACATGTTTATTGTTTTGAAATTAATGTGCTAGTCTCTTGTGTCATTGATCACAAAGAGACGCGCTACTTTTAGCCAAAAAGCACACTGGTGTAGATTTTTCTAGACATAGAAAATTTAAACAAAAGATATTTCTACTCTGAGTGCCTGTTAAGATCGTCTCCAAATTTGCAGACGATTTTATCAAATACTTGTCCATGTAAAACTCAACGATATAGCCTTTGTCACATAGTTGACTTATGCTTATCAGATTATGATATAATCCTTCAACACAAGCCATGTCTGTGAATGAGACTATGTCTTTGGAAATCAAACCGTAGCCTATAGTTATTCCCATGTTTGAACCTCCAAAGATAACCTTTGGACTGTCTTCCACTGGAGTAAATTCTCGCAGTAGGCTTCTTGTCCCGATCATGTGCCGAGAGCATCCACTATCCAAATACCAGATCAAAGTTTTATTGGTCTTTAGACATACCTGTAACCATAAATCCATTTACCTTAGGAACCCAAACATATTTGGGTCATGGGTTCTTGTTAGTTTGACACCACTAGAAACATTAACATTGCGAGTGGTCGGTCTCGCACTGTTAACTCGTGGAGCTTCAAAATTGGTAGGGTTAAACCAACAATCTACGCCAAAATGACAAATTTTGCTGCAACACCAGCAATCAAATATGTTGTACCTTCTCTTGTATTCCTACTTTACCTTTGTTCAGGAGGTCTATGAAAAAATTTGTTTCAAGAATGTCTAAACTCCTAGAAGGGGCGGAATAGGTTCAATTCCAATTCACTTAGGCAGTTAATAAACTAATCACGGCATAGCTATAAATTCTATAGCTACCACAACACACAATAATCCAATCACAGCATATACACAGATTTATAGTGGTTCCCCATGTAAGATCATGTCTCCTTATCCCGAGGCTAACCCGGATCTTATGCCCAGAACCGCCGCCTTACGGTGACACTAACGCACGGGTTAGTCGTCACCGCAAGACGCCGATTCTGCCGGCTAGTACGATCATAACCTGTCGGCCAATATGAGAATAAATGCATAATAACAGAGTAAACGCAGAAGAAGTCCACAGCCACAGCACATATATGTATCAACAGAGAATGAAATATCAGTCCGCATTGAGTACAACAAATATAAGTAAATAGGGCTTATGCCCAGTACATCATGATCACTCTCACTCTCACATACAGCAGCGGAAAAGCTAAAACTCTCTCACATCACACCTGTAGACGTGCTCCGGTAGTAGTAGCTGGTATCTGCCCCTCAAGTCCTGCCTCCTCGACGTGCTGGTCCACCTCCTTGAGCTCCTAAAATAGTAAGGTCAACGACCATTAGTCAAAAAGACTAAGTCGTATCCTCAACACCTCCTCCTGCAACTCCTAGGCACCGTGCGGGAGGACGAAGTGGAGGACAACAAAGGGTGGCAAGGCGAAGCAGGTGACAGGAAACTAAGCAGAATATGTAATCAAGTAAATAATGGAAAGTAACCTTCACTTATGCGGGTACGCATAAGCAAGGGGTCTTCTGCAGGGCTCCCATTGTATAAAATGTCCCATACCATTTATACAATGGGGTGTCAGGTGTCACAAGTATATATATATATAGAAGAAAGTAACCTCAACCTATAAACATGCCCACTCAAGCTTATAGGCTAAGGGATCGTATAACAGGTCCTAATGTATAAGCATCCCATACCACTTATACATTAGGTGCCTTAAGTTGTTATGAAGGTTAATGTTATGCAACTATATGGTGGGTATGATATGAACATGCAGTGCAACACACACACTCGACTCCGTGATCACAGACCTTTAGTTCCCACTTTTCGAGAGCTAGCATCACTCTCAGGTACTACCGTTGTGGCTACGGCAGCAGCGGAGCGGGCGTCTCCGCCTTCTAGGCGGGTATACACACTACCAGGCCTAGACCTCTCTTGTACGCCTCTGTACACCGCCAGTGCACTCTAGAGTCTCTGCGTACCACTTTGCTGACGACCCGTCAGTCTTGTTGGGTCGGGTGCGCGTTATTAGGAAAAGTCCTCCAGACTCCAGTATAAACATCATACTGGTCCTTCTAACCCTCGCACCCGCCTGGTCCACCGTACTGCCATCGGTGTGACGACCGGCCAGTACCGCATGGCCCGCCACTAGTACATGCACATGCAAGTATAGTATATTGAGCCTCCAGCTCGATGGACTATCCAGTCCCCAAATCTCTCCAACCCGTCACGGGTGAGTATGTGCTACAAAAACTCCAACCCTGCCTGGGTGAGTGTATATAAACCAATCCCTTTCTCCAACTCTGTACGGGTGAGCAAGTAGTCAAAAGACTCCATGTCCCTCCAATCCGGCACGAGTGATCACATGTCCAGTTTACTTAACCTATTAGACTACTCTTGTCTACAGATTATCATACTTAGAGTCTTAAGGTTAATCCCAGGACTGCCCAAGGTATTCCCGGTGAAGGGCTCTCAGGGGCACTAGGAGCTACGATGGGCTGAAACCCAAAGCTCCCTTTCTCAAGGAAATTTACTTTAGTTGTTGCCTACCCCGAATCCCTTATTCTCTCTCCTGTTACATAGAGTGACCTAGTGACTTAAGGTATGGATTAAGGAGTGACGGTCTTCCGTCAACTCTTCATAGGCAAGTCTAATGTTGCACTGTTACTCTCGCCTCTAGAATGCAACTGCCATCCAGGGTTATACTTCTGAACTTAGACTCTAACTCAGATGTTGATTCATCCCCTGGCGGCCTATAGTCCAGCCTACTTTTACTAAGCGCATCCCATGATCTAACACCACCCTGAAATCGAACTTCTAAATTCTTAGTCCAACTGACCCCAAATATTTATCCTAGGGTGGTATGGACTAATGAAATGAGTGTGTTGATTTTCATAATTTTCCTAGGTCATTAAGGCCTTTAATTAAATCTTTTAAATTATTCCCTAGGTCATTTTACACAAGAAGTATTATCAATTAAAATTTTCTGATCTAAGTGAATTTTCCTGAGTTGCATATGAGTGAAATATTACTGTCTACAAGATTTCATAATTTCCCTTTTTATATTTCTATTTTTCCCATAATTAATACAAATTCTACCTATTTATCATTTTCCAAATGAAGCACAAGAAATTTATACACCAAAATTCCAGGAAAATTACTGAGCATTTATATTACTACTTTATGACTAATGGCAGAGTTTCATTAACTTCTACAGTGTAATGGTCTATCAAAATCCATTCTTAATTATTTACCAAAAATGCCATTATGCTAATCAATAATTAACAGTGTACCCAAAAATTCTGATATAATTCTACAAGACTAATGTAATAATTATGCAACTCTAGGATTATTTCCACAATTTTTCCAACATGTAATTATATCAATTCATGAACGATTACAAAAAGGGTAAAATAGTCATTTCAATGAATTTTACTCTAACAGTTGTCAAACAGAGGTATAGAATTTTCTTAAGTCAAATAAAAGCTTCATTTTTGACTTGACTGATTTTGGGGGTCTTTCCTTGATCAAAACCTATCCCTACAATTTATTTTCCCAAAAGGCCTTTATTTTGGAAATACCAAATAATAGGATTTTTGATCCCAAAAATTTCCATAATAAATTCTAGGGGTGAACTTTACTCTAATTAACCCCTGGAATAAATTCCACAATTTTTTGATGCCTCAACTAGGCTAAATACACAAAATATCGTTTCTTGCTAAATGCACCCCAAGGTTATAATTAGCCAACACATGCACATGGGTTAACCCAACATGCAGTGATCCAATTGTTCTGAAATTTCTACCAGACACCAACAATGTCCCTAAGGACATGCCACCAAAATTTGGGGCCATTTGGAGTTAGCTAACTCCAAGAATCACTTAGTTAAGCCCTAGGGGTATTTTGGTAATTTCCCCATGTTTTATTTTCCAATCAAGCCCATTTTTGGGCAAGGCCTAAACATGCCCTAATTATACCTCTGACCAAAATCTCAGGTCAAGGGGACTTCTGGTTTGGCTTGGGCAGCCATTTGAAATTCTGCAAAATTGCTATTTGCAGCCCAAGCCAAATATTATTTCTCAAACATGCAAGTGAGATTCCTCAACATGCAGTGCATCAATTTAGCCCCAATTTTAACCATGGGTCTAATATACCCATGAGAGGGTGCCACCAAAATTTGGGGCCATTTGGAGTTAGGAAACTCCAAAAATCACATTTATTTACTTTTGGGTATTTTTGTAAAAACTATAGCAAAATGTTCCCCAGAAATTCTGATTTTTGGGGAGGGCCTAGATAAACCTAAATTAGTAAACTAACCCAAATTTCAGCCCATTTGGACCAAGGGTTTGGGCTGAGGAATTAATTTAATTTCTGTCCTACCCTAGGAGTAGTCCTAGTAAAATGGACCTACAGGGCAGAATACTTAACAAAATTTGATGAGTAACATGTCAAATCAAAGCTAACACAGAGATCTACAATATTCATGTTGGGCAAAAATTCATCAGGTGGCTATAAGGGCCTTAATATCAACATGCAAAGTGACTGTTAAAATGTTACAGAATTTATCACTATTCATACATTTTAATAATAACAGATTTATTCATAATAACTTAAACCGGCCGCACGAATCTTGAAGCAATCGGACGGCACTGGGTCATCTTCCTCATGCAGCATGCATGGCCAAAACCGACACAGGGTCCTTTTGCTGGGCGATTCCCGGCCATCGCCGGCGGCGGGACCTCCGGCCAAGTCCCTCCCCGGCCTCACGGTGGTCGGGGCTAGAGCTGGCCGGCGACTGGGCGGCGGAGAGCGGCGGACGGCGGCGGCGCAACCAAGCCGAGAGCTTCCCGATAACGCCATTTTTTTTTCAGAATTTCAAGGTTTTGATTCCTTACGTCGAGCTCGTTTGAGCTCGACCTCTAGCCTAGTGGATCTAGGAAACTAGTACGCTTGGAGGGGAAGGGATACGGACCATCGGCGGCGGTTGTGGTTGAGGGTGGCGGCGGTTTCCCATGGCATGCAAATTCCGGCGAGCTCCTCCTCTGTTGGCCATGGCAGCAGCGGTCCCTCTCTTTCTCTCTCTCTCTCTCTAGGGCAGGAATGAAATGGGAATGAGAGGGATAGGCTCGGTTTGGGCTGAGTTAAGAGGGGGAGGCGATTTCACCAAGGGAGGGGGCGATTTCACCAAGGTGGGCTCGGTTGGGGGTGGTTGAGCCGGCTGGGTGTTTGGGAGGGGGTCCCACTGCTCCTGCTGGGTTAATTAACCCCTAATGGGTCGGGTTCTAGGGTAGAGCTGAGTTGGTGAGTGGAGAGAGGGGTGTTTGGCTCACATGAGTGGAATGGATTAGATTGGGCTCGGGTTGGGCTTGGTCTTGACCCAAGGATGCATGGTGGGTCCCCACACCTCCTAATACACCTGTATGGTCAGCCAACCCATTATGGGTTGGTGGGATGAGCCCAAGTGGCCCAAACCAATTCTTAACACTTTCTCTCTCCTATTCTTCCTCTTTTTCTCTCTCCTAGGTGTTTTCCCAAAATTACTATTGCATGTCCCTATTTTTCTCTTCCATAGGGGGTATAGGGTCACTTTAGGCCCACCTAATGAGTTTGGGTTGATTTGGGTGGACCCAACCCAGTGAATTGGGCTAGGGCACCATTTTTACTAATTAGGTCAAAAGTGTTGACTTGATTCCACATAGGTCAACTGGTTGACCCCATGGCCTACCTTAGGGTCCACTTAGATTGTATTTAGGGTTAGGGCATCATGGTGGGGTCATGGTGTGGCTAGGGTTCCTGTTTAGGCTAGTTTGACCTAGTTTGACTTTGGTCCCATGGTGGGCCCCACATGGCTACAACCCACTATCTAGGGTCAAACCTAGCTTATTACCCTAACACCCACCCCATGCCTAACCCAATCTAAGTTAAGGGGTCTAGAAGTAACATTGGGATGTTACAAATCCTATAAACAAAAGAATAATTTCGTCCCCGAAATTTAAGTTCGGGTCTACGGGTTCTATTTGTAGAAACTTAAAAGGACTTTTAAAATATAACATAAAAGGTACCTGATGAAAATAGCTCCGGATGGCGCTCCAGCATCAGATCCCTAGGTTCCCAGGTGTGCTCCTCCTTTCCATGGTTGGACCACAACACCTTCACGAGCGGAACCTTCTTTTTCCTCAACACTCGGACGGCTGAATCGTCGATCCGGATCGGCTCCAATCTAACTGAACGGTCAGGCTCTACCGGTCCAGCTGCAGTAGTGATATGCTGCTCAGGTCGAAGAAGAGCTCTTCGCAAGGAAGAGACATGGAAAACATCATTTAGGCGGCTCAGCTCCGGAGGTAGCTGCAGCCGGTAAGCCAAGGGGCCCACACGCTCCAAAATCAAGTAGGGTCCCATGTACCGGGGGCTGAGCTTCTTGTGTCTCCGTATCCGAGAAACACCATGTACCGGTCGAATTTTCAGAAAAACTCTGTCCCCAACCTGGAACTCCACCTTCCGGTGTCGTGCATCATAATATTTTGCCTGTCTGCTCTGAGCCTCCAAAAGCCGATCCATGATCAAGCGAATTTGGGCCTCCGTATCTTCCACAAAATCTGACCCGAGGGCTCGAGTATCCACATCCTGAACCCAAGACAACAGAGTCCGGCATTTCCTCCCATAAAGTGCCTCGTAAGGAGCCATCCCAATGCTGGCCTGGTGGCTGTTGTTGTATGAGAATTCGATCAGTGGCAGTAGCCTCTCCCAGGGCTTCCCTGTATCCAGAATACATAACCTGAGCAGGTCCTCCATAGTCCGTATCGTCCGCTCTGTCTGACCGTCGGTCTGCGGGTGGAAGGCAGTGCTAAAAGAAAGCCTGGACCCCAAGTAAGCATGCACTGCCCTCCATTCCCTGGAGGTGAAGCGACCGTCTCTATCTGAAACAATAGACCTGGGTACTCCGTGATACCGGATGAACTGCTCTACATACAACCTCACCAACACAGCAACTGGGGCATCTTTTCTGACCGGGATAAACTGTGCTACCTTGGTCAACCTGTCCACAATGACCCAGACAGAATCGTGCCCAGAATGGGAGCGAGGGAGTCCGTGTACAAAATCCAGGAAATATCCTCGAACTTCCATTCTGGGACTGGCAGTGGCTGTAATACACCGCCTGGGCTCTTGCACTCGGCCTTCACTCGCTGGCAAGTCTCGCAGTGTGTCACAAGATATATGATCTCCCTCTTCATTCCTGGCCAGTACATGGTCCGTCGTAAGTCAGCCCACATCTTGGTGATGCCGGGATGCACTGAATATCTGGAGTAGTGTGCCTCTCTGAGGATGTCATCCCGGATCCCACCTCCTGCTGGAATGTACACCCGATCACGAAATCGAAGAAGATCGTCCTCCAGCGTGTAGTCCTCATACTTGCCTCCTTCCAAAGCGCCAAAAATAGGCTCTAGATCAGTATCCAATCTCTGATGTGTAAGAATACGCTTCTATATATCATCATCGCTGACCAAAGAGTCCAGGTACTCTCGATAGATCACTGGCTCGGCCTCCGAAACCATGGTAATGTGCATATCCTCCATCATGCGTAGCAGCTCCATAGACATCACCCGGGGCTCCGGTCCAGAAGTGCCGGCTCTCCTGCTCAAAGCATCTGCTACAGTATTCGCCTTCCCCGGGTGATAGTGCATCTTATAGTCGTAATCGCAGAGGAACTCAAGCCACCTCCTCTATCGCAGGTTCAGAACCTTCTGCGTGTCGATGTACTTGAGATTCTTATGGTCGGAGTATATATCACAATGAATCCCGTAGAGGTAATGTCTCCATGTCTTGAGGGCAAAGACTACGGCCCCGAGCTCGAGATCATGTACTGGATAGTTATGCTCATGCTTCTTCAGCTGTCGCGAAGCATAAGCGATAACATGTCCATGCTGCATCAAGACTGCACCCATCCCCTGATAGGAGGCATCTGTATATATCTGGAATCCTTCGCTCCCAGAGGGAAGTGCAAGGATGGGGGATGAAGTGAGCCGGTCCTTGAGCTCTTGAAATGCTGACTCAAACTGCTCTGTCCAGTCAAATGCTGCATCCTTTTTCGTCAAGGACGTGAGGGGGAGGGCTATCCTCGAGAACCCCTCCACGAACTTGCGATAATAACCTGCTAGGCCCAAGAAGCTACGGATGTCCGACGCTGTCTTTGGCCGTGGCCAATCCCGCACCGCCTCTATCTTAGCCGGATCCACTGCTAATCCAGCTCCACTGATCGTGTGTCCTAGGAAAGCCACTTCCTGAAGCCAGAACTGGCACTTAGAGAACTTCGCATACATCTGGAATTCTCTTAACTTCTGCAATACCAGCGCTAGGTGCTCTGCATGCCCCTCTCGAGACCGTGAGTAAATCAAAATATCATCAATAAAAACTATGACAAACCGATCTAGATACGGCTCGAATACACGGTTCATGAGTGTCATGAACGCCGAGGGGGCATTCGTGAGCCCAAACAGCATCACCGTGAATTCATATAGCCCGTAGCGTGAGCTGAAAGCCGTCTTCGGTATATCTTCTTCTCTGATGTGGAGCTGATAATAACCTGAGTGCAAATCCAATTTTGAAAACCAGCAAGCTCCTTGAAGCTGATCGAAGAGCTCATCTATCCGTGGCAGTGGATATGTATTCCGAACCGTCAACCGGTTTAGTTCTCAGTAATTTATACATAGTCTCAGCGAACCGTCCTTCTTCTTCACAAATAGAACGGGTGCTCCCCAAGGCGAAGAACTCGGTCGTACCAAACCCGATTCCACCAGTTCCTGTAACTGTGTCCTGAATTCTGCCAATTCTCTAGGTGCCATCCTGTAGGGTGCCCGGGACACTGGTCTCGCCCTTGGCACTAACTGAATCCTGAAGTCCAAGTCCCGTGATGGTGGTAGTCCAGGTAACTTCTCCGGAAAGACATCAGCATAATCTCGTGCCACTGGAATATCGGCTAGGGAACTCTCTACTACTGCCATCTCGAAGCAAATGAGGTATACCTCTTCCCCCTGTTCATAGGCCTTGACAACCTGTACTGAAGATAAAGAAAGGCGGGGGATGGAACGGATACCTTCAATGGTGACGTAGGAGTCTCCGTGTCTGAGTGTGATCCTCTTCGAGGGGCAATCTATCTGCGCGTAGTTCCAATGAAGCCAGTTCATGCCTAGGATCAGATCAAAATCCGGTAGCCTCAAAACTGTTGCCGGAGCTTCGAACGCTTTGCCTCCTATCTCGATATCCATATTGCAGCAGTCTGTGGTTCGAAGTTCCGTACCATCAGGGAGTCGCACTCTCTTTTCCAAACCGGAAAACTTCTTCACTCCTTCTAATCCTTCAATAAACGAGTCCGACACGAAGGAGTGTGACGCACCCGTGTCGAAGAGGGTATGAGCGGGCTTGCCGCTAATCATCACTATGCCTGGGTTTGTTTGAGTTCAAAGAATAGTATTACTTTTAATGTCCAAGGTACTCTTTAAAATTTACAATTTATAAATCCTACAAAATTTTAAGTACCTGTAATCACCTCCTCTGGGTCCCTCTGCTCCGTGAGATCCAGCGCGTATACCTGCTCCCGGTCTCGGCCTCGGTCGTGATGTCCTCGGCCTCGGCCTCGTCCTCGTCCTCGGCCTTGGTGAACTGGAGGGGCGACTGGAGGTGGAGGAGGAGGAAGAGGGTGGACCAGAAGCGGGCACTGCGTCCTGATGTGCCCAGGTTGGCCGCAACCATAGTAGGTGATCTGCCTCTGACCTCGATCATCCTGTCTCATCGGCCCAGGAGTCTGTATAGGTGGGGGAGCCAATGGTGGAGGGGGCCCCTGATCCTGCCTGTAGTTGGGACGACGACGTCCCCCACCTCTTCTGTATCCAATAGTCTTGCCTCTCTGAGATGATCTGCTGCTTTCCCCAAAAGACTGCCCATCCAGCGATCTCTTCCCTCTGCCTTGCACCATCAGCTGGTCAGCCTCCAGCTTCTTTGCCATCTCGATGATCTGCGCCATGGTACCGTGAGCAATGAACAGCAAGGGCTGCCTCAAAGAATGGCAGAGTCCGTGATAGAATCTCTTCGCATACTTCTGGTCGTCCCAGTCATGGAAGCCTGCAAACCTAGCCAGGTGGGAGAACTCTCTCTGATACTCGATGACTGATCGGCTCCCCTGCTGGAGGTTCAGAAACCTCGCCTCCAAAGCATCTCGGTCTGTGGAGGATACACAGTGCTCCAAGAATACGTCACTGAACTCCTCCCAAGATATGTCCATCAGCTCCCTGTCGGTGAATGTAGAGTCTCGCACCGACTTCCACCACCTCTTTGCATGAGCATCTAGTGCCGAGGTGGCAAGAGGAACTGCCTGTCTGACGGGGCAGCTGATGCCAGCTAGCAGCTCCTGGATGGTCTCCAACCACTCCTCTGTCTTCACAGCATCTTCTGTCCCGCGATACAATGGCGGAGACAGACTTTTAAACGCACTCAGCCAGTTCGACCCTGGGTTGGGTAGTTGTA
This sequence comes from Platanthera zijinensis, assembly GCA_039513925.1. NCBI lineage: Eukaryota > Viridiplantae > Streptophyta > Magnoliopsida > Asparagales > Orchidaceae > Platanthera > Platanthera zijinensis. The sequence continues at coordinate 152,784,104 of CM077080.1, read as the reverse complement.
CCGGGGCTTGCTAATCTCTGAATGCGTCCAGGATCGCCGTCAGCGTTTGCCCCATCTCTGTCTGCATGAACGGAATGGCAGCCGGAGGGGGAGGAACCACATCTTGTGGAGGCTGCATAAAGGTAAGATAATGTCAAAATTGGCCTAACTCATTGTTTAATGGACTGTTTTATGTGGCTTTTACACATGGGCACACCATTGCTTCCGCTGCATAGTTTGTCCGCAAACTAATGCTCGCGCGGGGTGTTCCAGTGTGGTGGACTGTATTCTCATATGATCGTGTGTTCAAGTGATACCAGTTTGTAAGATCCTGTCTCCTCATCCCGAGGCTAACCCGGATCTTATGCCCAGAACCGCCGCCTTACGGTGACACTAACACACGGGTTAGTCGTCACCGCAAGACGCCGATTCTGCCGGCTAGTACGATCATAACCTGTTGGCCAATATGAGAATAAATGCATAATAATAGAGTAAACGCAGAAGAAGTCCACAGCCACAGCACATATATGTATCAACAGAGAATGAAATATCAGTCTGCAATGAGTACAACAAATATAAGTAAATAAGGCTTATGCCCAGTACATCATGATCACTCTCACTCTCACATACAGCAGCGGAAAAGCTAAAACTCTCTCACATCACACCTGTAGACGTGCTCCGGTAGTAGTAGCTGGTATCTGCCCCTCAAGTCCTGCCTCCTTGACGTGCTGGTCCACCTCCTCGAGCTCCTAAAATAGTAAGGTCAACGACCATTAGTCAAAAAGACTAAGTCATATCCTCAACACCTCCTCCTGCAACTCCTAGGCACCGTGCGGGAGGACGAAGTGGAGGACAACAAAGGGTGGCAAGGCGAAGCAGGTGATAGGAAACTAAGCAGAATATGTAATCAAGTAAATAATGGAAAGTAACCTTCACTTATGCGGGTACGCATAAGCAAGGGGTCTTCTGCAGGGCTCTCATTGTATAAAATGTCCCATACCATTTATACAATGGGGTGTCAGGTGTCACAAGTATATATATATAGAAGAAAGTAACCTCAACCTATAAACATGCCCACTCAAGCTTATAGGCTAAGGGATCATATAGCAGGTCCTAATGTATAAGCATCCCATACCACTTATACATTAGGTGTCTTAAGTTATTATGAAGGTTAATGTTATGCAACTATATGGTGGGTATGATATGAACATGCAGTGCAACACACACACTCGACTCCGTGATCACAGACCTTTAGTTCCCACTTTTCGAGAGCTAGCATCACTCTCAGGTACTACCGTTGTGGCTACGGCAGTAGCGGAGCGGGCGTCTCCGCCTTCTAGGCGGGTATACACACTACCAGGCCTAGACCACTCTTGTACACCTCTGTACACCGCCAGCGCACTCTAGAGTCTCTGCGTACCACTTTGCTGACGACCCGTCAGTCTTGTTGGGTCGGGTGCGCGTTATTAGGAAAAGTCCTCCAGACTCCAGTATAAACATCCTACTGGTCCTTCTAACCCTCGCACCCGCCTGGTCCACCGTACTGCCGTCGGTGTGACGACCGGCCAGTACCGCATGGCCCACCACTAGTACATGCACATGCAAGTATAGTATATTGAGCCTCCAGCTCGATGGACTATCCAGTCCCCAAATCTCTCCAACCCGTCACGGGTGAGTATATGCTACAAAAACTCCAACCCTGCCTGGGTGAGTGTATATAAACCAATCCCTTTCTCCAACTCTGCACGGGTGAGCAAGTAGTCAAAAGACTCCAAGTCCCTCCAACCCGGCACGAGTGAGCACATGTCCAGTTCACTTAACCTATTAGACTACTCTTGTCTACAGATTATCATACTTAGAGTTTTAAGGTTAATCCCAGGACTGCCCAAGGTATTCCCGGTGAAGGGCTCTCAGGGGCACTAGGAGCTACGATGGGCTGAAACCCAAAGCTCCCTTTCTCAAGGATATTTACTTTAGTTGTTGCCTACCCCGAATCCCTTATTCTCTCTCCTGTTACATAGAGTGACCTAGTGACTTAAGGTATGGATTAAGGAGTGACGGTCTTCCGTCAACTCTTCCTAGGCAAGTCTAATGTTGCACTGTTACTCTCGCCTCTAGAATGCAACTGCCATCCAGGGTTATACTTCCGAACTTAGACTCTAACTCAGTTGTTGATTCATCCCCTGGCGGCCTATAGTCCAGCCTACTTTTACTAAGCGCATCCCATGACCTAACACCACCCTGAAATCGAACTTCTAAATTCTTGGTCCAACTGACCCCAAATATTTATCCTAGGGTGGTATGGACTAATGAAATGAGTGTGTTGATTTTCATAATTTTCCTAGGTCATTAAGGCCTTTAATTAAATCTTTTAAATTATTCCCTAGGTCATTTTACACAAGAAGTATTATCAATTAAAATCTTCTGATCTAAGTGAATTTTCCTGAGTTGCATATGAGTGAAATATTACTGTCTACAAGATTTCATAATTTCCCTTTTTATATTTCTATTTTTCCCATAATTAATACAAATTCTACCTATTTATCATTTTCCAAATGAAGCACAAGAAATTTATACACCAAAATTCTAGGAAAATTACTGAGCATTTATATTACTACTTTATGACTAATGGCAGAGTTTCATTAACTTCTACAGTGTAATGGTCTATCAAAATCCATTCTTAATTATTTACCAAAAATGTCATTATGCTAATCAATAATTAACAGTGTACCCAAAAATTCTGATATAATTCTACAAGACTAATGTAACAATTATGCAACTCTAGGATTATTTCCACAATTTTTCCAACATGTAATTATACCAATTCATGAACGATTACAAAAAGGGTAAAATAGTCATTTCAATGAATTTTACTCTAACAGTTGTCAAACAGAGGTATAGAATTTTCTTAAGTCAAATAAAAGCTTCATTTTTGACTTGACTGATTTTGGGGGTCTTTCCTTGATCAAAACCTATCCCTACAATTTATTTTCCCAAAAGGCCTTTATTTTGGAAATACCAAATAATAGGATTTTTGATCCCAAAAATTTCCATAATAAATTCTAGGGGTGAACTTTACTCTAATTAATCCCTGGAATAAATTCCACAATTTTTGGATGCCTCAACTAGGCTAAATACACAAAATATCATTTCTTGCTAAATGCACCCCAAGGTTATAATTAGCCAACACATGCACATGGGTTAACCCAACATGCAGTGATCCAATTGTTCTGAAATTTCTACCAGACACCAACAATGTCCCTAAGGACATGCCACCAAAATTTGGGGCCATTTGGAGTTAGCTAATTCCAAGAATCACTTAGTTAAGCCCTAGGGGTATTTTGGTAATTTCCCCATGTTTTATTTTCCAATCAAGCCCATTTTTGGGCAAGGACTAAACATGCCCTAATTATACCTCTGACCAAAATCTCAGGTCAAGGGGACTTCTGGTTTGGCTTGGGCAGCCATTTGAAATTCTGCAAAATTGCTATTTGCAGCCCAAGCCAAATATTATTTCTCAAACATGCAAGTGAGATTCCTCAACATGCAGTGCATCAATTTAGCCCCAATTTTAACCATGGGTCTAATATACCCATGAGAGGGTGCCACCAAAATTTGGGGCCATTTGGAGTTAGGAAACTCCAAAAATCACATTTATTTACTTTTGGGTATTTTTGTAAAAACTATAGCAAAATGTTCCCCAGAAATTCTAATTTTTGGGGAGGGCCTAGATAAACCTAAATTAGTAACCTAACCCAAATTTCAGCCCATTTGGAGCAAGGGTTTGGGCTGAGGAATTAATTTAATTTCTGTCCTACCCTAGGAGTAGTCCTAGTAAAATGGACCTACAGGGCAGAATACTTAACCAAATTTGATGAGTAACATGTCAAATCAAAGCTAACACAGAGATCTACAATATTCATGTTGGGCAAAAATTCATCAGGTGGCTATAAGGGCCTTAATATCAACATGCTAAGTGACTGTTAAAATGTTACAGAATTTATCACTATTCATACATTTTAATAATAACAGATTTATTCATAATAACTTAAACCGGCCGCACGAATCTTGAAGCAATCGGACGGCACTGGGTCATCTTCCTCATGCAGCATGCATGGCCAAAACCGACACAGGGTCCTTTTGCTGGGCGATTCCCGGCCATCGCCGGCGGCGGGACCTCCGGCCAAGTCCCTCCCCGGCCTCACGGTGGTCGGGGCTAGAGCTGGCCGGCGACTGGGCGGCGGAGAGCGGCGGACGGCGGCGGCGCAACCAAGCCGAGAGCTTCCCGATAACGCCATTTTTTTCAGAATTTCAAGGTTTTGATTCCTTACGTCGAGCTCGTTTGAGCTCGACCTCTAGCCTAGTGGATCTAGGAAACTAGTACGCTTGGAGGGGAAGGGATACGGACCATCGGCGGCGGTTGTGGTTGAGGGTGGCGGCGGTTTCCCATGGCATGCAAATTCCGGCGAGCTCCTCCTCTGTTGGCCATGGCAGCAGCAGTCCCTCTCTTTCTCTCTCTCTCTCTCTCTCTCTGGGGCAGGAATGAAATGGGAATGAGAGGGATAGGCTCGGTTTGGGCTGAGTTAAGAGGGGGAGGCGATTTCACCAAGGGAGGGGGGCGATTTCACCAAGGTGGGCTCGGTTGGGGGTGGTTGAGCCGGCTGGGTGTTTGGGAGGGGGTCCCACTGCTCCTGCTGGGTTAATTAACCCTAATGGGTCGGGTTCTAGGGTAGAGCTGAGTTGGTGAGTGGAGAGAGGGGTGTTTGGCTCACATGAGTGGAATGGATTAGATTGGGCTCGGGTTGGGCTTGGGCTTGACCCAAGGCTGCATGGTGGGTCCCCACACCTCCTAATACACCTGTATGGTCAGCCAACCCATTATGGGTTGGTGGGATGAGCCCAAGTGGCCCAAACCAATTCTTAACACTTTCTCTCTCTTATTCTTCCTCTTTTTCTCTCTCCTAGGTGTTTTCCCAAAATTACTATTGCATGTCCCTATTTTTCTCTTCCATAGGGGGTATAGGGTCACTTTAGGCCCACCTAATGAGTTTGGATTGATTTGGGTGGACCCAACCCAGTGAATTGGGCTAGGGCACCATTTTTACTAATTAGGTCAAAAGTGTTGACTTGATTCCACATAGGTCAACTGGTTGACCCCATGGCCTACCTTAGGGTCCACTTAGATTGTATTTAGGGTTAGGGCATCATGGTGGGGTCATGGTGTGGCTAGGGTTCTTGTTTAGGCTAATTTGACCTAGTTTGACTTTGGTCCCATGGTAGGCCCCACATGGCTACAACCCACTATCTAGGGTCAAACCTAGCTTATTACCCTAACACCCACCCCATGCCTAACCCAATCTAAGTTAAGGGGTCTAGAAGTAACATTGGGATGTTACACCCCAAATGAGGGGTACATCCACTTTCCCCCTTTGCCTATCTAGCAGTACACTAGATTCGGCCAACTTCCTTCCACCTTCACAGATCCTCAGATCTTACAACTCAGAATAGAAATTGGTTCCTACAGCTCAGACTTCAATAAGTCCTACAACTCAGGCTCTTCCCAAGAACCCTGCCTCAGAGTGAATCCACACTCCTACAACTCAGGCAATCAAGCCCTACCTCAGCCCTTATCACCAGGCCTACTGCTCAGAGAACTTAATCTCACACCTCAGGCAAATAGCCCTACCTCAACCTTTATAGTTACAGGCTTACAACTAAGAGATTGAAATCTCTTACACTCAGATCTAAAAATAGATCTTACAGAAAATTTATTAAAGAGTTTATTTCTTCCTTCACCAAGATATAGAGAGAGAGGGGTGAGGGAATCTTGATCAGATCTTGATGGATCTACTTTCTCTTGATCTTTGTTGTGATGAATCTTATTCAACCTGACTTAGCTTATTCAAAGCTTCTTCGAAAGAGAAAACCTAGGTTGAATCTCCTTGAGAAGTTGGTGTAGATCCAGCTTATTCTTCCTTGCAGAATTAAATCTGCAAACACTGACATATCAGATGAGATGTTGTCTACTTCTCTGATTTTGAATCAGGATCTTCTTGTTGTATAGAATTCTGTGAATTCTTCTTGGAGTGATTTATCCTTCTTCTTATTTTCCATTTTTCTTCTTCTTATTCTGTGATAGATAAGCTCTTTTTATAGATCTCATCAGAGGCAACCGGCTGATCCGGTAGTTAACTGACATCTGACAGTTCTGACATTCTGACAGCCTTGACGATTCTGACATATGTCAAGTCTTCAGTCTTGAGATCTGGCACTTATAATTATTTGACTCAGCTGAATGTGTCGAGACACAGATATAGAATGGGTCGACACAAATGTAATGTGTGTCGACACAATTCCTTGGTGTCGACACATCTTCTTTGATGTTGTTGACATCTTAAGAATCTGTCGACACAGCTCTTTATTCAGTCTTAACATAGCATTTGTAGAATGTGTCGACACAAGTCCTGTGTGTCGACACAGCTTCTGCATTTATAACTGATGTCGACTTAAATTCTGTGTGTTTACACAAGTCCCGTATGTCGACACAGCTTCTTCTGCTAATGTCAGCATCTAGTCTAAGTGTGTCGACACTATTCCTGAGTGTCAACACAGCTGTTGTCAGCTCAAATTTTATGTGTCGACACAAGTCTTATGTGTCGAGACAGCATTGCTTCTAGTCTCGACGTTGCTCCTTAAAAGGTGTCGACACATTATAAGTGTCTAGACACTTTTGTACTTAGAATATTTTCTGCAATCTTTAGCCTGCACAAGTAAACTCAAAATGCCATCAAATACAAACTGACATATATCATTGATTTATGTGAGGCTTCTCCAAATCAGGTACACAATTTTCAATGTACCCAACAATCTCCCCCTATTTGGAGAAGTCATAACCCATAGTCAATGATATACACCAATATAACAAAAGTAATAAGCATGATGTATACATACATTTCAAACAGGGTTATTCATAAGCAGAAATAGCATGTTTCACACAAATATCCAAAATGAAACATCATAAAGGAAAAACATGCAACTCAGAGACATAGATATATTGTTGTCAACCAAGGATTTCTTTATATCATTTAACCAGAGTAAGATTACAAGGTTTTTATAAGAACAACAAAAAGTTTACATAGTTCTTCTAAAACCTAGTCAATCTAAAGCTAAACTTTGTCTGGTTCCTTGATGACAATGCATTTGCCTGTCTGAATAGTAGCTTTGACTTCAGCTTTAGCATCAGCAACAAGCTTGATAGTTTAACTTTCAAGGCAGCCTAAACACCTAGAGGGGGGGGTGAATAGGTTCTGCTTCTCTTTCTAAAACTTCTAGACAGAATTCAATTTATTAACTAATATGAAAACACAGCAATCACAGAAAACAAAAACATCACAGATTGCACTATGATTTATAGTGGTTCCCCAAGGTCTGGGTACATCCACTTTCCCCCCTTCACCTATCTAGCTGTATGCTAGATTCGGCCAAACTTCCACTTATCTCAGATCAATAGATCTTACAACTCAGAACCCAACAGGTTCCTACAACTCAGGCACAACTGCCCTACCTCAGCCTTGCCCCAAGGCCTACAACTCAGAGAATATCCTTCTCCTACACTCAGGCAATCAGCCCTACCACTCAGAGTTCAACACTCCTACACTCAGCCTTTATAACATAGGCTTACAACTCAGATCTGTATAAACAGATCCTACAGAAATATAGAAAAGATAGTTTAAATTGTCTTGCCAGGTTGAGAGAGAAAAGGCAATGACAATTCTTAATCAGCTGATGCAATCAACTGTTTCTTAGCCTTCTTCAAAGCTTCTTGAAAATGTACTTAGCTGAGTTGATTCCAAACAGCTTCTTGAGAATCCACTGGTGGATTCCTTCTTCTTCTTCAAATTCTGACTTGATCTCTCTCTATCCAGAACTTTGAATGATTCTTCTGAATTCTGATTAGAACTCTTCTTAGATCTATCCTTAGATAGTCTTCTTAGATCTCCCGGAGAAGATCTTCTTAAGTGCCTAGCACTTTCTTGAAATGAGTAGAATGTAATCCTTCTCCACTTTCTGATCCAATGTATTTCAAAGGGTCAGTTCTATATCTTCTTAATTGTGTGTGTTATTTTCTCCTTCTGAATCTGTCTATTTATAGACATTCTTCATGGTAACCGGCTGATCCGGTTTCTAACCGTTTTCTGACAAGTCTGACAACTTCAGTTAACTGGTGATAACCCACAGCTGTCAAGTCTTCAAACAAGTCCTGTGCCTTAGTGTTGAAACAGTCTGTCAGAAAGTGTCGAGACCATCTGTCTATTTGTGTCGACACAATTGACTTTGGTGTCGACACTGCCTTCAGTGATGTCGACTAAATTGCCTTTGTGTCGACACATCTTCTTCTGAAACTAACTTGGTCTTTGACTCTGCAGTGTGTCGACACAAGTCCTGTGTGTCGACACAGTTGTTGTAGAATCATAACTTTAGTAAGTGTTGACTTAGCCTTCAGGTGTCGACTATTTTCTTCTGTGTCGACATATTCAGATGATGTCGACAAACTTGAGATTGACTATACTCTTCAGTGTCGACGCATTCTCCCAATGTTGAGGTCGACGTTTTTCTTCTGTGTCGACACAATTTCCCAGTGTTGTGTCGACTTACTTCTTCTGAGTCGACACAATTTCCCAGTGTTGTGTCGACTTACTTCTTCTGAGTCGACACAATTTCCCAGTGTTGTGTCGACTTACTTCTTCTGTGTCGACACTTTTTCCCAGTGTTGTTGTAGACTATGTTATGTGTCGACACTTTTTCCCAGAGTAGTGTCGACTTACACCTTCTGTGTCGACACACTTTCCCAGTGTTGTGTCGACAACTTTCTTCTATGTGACGACACATGTTCCTTTGTGTCGACACTTGGACTTAGAATTTTTTTCTGTAAACTTTAACAATTCTTTACCTGCACATGTCAACTCAAAACAACATCAAATACAACATGATGTATATCATTGAGCTAGGTTGGGTTTCTTCAAATCAGGTACACATTTTCCAATGTACCCAACAATCTCCCCCTATTTGGAGAAGTCATAACCCTTATAGCCAATGATATACACCATTTAGAAATAGTATAAAATGATGATATATGACAACACACAGGGATACTTAATTATAAACAAAATAATAAGAACATCATGGATAAAACAATCTATCACAGATTTAACAATATTTTGTTTATTACTGGGTAATGTTTGATTACATGGTTTTTCTTTGACAGATCACATTACATCATTACAAAACATTATGAAAGAACTAAACATTATCAGGATTGATTTGGCTCTCTAATAACAATCCCTTGGCCAGATTTAATTTTAGCTGTCACAGGAGCTTCTGATTCTTCAGCCATCTTTTTTCCTTTAAGATCAGCTTTCTTCTTAGCTTCTTCCTTGAGCCTTTGCCTTTCAAAATAGTGAAAAGGCTTTGGGAAGTATTTGCTTGGCTCCATAGCATCAGGTGGAAGTCTTCCCAGCTTAGCTTTCCTTCTGAATTGTACAATGGCTTCTTGTCTTGCCTCATACTTCTGCCATTCCTGCTCATTGTACCACTTGCCCCTTTCATGAACTTGATCTTTGACAGATTTCCATGCAGTGAGTATTATATTTCTGGAAGTAGGACTCCACTGCTCAAAATCTGGCTTCAGCTCAGCCTGCTCTCTAAATCTTTTCTTTGACAGTAGAGCATCTTGCTGTTCTTGCAAATTTACCTCAGGCTTATCAACCTTTCCAAAGATAACATTTACAACTTCCTTTGAAGGACTATACATATATTGCACTTGCTGATCCAATATATCAAAATCTGGAGGGGGGTATATGACTTGGGCAACCTCAGGTTGGTCACCTTCAAGTAGTCCTGTTTGTAGACCTGACTCAGCCACCATGTTATCATCACACAATGGTGGATATCCCAATGTGGCTCTTATACTATTGGTCACCCATTTGGCATGCTCAGAGCCTGCATGAATCAGCATCCTCTCCCCCTTTATGGCTTCTCTTGAGACATGATCTCTAAGATCTTCTTTCTGGAATCGAATTTGGCCATCCAAATAATTCACTCCCTCCTTGAAAAATGGTCTTAACTTTTGAAGCTTTTCAGATATTTCCTGTTGAGAGGTTGTGATGGCAGTCTTAACAGATGCAATAGCAGCCTGAAAATTCTTATCAAATTCTTCCATTTCTTTGGCTCTATTTGCAGGCATCCCTGGCACAATCTTCTTCACCTCTTGAATGATCTCATTATGAGATTCAGTTAAATTGTCATTCATTCTTATTTGATTTTCCAGAACATAACCTTGCTTCAAAGCAATATCATCCACCTTTGTAGAGATAGCCTGCTGTTGTTTAGCCAGATAAACTACAGCATTGCCACCCTTGTGGAAGCAATCTGTCATTTCAGTTTTATTCAAGTTGACTTGAAATTGGATAGATTTGATATCTTGGGCTAAGTCAAACTGCAGATTTTTGTTGCTTTCATCAACATATTTCTCAATGGCCACCCTGTGGTCATCCAATTTCACCTGTAAATCCACCAAGAACTTGTTATAATCAACTTCAGGAGGTGGTGGTGGAGGTGATGTCTGTAAAGCCTGTTTATAAGTCTTGCTTCTTCTTTTAAAGTAAAATACATTTGCTCCCCCTACACCTGTACCACTTGTACCTGAGCAGGGGTAGATACATTTTGAGCAGGAGATTGAACTGGCTCCCCCTGCATCTGTGCAGATGTATCCACTTGATGAACTATAGTGGAGGCAGGTTGTTCTTCACTCTGTATCCTAAGTGGGTCTTCTTGTTGTTGCTCAGTCTCGTGAGCTGGAGAAGGGGATCTTACAGGGGTGTCTGGCCTGCTCTCTTCAGGCACATCCTTAGACAGCACCCTTTCCCACCTGGAGAATAGTCTCATGTCCATCCTTCTCATATGATTGATTTTAGATCCTGGCAGTTGCTGCATCACTTCAGGAATTGCTCCATTGAGATATAGACTTATGATCCTAGCCATGTTAGGCTTTTTGATCCCTTCTTTAATCTTGTCAAATAGGATTACTGACCAATCAGTAGGAATTGTAAAGACAATCCTGGTCATAAGGTTGAACATATAGGCAGAAATCCTATCATGTCCACCTGTCTTGCAGAGAATTACTTTCCCAACTATTTCAGACAAGAACTTTCCTTGCTGATTCATACCCTTCCTATTGAATGCAGCTCCAATCTTCATGTTTGAATCCAAACCACACCATTGAAGGGCTTCCCTTGTCTTAGAACTAGGAACCTCTTCTTCATTTTCAACCACATGTAATTGCAAAAACTTTCTCAAACCTCTTTGGGTAATCTTAATCTTAGTCCCGTGAACAATGGACTTGATCTTGAGTTCAGTAGAATGGACTGATGCTGAGATAAAGAACTCATGCACCTCCTTCTTCCAGATCTTGGATGGTTCTGAGACAAGAAATTCTAACCCTGATCGGAGAGAAGGGTGATAACTCCTTGAACATCAGGCGGCGCCTCTGCAAACGCCTGGCGCACCAACTCATACCCTTCATTAACATTGTCTTCAATCCTTGGCGCCATCGAGTCGTCGAGAAAGCTTGAGAGAGGAGAGAAAGAAAGACTGTCGACACAGGGTTTGAGTCTCGAAAACCTTGAAAGCGTGTCGACAAAAGAGCTTTTGACCTATTTATAGCTTCTGTTGAAAGAAGTTCAAAAGGCGCCAAAAACAGTCTAAATGTGTCGACACAGACGGAATGTGTCGACACAAGCTTCTATTAACTCGACATTTCTTCAGCCTACTATGTGTCGACACCAATTTGTGGTTATGTCGACACCTTGGATACATAGTAGAAAGACAGAAATTCTGTGTCGACACTAAGGACAAGTGTCGACACATATTTTGTAAGTGTCGACACCATAATTCTGGTTGAGTCGACATTACATTCTGGTTAAGTCGACAATAAAACTCTTAAGTGTCGACACATATTCTCTGTGTCGACACAATATTTCTGACTTGTCGACATAATTTCTCTGAGTCGACACATTATTACTGAATGTGTCGACACATTCTTACTTAGCCAATTTCTGTAACTTCAATGTGTCCTTTTTAACACTTGATTATTGTTGTTACTACTTTTACTTACTTATAAACCATTTCAATAGCATTGTTAATGATTTTGTTTAATACATTAATCAATGGTTAACATACCTAATTCAATTTTGAATTTATTGAATTTGGTTTCATCTAAAGGCTTAGTAAATACATCTGCTATTTGATAATCTGTTTTTACAAATTCCAATGAGATGTCACCTTTTTCTACATGTTCTCTAAGAAAATGATATTTGATTTCTATATGCTTAGTTCTACTATGAGAAACTGGATTATTAGCAATAGAAATAGCACTCTTAGAATCACATAAAAGGGGTGTTCTACTTACCTGAATACCATAATCTTTAAGCTGATGCTGCATCCATAATAGCTGTGCACAGCAGCTTCCTGCAGCAATATACTCTGACTCAGCTGTGGAAATTGCCACACTAGTCTGTTTTTTACTACTCCAAGATATTAGTCTTCCTCCCAGGAATTGACAAGTACCTGTAGTACTCTTTCTATCCTCTCTACATCCTGCAAAATCTGCATCTGAATAGCCTGTTAGTTGAAAATCTCTATTCCTAGGGTACCAAAGACCTAGAGTAGGAGTGCCCTTTAGATATCTCAGAATCCTTTTTACTGCAGTATAATGAGATTCTTTAGGGCAGGCTTGGTACCTAGCACAGACACATGTTGCATACATAATGTCAGGTCTACTAGCAGTGAGATATAGTAGTGACCCAACTATTCCTCTATACAATGATTCATCAACAGGTTTACCTGCCTCATCTTTGCATATTGGCATACTTGTGCCCATAGGAGTTCTCATGGAGGAGGATGACTCCATACCATATTTTTTAATTAATTCCTTGGTGAACTTAGACTGGGATATGGACAATCCATCATCAGTCTGTCTTACTTGGAGTCCCAAGAAGAACTTAAGTTCTCCCATACTGCTCATCTCAAACTTCCCTTGCATAAGTTTGGCAAACTTTTTACAAAGGTTGTTTTCAGTAGATCCAAAGATTATGTCATCAACATAGATCTGGACTAAGATGATCTTTCCTTTGGATTCCCTAAGGAATAGAGTTTTGTCTATCTTTCCTCTTGAGAATTTATTCTCAATGAGGAAGGTAGACAGGGTTTCATACCAAGCCCTTGGAGCTTGTTTTAACCCATACAAAGCTTTCCTAAGCTTATACACAGAATCAGGTTTAAGAGGATCTACAAAACCTGATGGCTGCTCTACATATACTTCTTCTTTAAGATCACCATTCAGAAATGCTGACTTTACATCCATCTGGTATACTTTGAAGTCTTGGTAGGCTGCATAGGCAAGGAACATTCTGATTGCCTCCAGCCTTGCTACTGGAGCAAAGGTTTGATCAAAGTCAATCCCTTCTTCCTGCCTGTATCCTTTTGCAACCAATCTTGCTTTATTCTTTATTATTATTCCACTTTCATCTAGCTTGTTCCTATAGATCCACTTAGTCCCAATTATGTTGTGGCCTCTTGGTTTAGGAACAAGCTCCCAGACCTTGCACCTTCTGAACTGATTCAGCTCCTCTTGCATAGCATCAATCCAGTGCTGGTCTTGGATAGCTTCTTCAAACTTCTTAGGTTCCATTTGAGACAAGAAACTAGAATGCAAAACTGTGCTTTGATTTCTGCTTCTAGTTTGCACTCCTTGTCTTGGATCACCAATTATCTGATCAGTAGGATGATCTCTTAGATATCTTATAGCTGGAGGTAGATTCCCTTCAGGTTGAGCATCTCCAGCTTCTTCATTCTGCTGTTCCTCTTGGTTTTCATCAGCTTCCATTATCTCTTGTACTCCCCCTGGACAGCAGCCTTCATTTTCCAATGCTCCCTCTTCCTTTGAAGCTTCAGCAATGGAGAGCTTGTCCATCTTCTTGCTTATACCTGTTGAGTCATTTGATCTACAAGACAATTCACAATTGATTAATCTTGTTTCATCAAATACAATATGCACAGATTCTTCAACAACTTGAGTAGTTAAGTTGAAGACTCTATAGGCCTTACTATTTGTGCTGTACCCAACAAATATCCCATCCTGGGATTTGGCAGCAAACTTAGTCAAATAAGACTTACCATTGTTAAGTATATAGCACTTGCAGCCAAAGATCCTAAAATAGGATAGATTTGGTTTTCTGCCTTTCACAATCTCATAGGGAGTCTTCCTGTGGCTTTTGGTGATAGAAGCCCTATTGATGACATGACAAGCAGTGTTAACTGCCTCAGCCCAAAAATATTCTGGGAGAGAGGTGTCACTCAATAGAGTTCTACCAGCTTCAATTAATGATCTATTCTTTCTTTCAGCAATTCCATTTTGCTGAGGTGTTCTAGGTGAGGAGAACTCTTGGAAAATCCCAAAGTCTATACACAAGTTTGTCATGCTTTCAGATTGAAACTCAGTACCATGGTCACTTCTGATTTTGACCACTGTACTGTTCAGTTCATTCTGAATTTGCTTTACAAACTTAAATAATACACTTGGGGTTTCAGATTTTTGTCTCAGAAAGAACACCCATGTAAATCTAGAATAGTCATCTACAACCACTAGTGTGTAGACCTTCCTACCTAGACTGTGAACTGGCATAGGACCAAAAAGATCCATATGCAAGAGGTATAAGCACCTCACAGAATCCTTGTTTTCAAGGCTTTGAAATGAGGTTTTTGTCTGCTTGCCCTTTTGACAAGCTGAGCATACCCCTTCCTTTATACACTTAACTTGAGGCCCATTCCTCACTAGTTCTTTACTAAAGAGTTGGCCAATTGTCTTGTAGTTTAGATGAGCCAATCTCTTGTGCCACTTAACACAATGAGAAGCATTGTCATCAGCTACAAGACAAATGGGGGATGCCTTATTCTCACATTCAAAATTAAGGCAATACACATTTCTCTTCCTATACCCAGTCAATATGATCTCTTGATCACTTGACCTTTTGATATGACATCCATCCTTACCAAATGAAATGTCATATCCTAGATCACTCAGCTGGCTTATGCTTATTAGATTATGTTTCAAACCTTTTACATAGGCCACTTGGGTGATAGTAATTAGGTTTGAAGAGATGTTACCAAATCCTTTGATGACTCCTTTTTCAGATCCACCAAAGATCACTTTATGTCCATCTTTGACAGATGAATACTCCTTCAGCAGCCCCTTTGTTCCAGTCATGTGCCTGGAACAACCACTATCCAAGTACCATATAGGGGCATGGTAACTTGGATTCACCTGCAATACAGAATTACTTACCCTTAGAACCCAAGTAAGTCTTGGGTCCTTGGTTCAGGTTAGCCTTAATAAAGTTATCATAACCTCTTCTAACAGGTAGACTCTTATTCTTTATAACACTTGTGTTATACCAGCAGTCCAATGCAAAATGACCCCTCTTGCCACAGCACCAACATTCAAACTTATTGTATCTAGATCTAGATACATCCTTGTCAGAAGCATTTCTGTTCATTGCTGGTGCTGTTGCAACTTCTCCTACTGGTTTCTTAAAACCATAGGGCTTATGACCATAGGTAGGCCTGCTTGCCTTAACACCCTTGTTCTTCAGAACATTTGTCTTGATATGATCCTGAATGTCTTCATGATCATATATGTTAGAAGGCACTTTCTCCTTACCAAACCTTATGGGGACTGAAAGGTTTAGTGGCTGAATAGGGGCTTTGCCTTTCCTCTTGAATCTGCCAGCCCTGGAGTTACCCTTAAATCCTAATCCAGCCTTACCCTTCTGAGTGACAAATTCATCTATCAAGGGTAAGACAGATTTTGGCTTAGAGTAACTAGCCACTAAATCCCTTTCAATTCTAAGTCTGTCCTCCAGACTCTTTACTTGATCATTAGTATAATTAATTGTGCCCATCTGAATAATAGTTATATTCTTCAGCTTGGCAATTTCAGCTAACTTTTGATCAAGGACTTTTTCTAACTCAGTTGTTGCAACCCTTAGATCAGCAATTTCCTGAGCCTGTGATTTAACCAGGTTCTTGCTTTTCTTAAGGGCCTGCAACAAGTCCCCATACTTGTCTATCAATTGATAGACATCTCCTTCAGATTCAGATGCATCTTCATCACTTGATGCAGATGTAGCTGATTCTTCACTTGTACTACAAACATATGTACTGGAAGGACAGTTTACCTCATTAGGACCAGACTGATTCTGGCATAGGTCCTCTTCTGATCTAGTCATCAAACCCATGCATTGATGTTCATTGATGGAGTCTAGCAACTGCATAAACTCCTCTTCCTCAGATGCAGCATATAATCCAATATATGCTTCAGCTTCAGATCCTGATTCTGAAGTTGACTGGTCTGACAGACTTTTATCTTTCTTTGCTACAAAGGATTTCTCCTTCTTGCCTTTCTGATAAGTCTTCTTCTTTTCTGAAGATTCCTTCCTTTTGTCAGGACAATCAGCCACTACATGTCCAGGCCTATTGCAACAATAGCAGACAATCTTTGAAGTAGTGGCTTTGCTGGGCTTTGACCTGCTTTTCTCTTTCCTAGATGACCTTCTTTTCTGATAATAGTCATCTACTTGCTGTGATGAGGAAGGCCTAGACTTCCATTGCTTCTTTTTCAAGAACCTTTGAAATTGCCTAGTGAATGCAGCAAAGTCTGCATCTGAATCACTGCTGACTGAACCCTTATCTGAATTTTCAGAACTACCTTCTTCAACTTCCTTAGGAGGAGATGGTGATTTCCTCCTATTCTTTCTGGTGGCTTCAGCATTAAATGCCACAGTCTTTTCTCTATGCTCTCCTCTTGAGTTTCTTTCCTCCTCCTTCCTTACCATAAGTTGCATTTCATAGGATAGCAACTTTCCAAACAGAGTTGGAGGAGATATCTCTGCCAATTTTGCCACTTCTCTTATGGCACAGATCTTTGTATCCCAATCCTTTGATAAGGATCTTAAGAATTTGTCATTCAGTTCATAGGTACTGAAGACTCTTCCATAGGAAATTAGCTCATTCACAATTCTATAGAATTTCTTATAGCACTCAGTTATGCTATCAGATTTTCCTTGTCTAAAACTTTCATACTCCTGATTTAGCATAGATTTTCTGTCCAGCCTTACTTCTTCTGATCCCTCCATGTAGACAATCAATGTGTCCCACATCTCCTTGGAGGTCTTGCAGTGAATCAGATTCTGAAATGTTGAATCATCTATGGCACTGACAATGATGTTCTGTGCCCTTTTGTCCATGGTTGCCAAGATGATTTCATCCTTGGTCATTTCAGAATAAGTCTTTGGTGTTTGGATATTTGCATCAAGAACAGATATCTTCATTGGTATGAAGGGGCCTTCCTGAACTGTGATGTAAATCCTTGGGTCAGATGCTTCCATAAACAATCTGACTCTTTCTTTCCAGATCCCAAAGATTTCCTTCTTGCATATGGGTAATTTCATTGACCCTAGCTCCTTATGATTTTCTCCAGAACCCATCTTCTTGATTCTTGAATCTGCCTATCAGATCTACCTCAGACTGTTAAGTCCTTTTTGAGGAACCTCCCTCTGATACCACTTGATAGTTTAACTTTCAAGGCAGCCTAAACACCTAGAGGGGGGGTGAATAGGTTCTGCTTCTCTTTCTAAAACTTCTAGACAGAATTCAATTTATTAACTAATATGAAAACACAGCAATCACAGAAAACAAAAACATCACAGATTGCACTATGATTTATAGTGGTTCCCCAAGGTCTGGGTACATCCACTTTCCCCCCTTCACCTATCTAGCTGTATGCTAGATTCGGCCAAACTTCCACTTATCTCAGATCAATAGATCTTACAACTCAGAACCCAACAGGTTCCTACAACTCAGGCACAACTGCCCTACCTCAGCCTTGCCCCAAGGCCTACAACTCAGAGAATATCCTTCTCCTACACTCAGGCAATCAGCCCTACCACTCAGAGTTCAACACTCCTACACTCAGCCTTTATAACATAGGCTTACAACTCAGATCTGTATAAACAGATCCTACAGAAATATAGAAAAGATAGTTTAAATTGTCTTGCCAGGTTGAGAGAGAAAAGGCAATGACAATTCTTAATCAGCTGATGCAATCAACTGTTTCTTAGCCTTCTTCAAAGCTTCTTGAAAATGTACTTAGCTGAGTTGATTCCAAACAGCTTCTTGAGAATCCACTGGTGGATTCCTTCTTCTTCTTCAAATTCTGACTTGATCTCTCTCTATCCAGAACTTTGAATGATTCTTCTGAATTCTGATTAGAACTCTTCTTAGATCTATCCTTAGATAGTCTTCTTAGATCTCCCGGAGAAGATCTTCTTAAGTGCCTAGCACTTTCTTGAAATGAGTAGAATGTAATCCTTCTCCACTTTCTGATCCAATGTATTTCAAAGGGTCAGTTCTATATCTTCTTAATTGTGTGTGTTATTTTCTCCTTCTGAATCTGTCTATTTATAGACATTCTTCATGGTAACCGGCTGATCCGGTTTCTAACCGTTTTCTGACAAGTCTGACAACTTCAGTTAACTGGTGATAACCCACAGCTGTCAAGTCTTCAAACAAGTCCTGTGCCTTAGTGTTGAAACAGTCTGTCAGAAAGTGTCGAGACCATCTGTCTATTTGTGTCGACACAATTGACTTTGGTGTCGACACTGCCTTCAGTGATGTCGACTAAATTGCCTTTGTGTCGACACATCTTCTTCTGAAACTAACTTGGTCTTTGACTCTGCAGTGTGTCGACACAAGTCCTGTGTGTCGACACAGTTGTTGTAGAATCATAACTTTAGTAAGTGTTGACTTAGCCTTCAGGTGTCGACTATTTTCTTCTGTGTCGACATATTCAGATGATGTCGACAAACTTGAGATTGACTATACTCTTCAGTGTCGACGCATTCTCCCAATGTTGAGGTCGACGTTTTTCTTCTGTGTCGACACAATTTCCCAGTGTTGTGTCGACTTACTTCTTCTGAGTCGACACAATTTCCCAGTGTTGTGTCGACTTACTTCTTCTGAGTCGACACAATTTCCCAGTGTTGTGTCGACTTACTTCTTCTGTGTCGACACTTTTTCCCAGTGTTGTTGTAGACTATGTTATGTGTCGACACTTTTTCCCAGAGTAGTGTCGACTTACACCTTCTGTGTCGACACACTTTCCCAGTGTTGTGTCGACAACATTCTTCTATGTGACGACACATGTTCCTTTGTGTCGACACTTGGACTTAGAATTTTTTTCTGTAAACTTTAACAATTCTTTACCTGCACATGTCAACTCAAAACAACATCAAATACAACATGATGTATATCATTGAGCTAGGTTGGGCTTCTTCAAATCAGGTACACATTTTCCAATGTACCCAACAAAGCTTCTTACCTTTGATGTCTTTGGCCTTAAGTTAAGTAGCTTTCATTTTTTGCCTTTTAAAGTAGTGGAATGGTTTAGGGAAGTACTTGCAAGGCTCTATGGAATTTGCAGGGATTTTTCCAGCCTTCAAGTCCTTTCTGAATTTGTAGATTACTTCTTGTTGTGCAAGATATTTGTCTCATTCTTATTTGGAGTACCACTTACCCCTGTCATATTGATTATCAGTAACTGCATTCCATACAGTTAAGATTATGCCTCTATAGGTTGGACTCCATTTCTCAAAATCAAGCCTAGCCTCTGCCTGTTCTTTGAATCTTTTCTTGGATAACTGAGCCTCTTTCTCTGTAAGAAAAGCTGAATCAGCCATTTCCACTTCTTCAGAAATTAATGACAATTTTTCTAGTAGAGGGTTGTACATATTCTGGACTGCCTGTTGAACTTCTTCAAACTCAGGAGGGGGATATATGACTTGAGCTACTTCATGTTGCATACCCTCCAAGAATGCAGGTTGGCATCCAGATTCTGTAGTATTGTTGTCATCACATAAGGGTGGATATCCCAAGATAGCTCTGATACAGTTAGATATCCATTTAGCATGTTCAGAGCTATCCTGAACTAATACCCTCTCCCCCTTTATAACTTCTCTATGAATATGATCTCTGAGATCATTCTTTTGAAACCTTATTTGATCTGTAATATGATAGTTACCAGTTGTATAGTAGTCTTTGAACTTCTTTACTTGAGCTGAAATTGCAAAATCAAAAGTTTGATAGCAGTATCAACTGCTGGCAGCTCCAGTTTTATTTGTGCCTTTACAGCAGACATTTTGGTGTTCATATGTGTTTGTATTACAGTGGTTTGGTCAGCCAATTTTATCAAAGTGATCGAATGCATGTCAATCAAATTCTCATTCATTCTTAGCTGGTTCTCTAGCACATACCCTTGTTTGACAACCAGATCATCTACCCGAGACTTTGTCTCTTTCTATTGCTTGCCAATATATACCACAGCATTGCCTCCCTTATGGAAGCAATCTATTATTTATTTCTTAAGCAAATTTACTTCAAATCTTATAGATTTGATGTCCTGTGCTAGATTGAACTGCAACACCCTGTGGCTCTCATCCACACACTTTTCTAGTGCAAGTCTTTGCTCATCAAGCTTGACCAGTAGTTGTACTAAAAGAGAACTAAAGTCCATTGTAAGAGCAGTAGATGAGAATCAGCCTTTAAGGCTTTCTTATATCCAGAGCTCTTTTTCCTTAGCTCCATAAGCTTCCTTTTCTTTATCCTAAAGGTTGCTTGCTCATCAGCAGAATCAGAAGAACTATCAACTTCCATTATTTGTTCTAGAGCATCTGCTCCTTGTCCTAGGGCTAGGATAGGTATCTCCCCCTCAACCCTTGCATCGGTTTGAATATCAGCAGAAGTTTCTTCCTTATTTACCTCTTCATACTCCCCCTGGAAGTCAGTTTCCAGTTCTTAGACTATCTCATTCACAGGATTCTAAGGTTGTGCTGGCAGATCAGGAATATGCACATCTTATGCCTCTTTTTCAGAAGTTTTAGTTGCTGTGTTGATGTCCTGGACCACTTCCATAATAGTGAGGTTTGCAGTCTCAATGTCTAGCTCAGCTTTATTGATATCTCCCCATGGGACTGATATCTCTTGATTATCTATCAGATGGACAGTCTTCCCCTAGATTTGAGCTTCAGTTCCAAGTGTGAGATTTGGAGACTTCCTGGGTAGTTCAGTGTTATCATCATCAGAACTGAAATCAACCCTTTCTTCTGAGTCACTAGAGGACTCTACATCTTGGACAGTAGCTTTCTTGGTTTTAGTGAGCTGTTTGGACTGGTGCTTTGGTGCAGGTTCTTCCTTGGACAATACTCTGTCCCACCTAGACAAGATTCTTATATCCATTCTCCTTATGTAGTAAATTTTGGAACCAGTAATCTGGTTTAGTACATCAGGTATGCTGACAGCCAAGTACAGACTTAAGATTCTGCCTAGATTTGGCTTCTTAATAATTTCCTTAATCTTATTAAAGATTACAGCACTCCAGTCATTATTCACCTAGAAGATGACTCTAGTCATGAGGATAAACATGTAGGAAGAGATCTTATCATGCCCTCCAGTTTTGTAGAGTATTACTTTTCCAATAATTTTAGACAAAAACTTTCCTTTGGAGTTCATCCCTTTCCTAGTCATGGATGATCCAATGTTGGTGGTTGAGAGCAGCCCTGTAACACCCCAAACCCCAAATCTGAGTTCAGGTTGGGCAACACGGCTTGGGACACGGGCGTGTCCCAGGGCGTGTCCAAGGGCGTGTCCTGCTATGTTTGCTCGAGTGTTTATTTGGTCTCGAGTGTGTCTCGAGTGAGGCACACGGCCTAGGACACGGGCGTGTCCCAAGCCGTGTCCTTCACTGTGTGTCGCAAGTTCTCGAAGAAATGTAGTCAACAATCTTCGAGAGGCGACACGGCCAGGGACACGGGCGTGTCCCTGGGCGTGTCTTGCTCGGGTTGGTTGCCGGGCTGTGTCAGGTGAGGAACACGGCCTGGATCCCAGGCGTGTTCTGGGTGACACATATGTGTCAAAGTTGACACGGGCGTGTTGGGAACCCGTGTCCCTTTTTGGATTTGTTGGTCCCGTGTCGATTGAGGGACACGCCCCTCAGTACGGGCGTGTACTCATTGACACGGGCGTGTCAGGAGCTTGACACGGGCGTGTCTAAGCCCGTGTCCTGGTATGGATTGAGTCGGTTGTGTGATGCTTAAGGCACACGGCCTGTGACACGGGCGTGTCACAAGTTGTGTCAGCCAAGGGAAGATGCTTTTTTGAGTGAATCGTGGTCGTTCATTTCCTTCTAATTGGATCATGTGGTCCAAGCCCCTTTCTGTTGTTATAAGACCAAGGATTGAGAGCTATCTCTCATTCTATGTTGACCATTCTCTTTCTAAAGAGATAGAGATAGCGGAGAGTAAGGAAGGAAGAAGGTGAAGGATTCCGGCCGCCGGTGGAGCTTCGGAGTTCCGAGTCGCGAGCCGAGTTCAGTTCCGTGAAGGAAAGGCCATTGCGGTGCTTCTAATCCAGCTCGATTTCCATGGCTCCAAAGCAATCGTCATGGGTAACGATCTCCTTCTTGGACAAGTGAAGTTCTCCTTTATGCATGTGCATGGAATCCTCCACCAAGAGGTGGAAAGCGTAAGCAATTCCAGCGGGTTGATAGTTGTTATCCATGGTTGACTCTGCATCTAGATCCAGAAATGAGTAGTACAGAATAGGCATGCTGTGTGAAGCCCATCCGGACGGTTAGTCTGTATTGGTGATGTTTATATTGCGAACTGGAGAAGACTCCGTGTATGAAACGTGTAGGTTATGGAATTTGTGAGGATGCCTGTGAGTTCCTTGTGTTGTATGCTCTGCATGAGATGTATGCGATCTGGCCGTGAGAGCCATTCTTTGTGGTTGTGGAACCTTTGTGGCACTGGAATTGTATGCTCTGCGTGAGCTGTGTGCCTGTATTATGAGAGATCGAGTGGTGGCAATGCAAATGGGTGTTATGGCCCTTCCCGGCGTGGTACACTACGGTGGTAAGTTGATCTAGAGGTACTGTATACCTGCGTTGTGAGTGGTCGATTGGTAGCACTACAAATGGGGGGTTGCGGGACTTCCCGGCTTGTTACACTACGGGCGTAGGTCGATCTAAAGTACTCACTAGTTGCCGCGTGGTGAACACCTTTGAGTGGGATTGGCGAGGATGTCTCCAGCATGCGTATTGTAGTAGACTAGTGCCCGACCAACAAGCTAATAACCTCTAATCGGTGGGTGGACCAAGAATGATTCGGTACACCATAAGCGTGCCCTGAGTGCACGGAGTATCTGGCACAAAGTCTGGCGTTTTTTGATGATGTTGTGCGTGAGTGCACTTGTTGTGATATATATTGTGATTGCAATGCATGCAGGGAAGGAACCACTGCCCCGGGTAAGGGGTAGGGTCATTATAATTGGTCAGCTGAATGCTGACCGTTGCTTTGTTTATCACCCTTGGGGTGGACATCCATATGCAGGTGTTGCCCTTGCTGGTGCTGAATTGGATTGAGCAGGCTGAAGCCCTTGCTACTACTGCTTATAGGCCCTAGAAGGCCGTGCGAAGACTTGGATTTCATGTGTGGCCGGCCTGCGTGCCAATGTATGAAACCAGCTCTCGTAAAGAGAAACATGTAAGGCATTAAGGCCGTGAGCGTTTGTGTATTTGTATACATTCCTGGTGTTATATATAAATGTGTTATTTATATATTTTAGTGGACATTCATTGGATGAGTTCTTGCAAGTTATAAACTTCCGCTAGAATGTTCTGAGTTAAGATGCGAGTAGAAAGTATTTTGATATTCAAACGTGATTCCATCGTTTGTCTGTGAAATATGGCGTGGGGCCCCGATCGGACCCTCTGTTATATTCCATGTGATGGATGGAAGCGTTACAAGCCCACACCATTTAAGGGCTTCAGCAGTCAAAGTAGAATCAACCTCATTCTCTTCTTTAATCTTTGGATGTTGAAGGGATTTGCTCAGACTTTTGAGAGTAATTTTCACCTCTTCTCCGTGAACAGTAGACTTAATTTTGTTTTCCTTAGAATTCAATGAAGCGTTGGAATAGAATGCAAGAACTTTCTTCTTCCATATCCTTGTTGGTTCAGAAACCAGATAATCCAGTCCAACATCTTGGATTAGGTCCACAACTGCCTTGATTTCTTGTTCAGCATTGTTGAACGCTTCTCGGACAAGCTCATAACCTTCGTTAATATTGTTGTCCATCTTGTGCACCATTGGAGATGAAAGAAGTGGAAGTTGAAGAGAGAGAAGAAGAATTTCTTGTCGACACTGATGGTTTAGTCTCGTGATTTCTAAGGGCATAGTCGACAAGGTCTCGTTTCCTCCTATTTATAATTTTCTAAATAGGGAAGGTCAAAAGGCATGCTAAAATTAGAGTTTCGTATGTCGACACAAGTTTGTTTGTGTAGACACTGACTGCTAATGTCTCGACAGAGAGTTTAGAGTCTCGACAACTCTATGTGTCGACACCAACTTATGTGTGTCAACACAGACTACTAAGGTCTTGACACACATAACCTGTGTTGACACATATTTTACTTAGTTATATGTTGAGTAGAATTTTTCTTAACCTATCATCTTATTCCAGGTTCAACATGTCTAATTCAATTTTAAAATAATTGAATTTACTTTCATTTAGAGGTTTAGTGAATATGTCAGCTACTTGTTTATCAATAGAAACAAACTCTAAACTTGTGTCCTATTTCTCAACATGTTCTCTAATAAAATGATACCTAATTTCAATGTGTTTTGTTCTGCTATTTGAAACAGGGTTTTGTAGCAATTGATATATCACTAGTAGAATCATAATATAATGGAGTTATACTTATCTTGATGTCATAATCATCAGGTTGATGTTGTATCCACAACAACTGAGCACAGAAACTCCCAGCTGTAATATATTTTGACTCTGCTGTGGATATAGAAACACTTGTCTGGTTTTTGTTGCTCTATGACACCAACCTTCCACCTAGGAATTGACATGTACATGTACTTTTCCTATCTTCCTTGTAGCTTGCAAAGTCTGCATCTGAAAAACCTGTTAGCAGAAAATCTCTATTCCTAGGGTACCATAGACCAAGATCTGGTATGCCCTTAAGATATCTTAGAATTCTCTTTGCAGCACAAAAATGTGACTCTTTAGGGCATGTCTGGTATCTAGCGTAGACACATGTATCATACATGATGTCGGGCCTACTTATAGTTAAGTATAGTAAGGAGCTAATTATCCCTCTATACAAAGACTCATCAACAGGTTTCCCTGCCTCATCTTTGCCTATAGGCATACTTGACCTCATTGGAGTTTTCATGGTGGAGGCAGTCTCTATGCCCTATTTTTTAATCAACTCCCTGGTGAACTTAGACTGGGATATGGACAGGCCATCATCAGTTTGTCTTACTTGGAGTCTTAAGAAAAACTTTAGCTCACCTAAGCTGCTCATCTAAAACTTCCCTTGCATAAGTTTGACAAACTTCCTGCAAATGTTGTTCTCAGTAAATCCAAAGATTATGTCATCAACATATATCTGGACTAGGATGATCTTTCCCTTTGATTCCCTTAGGAATAGGGTCTTGTCTATTTTCCCCCTTGAGAATTTGTTCTTAATGAGGAAAGTAGACAATGTCTCATACCATGCTCTAGGGGCTTATTTCAACCCATATAGAGCTTTCTTAAGACTATAAACATGATCAGGAAAGTGAGGATCTACAAAACCTAATGGTTGATCCACATATACTTCCTCTTTTAGGTCTCCATTTAGGAATGCTGACTTGACATCCATCTAGAAGACCTCGAATTCTTTATAGGCTGTATAGGAAAGGAATAGTCTTATTGCTTCCAGCCTTATTACTGGGGCAAAGGTCCGGTCAAAGTCTATTCCTTCTTCCTGCATGTAGCCTTTTGCCACCAATCTGGCCTTGTTCTTGACAATAATATCATTTTCATCTAACTTATTCATATAGATCAACTTACTCCCTATGATATTATGTCCCTTAGGTTTGGGAACTAGTTTCTAGACTTTACATCTCTTGAATTTGTTCAGCTCTTCCTGCATAGCACCAATCCAGCGTGAGTCTTGGATAGCCTCTTTAAATTTCTTTGGTTCCATTTGAGACAGGAAGCTTGAACATAGTGTTGAGTTCAAGCTCTTGCTTCTGGTTATTGTACCATGACTTGCATCACCAATGATTTGGCAAGCTGGATCGTCTCTTAAATGTCTCATAGCTAGAGGAAATCTTTCTTCAGCTTGTTGTTCTTCATTTCCTTCAGCTTGTTGATCCTCAATGTCTTCAGTTGGTTGTTCTTCATTCTCAGCTTGTAAGTCTTGAGCTCCCCCTGGACAGTATCCATCATCTTCAATCTCTTGACCTGCTTGTTTATCTTCCCTAATGGTCAGATTGTTCATCTTATCCTTTAAACATGTAGGACTAGAAGAAGTGCTTTACAGCTCATAGTTAATTAACTTAGACTCATCAAAGACAACATGGACAGATTCTTCTACAACTTGTGTAGTCAAGTTATAGATCTTATATGCCCTACTATTGTTATTGTACCCGACAAATATCCCTTCTTAGTACTTGGCAACAAACTTAGTCAAATGAGACTTACCATTGTTAAGTACATAACACTTGCGACCAAAAATCTTGAAATAGGATAAATTAGGTTTTCTACCTTTCAGAATCTCATAGGGAGTCTTTTTGTTACTTTTGGTGATGGAGGCTCTATTGAGAACTTGACAAGCAGTATTTACTGCCTCAGCCTAGAAATACTCTGGGAGAGAGTGTCATTTAACAAGGTCCTACCTGCCTCAATTAGAGTTCTATTCTTCCTTTCAACAATTCCATTTTGCTGGAGAGTTCTAGGTGAGGAGAATTCTTGATGAATCTCAAGCCCTTCACAGAACTTTGTCATCCATTCAGACCAAAACTCAGTCCCATGGTCACTTTTAATCTTGACCACAGAACTATTACGTTCATTCTGAATTTGTTTGATAAAAGTCTGGAAGATATCTGGGGTTTCAGATTTTCTCCTTAGAAAGAGTACCCAAGCAAACCTAGAAAAGTCATCAACCACCACAAGAGTATAGACTTTCCTACCTAGACTATGATTTGACATGGGACCATCTAGATCCATATGCAGGAGGTATAAACACCTCACTAAGTCTTTGGTATCAAGACTTTGGAAGGAAGACTTGGTCTGCTTTCCCTTTTGACAAACTGAGCAGATTCCCTCCTTAATGCACTTAACCTCAGGACCGTTACTCACCAACTCTTCACTAAAGAGTCTTCCTATGGTCTTGTAGTTCAGGTGAGCTAGCCTCTTGTGCCGTTGGATACAATGAGAAACTTTCTCATCTGCAAGTAGGCATATAGGAGAGTCCTCACTCTCACACTCAAAGTTTAGACAGTAAACTTTCCTCTTCTAGTTCCTATCATGATAACCCCTTGGTCACTTGACCTTCTAATTTGACACTCATCCTTGAGGAAAGAAATGGCATAGCCAAGATCACATAGTTTACTTATGCTTATAAGGTTATGTTTCAAACCTTTCACATAAGCTACTTGTATGATAGTTACTATGTCATTAGTTATTTTACCCAAACCTTTAGTTACCCCTTTTTCTGAGCCCCCAAAGATAACTTTGGGACCATTCTCAATATAAGTGTATTCCTTTAGCATTCTCCTTGTTCCAATCATGTGTCTGGAACATCCACTGTCCAAGTACCATATAGGGGTATGGCCACTTGGACTTACCTGCAATAAATATATTATCTAACCTTAGGACCCCAAATTTTATTGGGTCCTAGGTGCAAGTTAGACTTAAACTGAACATGCCTACCTACAGTTCTTCTGACAGGTAAGCCACCATTACTTCTCTGGACACTCTCATTGTGCCAGCAATCAATGGCATAGTATCCCACTTTGGCACAGCACCAACACTCATGCACATTGTACCTTCTTTTAAGAACTGGCTTAATAACAATGTTGTTTGCAGCTCTTAAACGAGCTGGTGCATCAGCTCTTTTCTTAAGTCTTTCAGCCAAGGCTTGCTTAGGGACTTGTCTGGCAGCAGAAGTACATGGGATATCTTGAACCCTATCTACAGCTGCCTTCTATTCAGAATGCATACTTCTGATAGCTACAGATATTCCTAAGTATGCTTTGCTAACAGACTTTCCCTTAGCTTGATAATGAACTGACAGACTTTACGAGTCAGCTGCTACCTTGTCCTTGAGTGTTGGGGCTGGTACACCAAACACAAATGGTCCATTATAGACCATTTGGGTTTTCTCATGGACTGCCCAATAGGCACTAGCACCCTTGCTATTTCTACTGTCTTGCTCATAGTGACCATAAATACTATCATGGTCATACTTGTTAGAAGGTTGAACCACTTTTTTAAAAGAAATTGGAGGCTTGGAGGCAAGTGGTTGAACTGGAGCTTTGCCTTTCCTATTGGAATTGGCAGCTCGTATTCTTTCTTTGAAACCTAATCTCTTCTTACCATTTTGGGAAGAGAATGAATCTATCAAAGGTAACACATAACTAGGTTTTGAGAACTTGGACACTAGCTCCCTCTCCTTTTGGAGTCTACTTTCAAGATTCCTAATGTGATTATTCTTGAAAGTAATGGTATCCATCTGAATAGAAGTTATGTTCTTCAATTTACTAATCTCTTTTAACTTATGATCCAACACTTTTGATGAGTCTGAAGCAGCCAAGTTCAGAGTGGCATTCTCCTTTGCCAGTTGTTGGCTAGGAGCCTGCTTTCCTTAAAGGCTTGCAGGAGCTCTCCATAATCATCAATCAGTTGATTGATGTCTCCTTCAGATTCCAAGCCACCTTCATCTCTTGATGAAACTGCTTCTGACTCTGGGCTAGTAACATAATCTGACACTGAAGGTGAAGATTGTACCATACTAGGACCAGACTGCTCCTTGCTATGTCCATCCTCAGCTATGGCCATTAGCCATATACATTGGCTGACTTCTGCTTTATTGATATTATCCAGTAACTGCAAGAATTCTTTTTCTATAGAATCTTCCTCAGTTGAGAACAGCCCAATGTAGGCCTCAGCATCCTCTTCATTTTCTGACTCTGATGAAGAAGAGTCAGCCCAGCTTTTCTGCTTCTCTGTAGTGAAATAATGAGAAGAAAAGCGAACAAGAGGTAAATAACCGTAAATTTTATTGCTCCAAAAAAGTAAGTAATACATAGGTGTGCCCCCTTATTTATAGAAAACGGGGGAGATGAGAGAGTACAATACACAATGTGGGACTAAATACAAGTCGGGCGGACTGAACGGTTTGACATACCCAAACCGCTCATTATAAAAGCCATAACCTTACAACCTCAGGACACAAGTGAAAGGCCGCTTGTCAAGCCCCTATGCAACACCTGCGGATAGCCAACAATTCGCAGTGCGGTAAACCATTACGCTGAAGCTGCGGCTTGACACTAGACCGTGTACTGCGGGTTGCCACCGGACCGCGGAGAGGATAAGCCTTAGACTAGAGCTTCACGACTAAACAAGACCTCTGCGACTTCTACTAAAACAGCATCCAAACAATCCGCTGAGGACATCCACTAGAAGACCAGCAGAACAGGCCGCAGCGACTAGTTCGGCTAACCGCCCGAACTAAGTTCCAACACTCCCCCTCAAGCTGGAGCATATATGTCAACCATGCCAAGCTTGCCACAAACCTCTGTGAACGAATTAATCGGTTTCGTGAAGTAATCTGCCAGCTCTTTATCAGAAGTAACGAAAGGAGTGCATATATGATTCTTCAGAATCTCTTCTCTAATAAAGTGGCAATCAACCTCGATATGCTTCGTTCTCTCATGAAAGACCGGATTCTTGGAAGTTATATAGCTGTTTTATTGTCACAGAACATCGGTAGGAGGTGATCATAAAACTCTCCCAAATCTAGTAAGAGAGTTCAGATCCATTTCAGCTCACAAGCAGTCAAAGCCATGCTTCTATATTCGACTTTTACACTCGATCTTGCAACCATAGCCTGCTTCTTGCTCTTCCAACTGACTAGATTTCCTCCAACAAATATGCAGAAACCTGACGTTGACTTCCTGTCGCCCTTATCATCTGCGTAGCTCGCGTCAGAATAAGCCTCTACTTTTAAATGTCCTCTTTTCAGGAACAAGTGCCCTTTACCTGGTGCACCTTTCACGTATTCGAGAATCTTCAGAGCTAACTGCATATAACACTCTCTAGGGGCTTGCATAAACTGACTTACTTTTCCAACAGCATAACAGATGTCTGGTCTAGTAACTGTTAGATAGATGAGTTTACCAACAAGATGTTTGTACCTCGTGACATCTTCAAGAAGAGGAGAAGACTCACTCCAGCATTTGTCATCTCCAACAGCCATAGGAGACCGAGCAGGTTTAGTTCCAAGAAGACCTGTCTCTTGTAAAAGATCCAGAGCATACTTCCTCTGTGAGAGAACGATAGAACCAGATTTTCGAGATATATAGATCCCCAGGAAGTACTTAGGAGACCCCATATCCTTGGTAACAAAATGCCGGAGCAGATGCTTCTTTGTCATATTACCACCTTTCTTATCATCCCCAGTAAGAAGTATATCATCCATATACACTGTAAGAATAACCAGCCCAGACGAAGTTTTCCGAATAAACAAAGAATGATCTGCAGCGCTCCGAACAAATCCAACAACAGAAATAACCTCATTAATCTTTTCAAACCAGACTCTCGGACTCTATTTTAGACCATAGATGGCTTTCTTCAACTTACACACCTGAGACCCCTTCCTGAGCAACATACCCAGGAGGTTGCTCCATATAGACTGTCTCGTTCAAATCTCCATAAAGAAAGGCATTCTTGACATCTAACCGAGACATTTCCCAATCTCTGTTCACAGCCACGGAGAAGAGAACTTGGATCGTAGTAATCTGGGCAACAGGAGAGAACGTATCAAAGAAATCCACACCATAAGTCTGTGTAAATCTTTTGGCCACTAGACGGGCTTTATAACGATCAATAGTACCATCAGGAAGGTACTTGATGATAAAGACCCAACGAAAGCCAACCACATCAGCACCAAGAGGAGTAGGCACAAGTGACCAAGTGCCCCGTTCGATCAGAGTTTTCATCTCCTCATCTATAGCAGCTTTCCAATGTGGAATAACCAAAGCATCATGATAAGATGCTGGAAGAACATTAGGCGAGAGGGAAGAAGCAAAACTCTGCGCCCGAGGAGACAATATGGTGTAAGATGCCACACTAGCAAGAGGATGCTGAGTGCATGATCGAACACCTTTCCTGAGAGCTATTGGAAGATCAAGGTCAGCCACATTTACTTGCGTAGGTCCAGCCAAAGGAGAGGCAGGCAAACTAGGAACCATGTGCATCGGCTCAACAGCAGAAGCAGGAATAGCAGGAGAGTCACAAGAAGAAGAAGAAAGAACAGCATGCTCCGTACAAGGTGCAAAAATAAGAGGAGAGGGAACTGAAACATCAGGAGGAAGAATGGAGGAGGACGGAGAAGAGTATGGAACAGTCTCAAAGAAGGTGACATCAGCAGAGACATACTGCCGACAAAGAACAGGATCATAACACCGATATCCTTTCTGAGTCATATAATAGCCCAGAAAGATACATTTAATGGAGTGAGGTGACAACTTGTCACGAGTAGAAGAAGTGGAATGAACAAAGGCAGTACATCCAAAGACACGAGGTGGCAAAGGAAAAGGATTCGCATCAGGATGCAGGATAGAAAAGGGAGTCTTCCCACCAACAACAGAGGAGGGAACACGATTAATAAGAAAGCAAGAGAGAAGAACCGCATGTCCCCAATAAGACTTGGGAACATGCATCTGACTCAGAAGGCTCTCAGCCACATCAAGTAGATGACGATTCTTCCGTTCAGCAACACTATTTTGTTACGACGTATAAGGACAAGTGGTTTGATGAACAATACCATGATCAATACAAAACCACGTAAACTGGTGACTAAGGTACTCCTTAGCATAATCAGACCGAAGGATTTTAATAGAAGTAGCAAACTGTGTATGAATCTCATTATAAAAAGCAGTGAAAATAGAATCAAGTTTAGAACGTTCACAAAACAAATATAACCAAGTACAGCGGGAAAAATCATCAATAAATGTAACAAAATATAAGCTACCCCTACCAACAGTCTGAGTAGGAGTAGGACCCCATATATCAGAATAGACAATATCAAACGGACGAGAAGAACTGCGTCCTTTGCTGGCAGGAAAAGTAGAACGATGATGTTTCCCAAACTAGCAAGCATCACACTGAAGAGAAGAATCGCCCCGAGGTAAATAAGGCAGTAGCTGATAGAGGATCCGAGGAGGAGGATGTCCAAGACAAAGATGCCACTGAAGGAGAGAAGAGGAGGCAGAGAAAGCAAAAGAAGTATCAAGATAGAACAAGCCTCCGCTTTCAGTCCAAGTAGCTATCATCTCCTTGGACTGAGGAACCTGAAAGGCATAAGTAGAAGCAGTAAAAATCGCTTCACAGTCAAACTGCTTACAAAGAGCAGTAACAGAGAGGAGATTGCAGGAAAAGTTGGGAACATAGAGAGTGTCACGAAGCTGAAGAGAAGAAGTAACATGCACATTGCCAAACCCATGAACCGGGGACGGTGAACAATCAGCAATAAGAACAGGAGGTAAGTGCGTACTCGTCGTAAGAGAAGAAAAAAGCTGAGAATTCTCGGTCATATGAGAGGTAGCACCAGAGTCAATAAGCCACCTACCCGTGGTAGCTAACTGAGCAGCACCCGAAGTGGCAAGAGACGCAGTAGACTTCTTGGCAAAATCAGCAGAAGCAGGACGAAGATGAGGGTGTTTGACCCAATAATGATCAACTAAGTGACAAGTCTTGCCACAATGAGAACAGAGATATTTGGAAGAACCACGGACACCAGTGCGGCCACCTCGACCACCAGAATGATCATGATGGGCAGAATGAGCAACAAGATCAGGAGAGGGAGAAGGAAGCAATGGACGCTGAAGTAGAGTAGTAACAGCGGAAATCCGCACAACAGTGGCATCAAGAGTCGGAGTGTCTGCTTCTCCGAAAATCTGTTGGCGAATCAGATCATAGGAGTCAGGAAGACGAAGTAAGTAACAAACCACCAGGAGCTCCTGAAAATGTTTTTGTTGCTCAGTAAGATCAGCAGAAAAGGGGTGATGTTCAAGAAGTTCAGCCCCAAGGCTCTTCACCTCCTGATACGCTGCAGCAGGGTTCATAACAGGACGAGCAAAGAGGTAAACATACAAAGTGTAGATACGCGAAGTTTGAGCCCCTTTAGAATATAAAGCAGCCAGATGAGTCCACGCGGCTTTGACCGTTTTATCATTGTGAATGACAGGAAGACACTCGTCAGACAAACTGTTGGCTAACCAAGTACGGACCAAGGAATCATAAGCGTCCCAATCATCATAAGCAGCAGAGCCAACAGTAGGAGGGTCATCTGTCAAGTGTGAGCGCTTACATTGAGAACGTAAAAGGAAGACAAAAGACACACTCCAGTCAGGATAATTCGGGCCCGTAAGCTTGGACAATGTACCCAAATTACCTGAAGAAGAAACAGAGGGAGAAGAATGAGGGAAAGGAGCAGGGAAAGTTGCCGAAGAAGATGGAGTATCCATGAAGAAGGCAAGCAAGTCACGCGGACAAAGCAAAAACAGCAACAGGAAACCAGAGAAGAAGCCGTGCGAATCAGAAAGAGAAATCGCTCGGTCTCGGTGATCACACAACAGCAGTAAGGGAAATGTTGCGACCTAAGGGCAGAGAAGCCGCACAAAAGAAAGAAGAGCACGAGATCGCGCGAATAAGGCGAAACCGCACGACCAGATAGAAAGAAATGGAGGGAAGAAGCCGGACAAAATCGGAAGAAGGGAGGGATAGAAAAGAGACAACCCGCGCGATTTCAAAAAACAAACCGCTAGAAGAGAAAAATAATTTTGGAGTAAAAGGACCGGTTTCCCTCTGATACCAAGTGAAAAAATGAGAAGAAAAGCGAACAAGAGGTAAATAACCGCAAATTTTATTGCTCCAAAAAAGTACGTAATACATAGGTGTGCCCCCTTATTTATAGAAAACGGGGGAGATGAGAGAGTACAATACACAATGTGGGACTAAATACAAGTCGGGCGGACTGAGCGGTTTGACATACCCAAACTGCTCACTATACAAGCCATAACCTTACAACCTTAGGACACAAGTGAAAGGCCGACAGTCAAGCCCATAAGTCGCACCTGCGAAAGCCAACAATTCGCAGTGCGGTAAACCATTACGCTAAAGCTGCGGCTTGACACCAGACTGCGTACCGCGGGTTGCCACCGGACCGCGGAGAGGATAAGACTTGGACCAGAGATTCACGACTAAACAAGACCTCTGCGGCTTCTACTAAAACAGCATCCAAACAATCCTCTTAGGACATCCACTAGAAGACGAGCAGAACAGGTCGCGGCGACTAGTTCGGCTAACCGCCCGAACTAAGTTCCAGCATTGGTCATAAAGGATTTCTCCTTCTTACCTTTATGCTGGTGTTTCTTTTTATCACCAGACTCCTTTCTTTTGACAGGACAGTCTGCTATAACATGTCCTGACTTGCTGCAACAATAATAATAATTTTAGTAGAAGTTTGTTTATCAGGTTTAGAACCATACCTTTACTCTTTAGAGGTTTTCTTCTGTCCCTTGTAGTAGTCATCCTTGGAGTAAGAAGAAGAGGATGGCCTGCTCCTCCAGTTCTTTTTCTTCAGGAACTTCTGGAATTGCCTAGAAAAAGAAGCAAAATCCTCATCAGAGTTATGACAATCTGATGTGCTTGTGTCTTAAATTTCTGAATCAGTATCAGCAACTTTTCTAGGAGGAGGAGTCTTTCTCCTGCCCTTCCTTATAGCTTCAACTTTGAAAGCCACAGACCTATCTTTGACAAAAGACCTACTACTTTTCTCCTCTTCCTTTCTGGCAGTTAGATGCATTTCATAAGACAGCAATTTTCCAATTTAGATTGGTGGAGGAGTATCTGCAAGTCTGGCCACTTCTCTGATGGCACAGACCTTGGTATCCCAGTCCTTGGTCAATGATCTGAGAAATTTGTCATTCAGTTCATAAGTGTTGAAGACTCTTCCATAATTCATTGGCTCATTGACAATTCTTAAGAACTTTTCATAGCACATAGCTATGCTATCTGTCTTGCCTAGTCTGAAGCTTTCATACTCTTGATTGAGCATGGACTTCTTATCCTCTCTTACTTCTTCTATCCCCTCTATGTAGACAATCAAAGTGTCCCATATTTCCTTTGAGGTTATGTAGTGGACCAAATTCTGAAAGGTAGCATCATCTATGACACCAACAATTATGTTATGTGCCCTCTTGTCCAAAGTTGCTAAGATGATCTCATCTTTTGTCATCTCAGAATAACTCTTTGGAGTTTGAAGATTTGCATCAAAAACTGATATCTTTATTGGGATGAAAGGACCTTCTAGAACTGTGATGTTGATTCTAGGATCAGATGCTTACATGAATAATCTGACCCTCTCTTTCCATATCCCAATTGTTTCTTTTCTATAAATGGGAAGTTTCTGGATCCAAGTTCTTTGTGATTTTCACCTGAACCCATCTTGGTTATCTTATTACTGCCTTGGATATATACTCAGATTGTTAAGTCTAATTTTGGGTAACCTCTCTCTGATACCACTTGAAAGAATTTGTTTCAAAAATGTCTAAACACCTAGAGGGGGGTGAATAGGTTCAATTCCAATTCACTTAGGAAGTTAATAAACTAATCACAGCACAGCTATAAATTCTACAGCTACCACAGCACACAATAATCCAATCACAGCATACACACAGATTTATAGTGGTTCCCCAAATGATGGGTACATCAACTTTCCCCCTTCGCCTATCTAGCAGTACACTAGATTTGACCAAACTTCCTTCCACCTTCTAAGATCCTCAAATCTTATAACTCAGAACCCAAATTGGTTCCTATCGCTCAGACTTCAATAAGTCTTATAACTCAGGCTCTTCCCAAGAACCCTACCTCAGAGTGAATCCACACTCCTACAACTCAGACAATCAAGCCCTACCTCAACCCTTATTACCAAGCCTACAGCTCAGAGAACTTAATCTCCTACCTCAGGAAAACAACCCTACCTCAGCCTTTATAGTTACAGGCATACAACTAAGAGATTAAAATCTCTTACACTCGGATCTAAAAATAGATCTTACAGAAAATTGATTAAAGAGTTTATTTCTTTCTTCACCTAGATAGAGAGAGGGGGTGAGGGAATCTTGATCAAATCTTAATGGATATGCTTTCTCCAGATCTTTGCTGTGATGAATCTGATTCAACCTGACTTAGCTTATTCAAAGCTTCTTGAAAGAGAGAACCTAGGTTGAATCTCCTTGAGAAGTTGGTGTAGATCCAGCTTCTTCTTCCTTGCAAAATTAAATCTGCAAACTCTGACAGATCAGATGAGATGATGTCTACTTCTCTGATTTTAAATCAGGATCTTCTTATTATATAGAATTCTGTGAATTCTTCTTGAAGTGATTTCCCCTTCTTCTTATTTTCCCTTTTTCTTCTTCTTATTCTGTGATAGATTAGCTCATTTTATAGATCTCGTCAGAGGCAACCGGCTGATCTGATTGTTAACTGACATCTGACAGTTCTGACATATCTGACAGTCTTGACGATTCTGAAGGATCAAACGCATACCCAACTGCACCAAAAGCCCGGACTGTTGGAGAGGGCGCTACTTAATTTTTTATATAAGTAGCAGAGCGCCACGGGTCAAGTGAAGGAACGCCGGACCCAACAATCCCCCCCCCCCCGGCGTCCAGCACAACCCGTCGGCTCAGAGGTGGGGTTACCACATGGCCCACACGGCTCAGAGGTGGGGTTACCACATGTCCACGGTTGCCTGACCCACCAGACCCACACAGGTAGAAGGGAAAAATCAGGATTTAATAGCGCCCCCCCGGTCTTGAACCCATAACCTCCCTCTGATACCAATTGAAGGATCAAGCGCATACCCAACTGCACCAAAAGCCCGGACTGTTGGAGAGGGCGCTACTTAATTTTTTATATAAGTAGCAGAGCGCCACGGGTCAAGTGAAGGAACGCCGGACCCAACAGATTCTTATAGATGTAAAGTCTTCAGTCATGAGATCTGGAACTTAGAGTTATTTGACTCAGCTGAATGTATCGAGACACAAATATAGAATGTGTCGACACAAATATAATGTGTGTCGACACAATTCCTTGGTGTCGACACAGCTTCTTTGATGTTGTCGACATCTTCAGAATCTGTCGACATAGCTCTTTATTCAGTCTCGACACAGCATTTGTAGAATGTGTCGACACAGCTTCTCCGTTTATAACTGATGTCGACTTAAATTCTGTGTGTCGACACAAGTACCGTGTGTCGACACAGCTTCTTCTGCTAATGTCAGCACTTCTAGTCTAAGTGTGTCGACACTAGTCCTGTGTGTCGACACAGCCTTGCTTCTAGTCTCGATACTGTTCCTTCAAATGTGTCGACACATTATAAGTGTCTCGACACTTTTGTACTTAGAATATTTTCTGCAATCTTTAGCCTGCACAAGTAAACTCAAAATGCCATAAAATACAAACTGACATGTATCATTGTGTTATGTGAAGCTTCTCCAAATCTGGTACACAATTTTTAATGTATCCAATAGTCTAGAAGGGGCTATTGTAACATCTCATTTCCGGCTAGACCCCTAGGAGTCGGTTGGTCGTGACAAAACCCTAGGAAGCCAAAATATTGAAATAAATCGACCGAGATTTCGGGTCACGGGTTGGTCACGCCCGTGACCGACCCGTCACGCCCGTGACCTAGGGCGTGACTCCTTCGACGATCGTCGATCTCAGTGAGACAATCGTCGGGCACAGAATTTTCAACCCGGGCCTGTCACGCCCATGACCTATGTGTCACGCCCGTGACCTAGGGCGCGACCCCTTCGACGATCGTCGATCTCAGCAGGACGATCGTCGAAGCGTAGAATTTGCGTCATGTCCATGTCACGCCCGTGACCCAGGTGTCACGCCCGTGACCAATGGCGTGATCCCCTTCGGCGATCGGCGATCTCAGCGCGACGATCGCCGAGCGCGGAATTTGCCTCATGACCCTGTCACGCCCGTGACCCATGTGTCACGC
The DNA here is from genome assembly GCA_039513925.1 of Platanthera zijinensis. Taxonomy (NCBI): domain Eukaryota; kingdom Viridiplantae; phylum Streptophyta; class Magnoliopsida; order Asparagales; family Orchidaceae; genus Platanthera; species Platanthera zijinensis. The sequence goes on along the minus strand of CM077080.1, from coordinate 152,745,823 downwards.
CCGTGACCTAGGGCGTGACCACCCTTTGACGATCATCGATCTCAGGTCGACGATCGTCGAACTAAGAATTGGACACCCGGGCCTGTCACGCCCGTGACCTATGTGTCACGCCCGTGACCTATGTGTCACGCCCGTGACCAAGGCCGAAACGTCAGTCAGACTGGAAATTTCGGTAACCGACGTCGTAATCAATTCTGATTATGGGAAGTTACACCAGGAGTATTTATGGGCCATTTTCTACTCTAATTATTTAATAAAATAAGGAAATGTTGGTCCAATAGGAAATCGCCACCTGGCAAACACCTCTTCGTTTCCAGCATTTCAACTGCCTCTACCATAACCGAAACACCATTAAGAGGAGCCTTCATGACCATAATTGCTTACCTCTTTCCCCTCCCCACTTGCTGATCTATAAAAGACTCCTTAGAGCAAGAGGAGAAGGTTACACGCTCGATCAAACGGATTCAGATTCCTCCCCTTGCTGTTGAAGAATTTCCGGCGACGCCGCCACCGCGCAAATGGCTTCCTGACGATCTGCACGCCTCCAGCCCGCGAACAAGGTCCTCCCCTCCCCCTTCTTCTGCGGATAGATCTTAGAAATCATTAGGAGAGAGATTGGGCTCAAAAGAGCCGGATTGGGTGAGAGTTTCCATGGTTTTTCCGAAATTTCATGGTGGCGGGTTCGCCGGAAACCGCCTCTCCGGCGGCCGTGCCGCCGCCCGACGGTAGCCCTCACCTCAACAGAGGTGGTGGTGGTGGTGGTGGCCGGCCAGGGAGATGGCTGGGTGGCCAGGAAATGGCTTTAGAAAAGCTAGAGGTTTCAAGCTTTTGTTTTTAGGTTGCTGGTTCGGGTGAAGAAGATGGTGAACAGTAGCATTGTATTATATAATATATTGTATAGTTAGGATTTAATTCCCTTTACTGTATACTAGGTTGAAACTGAAAATGATAGCCCGTAGGGGCTGAAACATAAAAAGTGGTCAACATAGAAAATGTAGCCCTTAAAGCATAGTTTAATTCAAAATTGATTTCACTCGATTTGGAGTCCTGGTTAGACCACAACACACTTTTTGGTGAGATCTATCCGTAGGGCTGTCTTGACCTTAGAAAAATTCCCCACTCCAATCCAGTCATCAAAATGACTCGAAATTTGGGGTGCGGCCTAATATTATCTATATCTAGATTTTATCCAAAAATTAGGATTTTTGGGAAATATGTTTCTATAGTTTTTAGAAAAATTTAATAATCCTAGCATAATTTAATTAGATGGCTAAAAGACTTCCAAACCCTCCCAAATTTTGGTGAGTGGTCCCTGGGTTTATCATAAGGTTCTGGTAAAAATTTCATCTCATTTGTAGATGTTTTGGTTAGGTTTGTGTCCGACCCTAGGTTGATCCTTATAGGTAATTTAGGATCAAACACCCCCTTGGTATTTGAGTGGCCATATCACCTCAACAGGGGCTGATATTTTGGTCACTGACTTTTTAGGGCATGACACTCCCTCCAAGGGATTTTGGAGTGGTTTGGTGTAGGGTAGCCTTAGAACCCTAGGGAAAAACCCTTAATGGTGGTTTTTGGGGTTGTGAAGGTCATGGGGTCAAATGACCTTGGACTGACTTAAAATTTGGTGGAGAGAACCATAGGGCCAGTATAGATCTCTGGACAAAAGTTTAGGGTATTTGGAGACAGCTAGGCCACCTAAAATCCAAACCCTAGTTTACGTCACCAACTTTAATTTGAATTATTAAGCTATCTAATGAACTTCAAATCAAGTAAAATTTGGGCAAAGGGATTTTCTGGTCAAAATAGCCATGATATAATTTTGTTGAGATTTTTGGATTAATTTATACAGTACTTCATTTACAACTCTAATTGTGCCATAGATATTTATTTTGATGATTATGGAATTTCTGTTCACTGGAATATTATGAAATCTTGGATTAGGGCATCTTATAGCATGTTATATCTTCAGTATCTTTCTTGGAAATTTTAACTGATTATTTCTGGTACATATTTCTTTAATGTACTAATTGTGATATATAGTCAAAAATACAGTTAAGGCCCAATTACTATTTGGAAAATTATGAAATTTGGTCAGTGGATATTTCAAATTACGAGAGTCACCCTGTAATTTTCTATGGAATTTTAGATGGATAAAAACAGTACCTCCTAATTAAGTTAGGAAAATTAGTATCTTGTATTAAAATAAATTCAGAGTTTAAATGTTAGAGTAAAATTATTGTACTTGGTTTATGATGGTTTTAGGTCACTATAAAGCTCCTATAATTTTTCTTGGGATTTTGGATACATATTTTCAGTACTTCCTTTATAATATGGTAGAAATGGCCTAAAACGGTAAATTAGGAAATATAGGCCTAAACACCTCTGGAATTTCTCAAAACTTGGAATTGCTGTTTAAATGCCTCATAGGGTTTTTACTGATTTTATGATGATTTATTGTTGGCTCATTAGTGCACTTCATGTTCATACTAGGGCATTTGGAATCTTAGAATAAATAAATTAAATGCTCGATAAATAGGAAAATTTGGAAATCTTGGTCTTAGCTATATTATGTCACGATAGACCTCCAGTAAATATTATAGGAGATTCGGAAGACAAATTGGAGTACCTCCCCTCATACCCCTCACGTATCTTAGGATGGTCTGCATATAGTAAAACCACGGAAACTGAACTAGGGCGGATAATGAACTTTGGGAGATGGAATTTTGGTAGTTTCTGGTTGGTTAGGGCAAGCTAAGTTTAAGTCCATTATTGGGGTCAGGATAGGTAGAGTGCGAGACTGGTTAAGGATAAGGGCGTACGGGAACGAAGAAAGATCGTCCGCCCCGAGTAGGAGAGGAAGAGTCTTAAAACTCTAGGGTTAGATCTAAAGTAACCTAAAGGGGATCGGGTTAAGGGAGATCAACCAATAACAATAAGTGCCTTGCGAAAGGAAACTTCGGGCTGTAATGTCGCCGTCTTGGTTCCTAGTGCCCTTTGAGAGCCCTTCACGGGGTATGCCGGGGGCAGTCCTGGGCTAACGTAAACCATAGGAATAATAAATTAAAAGAGCAACTAGTATAACTAGGGTTGCACATACACGCACCTCGGTAGCTAGGAAGGTAGAATAATTGGTTTGGTTGCCATTCAGTCGGTAGCTCTGAAGGTAGATGCACGGACGAGACAGTCCGGGGAGCCTAGGGCTTGAGGGTTGGAGTACAGAATAAAGGTGGTGGGTCTTCGGTATATGATTGTCGTTCACACCGACATCGGTACGTTGACTCGGCGGTGTGGGACACTTAGCCAAAGAAAGTCTGGTGGGTACAGCCAGCATTAGTACGCGGATACTCTAGGTTGTGTTCTTCTAGGGGCGTACGGAAGGGCTAGGCCCGGTAGTGTGGATACCCGCCTAGGAGTGGGGGGCCCGACCCACTATCTCCGTTTGCCACTACGGAGGTTACTGGGAGTGAAGGTAGCTGCCCGAACAGGGGGAACTAAAGGTCTGTGTGCATAGAGTCGTGTGCGTGAGTTGCACTTTCATGAATCATGGCATAGCATATCACTACACTCATATTTGCATACAATCGACACCCCAACGTATAAATCGGTATGGGACTTTTTATACGATGGGAGCCTTGCAGAAGACCCCTTAACTTATAAGTTTGTATGAACATTCATATAAGTTAAGGTTACTTACTTATTTACTTGCTTGTTTACTTACTGTTCTCTAGCTGCCTTTTTTTACACAATTGCTACTTATTAATTGTCCTCCTTATTACTTACTGCCGTAGGATTGTTAGACCTACTTTATTCTAAATAATTGTTGGATTAGCTCCCTTGTCATCTGCTTGATTATTCTCCACTTTTGAAGCTTCCCTTTCCTCCTCTCCGCCCGGTGCTTAGGAGCCGTAGTGGGAGGGGTAGGGGATGATAGGGCTTAGTCTTTATGACTAATGGTTTTCGAACCACAACATTACAGGAGCTCCGGATGGGAGACAGGGACCAGCAGTCCAGGGACCAGCACCAGCGGAGTACGGTGCGCATGGAGGTGGGTCAGTCTAGCACCGGTGCACCTGCGACCAGCTCCGTGAGTGATTAGTATTTTTATAGCTTCCGCGATGAGTGATTTGTAGTGAGGACTCTGATGTACCGGGCTCGAGCCCATTTATCTATTTCCTATTATTATCTACTGATGGACTGGATGTGATTTTACTTTTATTTACATATTTCTGTGGACTTGTTTACATTTTATGTATAATTACTTCTCTCTCTCTTGTGATCAAAAAGGGCCGGCAGAATTGGCGTTTTGTAGTGGCGGCCTTCCCGTGAGTCGGTGCCACCGCAAAGCGGCAATTCTGGGCTAAGCCTCTGGTGGTTTAAAAAGAAAAAAAAGGGGGTCTAACAAGTGATATCAGAGGAAACCTCGATCGAAAGAGAAGTAGTCCACAAAATCTTGGGCCACCCCCGTGCGAGCTTAGTTTGCGGACAAACTAGCAGCGGAAGCAGTGGTGTGCCCATAAGGGAAATCACACGTGAGAGTCCATCCTAACCCTTCTTAAAATTTCATTCATTCGCTCTCTAACAAACGGAATTTTTACTTGTAGCCTGCGACGAACCCTACATCACAGCAGGGGACACCCCAGGCTCCAAATGTGGTCCCGCCTCCGCCCGCTCCAGCTCCGTTCCAGCAAACGGAGATGGGGCAAACACTAACGGCCATTCTGGAGTCCTTCAGAGCTCAGCAAGCCCCAGCTCCACAGCCAAACCCCGGGGCCAATTGGATGATTGTCTTCCGGGGACTTTCCCCTCCAGCTTACCAGGGGACGGAGTCTGCAGTACGTACGGAGGAATGGTTGGACACCATTTACGAGATGCTAGCAGGGATTCGATTCCCTACTGAGGAGGCAGTTGCTTTGGTGGTCTCCTGCCTAGAGTCACACGGAAAGAGGTGGTGGAAGTCTCAGCTTGACACCACCTTTGCGGGGATGGATTGCGCTGATATTACTTGGGAGGAGTTCAGAGCAGCGCTCCTGGGACATTTTGTACCTCAGTCGGCGAGGGATGACCTGGAGGATAGGTTCCTGCGATTGAGGTAGGGGAATAGGACTGTGGTGGAGTACTATCAGGTGTTCACTCACCTGGCCCGTTATGTGGACGCTTATCAGTTAGACGATGCTGGCTATGCCCAGAGGTTTTATAAGGGGCTGCAAGACGACATGAGACAGACCCTCCTTTTCGTCTTAGAGGGGAGTCTGGCCAGGATTCTGGAGATTGCTAAGAAGAGAGAGGCGGATCAGCTTACAGTGAAGAGCCAGAAGAGACCGGCTGATGATTCAGTGATTGGAGGTCGTAGAGACCGTCCTCAGGGCCAAGTTATTGGGGAGAGAAGGAACGGGGATCAGCCTCATTAGGAGTTTGGGCAGGAGTAGAGGATTTAGGGGGTACTGGCTCCCCAGCCTATACAGATGCTGGAAATGCCAAGGACAGTTGAGCAGCCACCGGTATGCTATCAGTGCAACCAGCCGGGGCATATCAAGAGGAACTGCCCTATGAGTCGAGCACCCCCACCAGCTCATCAGGGCGCTCCACCTCCCCGGCAGTTTGGTGGGCGAGGACAGGACCGAGGACGAGGATTTCAGGATCGAGGTCGCAGACAGGGAGGGAGCAGGTGTATGCTCTAGACCTGACACAGCCTTGAAACCCGGAGCAGGTTATCGCAGGTATGGCAGTACTTTTAATTTTCTTCATATAAACTAGTATTCTAGACATAACCTAGTTAGAAATTAAGAGAAGACAATTACAAATAAAATACTAAGACACTTAATTACCCCAGTCATAGTCTTCGTTAGCGACAAGCCCGCTCACACTCTCTTCGACATTGGTTCTTCGCACTCATTCGTGTCGGAGGATTTCCTAAAAGGACTGGAAGGTGTGGAGCCATTCACCGGGAAGATGATGAGGGTGCGCATACCCAATGGATCAGAGATAATGACCTCTGCTCATTGCAATATGGAAGAGAGGATCGGCGGGAAGGCATTTGAGGCACCAGCGACGATTCTGAAGATGCCAGATTACAATTTGATCCTGGACATGACTTGGCTGTGCTGGAATCATGCCCAGATCGACTACGTGGCAAAGATGATCACTGTGAGGCACATCGACTCCTTCATCGTCATAGAAGGTATTATACCAGCACCTCGTACCTTATTATCGTCTGTGCAGGCCGTTAAGGCCCACCTACAGGGGGGAGAAGTTTATCAGGTTCTTTTTGAGGCATTCGTGGCCAAGGACTCCATTTCAAATATTCCAGTAGTGCGGGACTTTGTCGATGTGTTTCCGGAGAAGCTACTAGGGCTACCCCCGCACCGAGAGAAGGACTTTCAGATTCAGCTCATACCGAGGGCTAAGCCGGTATCCAGAGCTCCCTATCGAATGGCCCCAAAGGAGTTGGTGGAATTCCGAAGCCAGCTTCAGGAGTTAGTGGAGGCCGGGTTTGTTCGGCCTAGCTCTTCACCATGGGGAGCTCTGGTGCTGTTCGTTAAGAAGAAGGACGGGACCCTTCGACTGTGCATAGATTACCGGGCCCTGAACAGGTTGACGGTACGGAATACTTATCCCTTACCAAGGATACACGAGCTTTTTGACCAGCTGGAGGGAGCCCATTGGTTCTCAAAGCTGGATCTGAGGTCAGGGTACTACCAGCTTCGCATTCGGGAGGAGGACATCCCGAAGACGGCCTTCAGCAACAGATATGGGTTGTACGAGTTTACCGTGATGCCGTTTGGGCTCACGAATGCACCCTCCGCATTCATGACCTTGATGAATCGGGTGTTCGAAGAGTATCTGGACGTCTTCGTCATCGTATTCATCGACGACATCCTTATCTATTCAAGGACGAAGGAGGAGCACGCGAGACATCTGGCCTTGACCTTGGAGAAGCTGCGGGAGCATGAGATGTATGCCAAGTACAGCAAGTTTAAGTTCTGGCTAAAGGAGGTGGCCTTTCTGGTCCATGTCATCAGTGGAGCAGGTCTGGCAGTGGATCCGACGAAGGTCCAGGCAGTACGGGATTGGCCACCACTAAAGTCGGCGTCGGATGTTCGAAGTTTCTTGGGACTTGCCGGTTACTACCGGAAGTTCGTAAAGGGGTTCTCTCAGATTGCCCTCCCTCTTACGTCTCTGACGAAGAAGGAGTCCCCTTTTATCTGGACGCCTCGATGCGAATCTGCCTTCCAGGAGCTGAAGGATCGTCTCACCTCAGCTCCCATCCTTGCTCTTCCATCAGGGAAGGAGGGATTCCAGGTGTACACAGATGCTTCCTATCAGGGGATGGGTGCCGTTCTGATGCAGAACAGGGCACGTGATAGCCTATGCCTCCCGTCAGTTGAAGCAGCACGAGCAGAACTACCACGTGCACGATTTGGAGATGGGGGCAGTTATTTTTGCTCTTAAGATCTGGCGACACTATCTCTACGGAGTACATTGCGATATCTTCTCCGACCACTAGAATCTGAAGTACGTCGACACCCAGAAGGAGTTAAACATCAGGCAGAGACGCTGGGTGGAATTTCTGTCGGACTACCAGTATACCATGCACTACCATCCGGGGAAGGCGAACGTGGTCGCGGATGCTCTGAGCCGGAGAGTGAGTACGACAGGAGTAGGCCCGCAGCTGATGGCCTTGGAGTTGGTTAGATCATTCGAGGAGATGCAGATTTCACTAGTATCTGAGGATGACCTGGAGATATACAAGGAGTACCTGGGGTCGATGGTTACCACTGATGATATTCGAGACCGCATCAGAGATGGGCAGATGTTGGATGAGAGAGCTGAGCCGATATTCTGAGCATTGGAGGAAGGCATGACAGGAGATTACTCTTTGACGGATGGTCTCCTATATTTCAGAGGCAGAGTCTACATACCAACAGGAGGACGGATCTGGGAGGACATTTTGACGGAAGCTCACTACAGCCGGTATTCGGTACACCCGGGGATCACCAAGATGGTAAAGTATTTGAAGAGGACGATGTATTGGCCGGGTATTAAGAAAGATATTACGTACTTTGTGACGCATTGCGAGGCCTGCCAGCTCGTGAAGGCGGAGTGTAGGAACCCGGCAGGCTTGCGCAGCCTCTTCCGGTGCCGGAGTGGAAATTTGAGGATATAGCCATTGACTTCATACATGGGCTACCTCGATCCCGTGCGGGGAATGTCTCGATCTGGGTGATAGTGGACAGGCTAACGAAGGTGGCCAGATTCATTCCAGTGGCAAAGGATGCATTGGTCAGTGTATTAGTACGGAAGTTCATTGAGCAGTTTGTGCGTTATCATGGGGTGCCCAAGACTATCGTTTCGGATCGGGATGGGCGGGTTACATCCAGGGAATGGAGGTCAGTTCAGGCCCATCTGGGTTCTCGGTTGACATTCAGCACAGCTTTTCACCCTCAGACCACGGGCAGACAGAGCGCACCAATCGTACACTGGAAGATCTGTTGCGACTGTGTATTTTGGACCGTGGCGAGCCTTGGGAGAGATTGCTGCCACTGGTCGAGTTTTCGTACAATAACGCCCATCAGTCTAGCATAGGCATGGCTCCATACGAAGCGTTGTACGGAAGGAGGTGCAGGACCCCACTATCATGGGTTCAGGATGAGGATCCGCAGGCACTAGGCTCGGAGTTTCTGGGAGATATAGATGCTCAGATTAGATTGATCTGGGATAGGATGTTGGAAGCCCAGAGCAGACAGGCAAAATACTACGATGCGAGGCATCGTCAAGTGGAGTTCCAGGTGGGTGACCGGGTTTTCTTGAAGATACGGCCGATGCACGGAGTCTTGCGGGTTCGCGTGCGGAAGAAGCTCAGCCCGAGATATATGGGGCCTTATAGGATCTTGGAATGGATCGGCCTCTTAGCCTATAGACTAGAGCTACCACCGGAGTTAGCGGGATTACATGACGTCTTCCATGTCTCCTCACTTCGGAGGGCTCTGCTACGCCCTGAGCAGCTGATTTCCTCGGCAGATGGCCCGGTGTCCTCGGATCGGTCAGTCAACTTGGAGCCTATCAGGATTGACGATACAGTAGTGCGGGTCTTGTGACGGAAGAAGGTTCCCTTAGTCAAGGTTCTGTGGAACAATCATGGGCAGGAGGAGCATACATGGGAGCCATAGGACTTGATGCGGCAAAAATACCCGAAACTTTTTCGTCAGGTATACCTCACAACCCCTCTGGACAATCAATTTGCTTTCCTATTTTAAACCTATAGGACTGAAATTTCAGGAATATGGGCTAATCTTTTGTTTATTGGGGGTGTATATACCTAGTTAATTGGGCAAATTAATCTTAGATTTGAAACCGCACAAAGCAAACATAACGTAGAGATGTAATCTTTCAATTCTCATGGGATGTTACAAGCTTCTTTTTCCCGATTAAAGTCCCGTAGGCTTAACCTTGATTTCGGGGACGAAATCTTTGTTTTGTTTATTGGGATTTGTAACATCCCATTTCCGGCTAGACCCCTAGGAGTCGGTTGGTCGTGACAGAACCCTAGGAAGCCCAAAAATTGAAATAAATCGACCGAGATTTCGGATCACGGGTTGGTCACGCCCGTGACCGACCCGTCACGCCCGTGACCTAGGGCATGACTCCATTCGACGATCGTCGATCTCAGTGAGACGATCGTCGGTCGCAGAATTTTTAACCCGGGCATGTCATGCCCATGACCTATGTGTCACGCCCGTGACCTAGGGCGTGTCGCCTTCGACGATCGTCGATCTCAGCGGGACGATCGTCGAAGCACGGAATTTGCGTCATGGCCATGTCACGCCCGTGACCCATAGGTGTCACGCCCATGACCTAGGGCGTGACCCCCTTCGGTGATCGTCGATCTCAGCGCGACGATCGCCGAGCGCGGAATTTGCCTCATGACCCTGTCACGCCCGTGACCAATGTGTCACGCCCGTGACCTAGGGCGTGACCACCCTTCGACGATCGTCGATCTCAGGTTCGACGATCATCGAACTCTGAATTGGCCACTCGGGCCTGTCATGCCCGTGACCTATGTGTCACGCCCGTGACTAAGGCTGAAACGTCAGCCAGACTGGAAATTTTGGTAACCGACGTCGTAATCAATTCTGATTATGGGAAGTTACACCAGGGTATTTATGGGTCGTTTCCTACTCTAATTATTTAATAAAATAAGGAAATGTTGGTCCAATAGGAAATCGCCACCTGGCAAACACCTCTTCGTTTCCAGCGTTTCAACTGCCTCTACCATAACTGAAACACCATTAAGAGGAGCCTTCATGACCATAATTGCTTACCTCTTTCCCCTCCCCACTTGCTGATCTATAAAAGACTCCTTAGAGCAAGAGGAGAAGGTTACACGCTCGATCAAACAGATTCAGATTCCTCCCCTTGCTGTTGAAGATTTTCCGGCGACGCCGCCACTGCGCAAATGGCTTCCCGACGATCTGCACGCATCCAGCCCGCGAACAAGGTCTTCCCCTCCCCCTTCTTCTGCGGATAGATCTTAGAAATCATTAGGAGATAGATCGGGCTCAAAAGAGCCGGATTGGGTGAGCGTTTCCATGGTTTTTCCGAAATTTCATGGTGGCGGGTTCGCCGGAAACCGCCTCTCCGGCGGCCGTGCCGCCGCCCGACGGTAGCCCTCACCTCATCAGAGGTGGTGGTGGTGGTGGCCGGCCAGGGAGATGGCTGGGTGGCCAGGAAATGGCTTTAGAAAAGCTACAGGCTTCAAGCTTTTGCTTTTAGGTTGCTGGTTCGGGTGAATAAGATGGTGAACAGTAGCATTGTATTATATAATATATTGTATAGTTAGGAATTAATTCCCTTTACTGTATACTAGGTTGAAACTAAAAATTATAGCCCGTAGGGGCTGAAACATAAAAAGTGGTCAACATAGAAAATGTTGCCCTTGAAGTCTAGTTTAATTCAAAATTGATTTCACTCGATTTGGAGTTCTGGTTAGACCACAGCACACTTTTTGGTGAGATCTATCCGTAGGGCTGTCTTGACATTAGAAAAATTCCCCACTCCAATCCAGTCATTAAAATGACTCGAAATTTGGGGTGTGGCCTAATATTATCCATATCTAGATGCTATCCAAAAATTAGGATTTTTGGGAAATATTTTTCTATAGTTTTTAGAAAAATTCAATAATCCTAGCATAATTTAATTAGATGGCTAAAAACTTCCAAACCCTCCCAAATTTTGGTGAGTGGTCCCTGGGTTTATCATAAGGTTCTGGTAAAAATTTCATCTCATTTGTAGATGTTTTGGTTAGGTTTGTGTCCGACCCTAGGTTGATCCTTATAGGTAATTTAGGATCAAACACCCCCTTGGTATTTGAGTGGCCATATCACCTCAACAAGGGCTGATATTTTGGTCACTGACTTTTTAGGGCATGACACTCCCTCCAAAGGAGTTTGGAGTGGTTTGGTGTAGGGTAGACCTAGAACCCTAGGGAAAAACCCTTAATGGTGGTTTTTTGGGTTGTGAAGGTCATGGGGTCAAATGACCTTGTACTGACTTACAATTTGGTGGAGATAACCATAGGGCCAGTATAGTTCTCTGGACAAAAGTTTAGGGTATTTGGAGACAGCTAGGCCACCTAAAATCCTAACCATAGTTTAGGTCACCAACTTTAATTTGAATTATTAAGCTATCTAATGAACTTCAAATCAAGTAAAATTTGGACAAAGGGATTTTCTGGTCAAAATAGCCATGATATAATTTTGTTGAGAATTTTGGATTAATTTATACAGTACTTCATTTACAACTCTTATTGTGCCCTAGATATTTATTTTGATGATTATGGAATTTCTGTTCACTGGAATATTATGAAATCTTGGATTAGGGCATCTTATAGCATGTTATAGCTACAGTATTTTTCTTGGAAATTTTAACAGATTATTTCTAGTACATATTTCTTTAACATACTAATTGTGATATGTAGTCAAAAATATAGTTAAGGCCCAATTACTATTTGGAAAATTATGTAATTTGGTCTGTGGGTGTTTCAAATAAAGAGAGTCACCCTGTAATTTTCTAAGGAATTTTAGATGGATAAAAACAGTACCTGCTTCATTAAGTTAGGAAAATTAGTATCTTGTATTAAAATAAATTCAGAGTTCAAATGTTAGAGAAAAATTATGGTACTTGGTTTATGATGGTTTTAGGTCACTATAAAGCTCCTATAATTTTTCTTGGGATTTTGGATACATATTTTCAGTACTTTCTTTATAATATGGTAGAAATGGCCTAAAACGGTAAATTAGGAAATATAGGCCTAAACACCTTTGGAATTTCTCAAAACTTGGAATTGCTGTTTAAATGACTCATAGGGTTTTTACTGATTTTATGATGATTTATTGTTGGCTCATTAGTGCACTTCATGTTCATACTAGGGCATTTGGAATCTTAGAATAAATAAATTAAATGCCCGATAAATAGGAAAATTTGGAAATCTTGGTCTTAGCTATATTATGTCACGATAGACCTCCAGTAAATATTATAGGAGATTTGGAAGACAAATTGGAGTACCTCCCCTCATACCCCTCACGTATCTTAGGATGGTCTGCATATAGTAAAACCACGGAAACTGAACTAGGGCGGATAATGAACTTTGGGAGATGGAATTTTGGTAGTTTCTGGTTGGTTAGGGCAAGCTAAGTTTAAGTCCATTATTAGGGTCAGGATAGGTAGAGTGCGAGACTGGTTAAGGATAAGGGCGTACGGGAACGACGAAACATCGTCCGCCCCGAGTAGGAGAGGAAGAGTCTTAAAACTCTAGGGTTAGATCTAAAGTAACCTAAAGGGGATCGGGTTATGGGAGATCAACCAATAAAAATAAGTGCCTTGCGAAAGGGAACTTCGGGCCGTAATGCCGCCGTCTTGGTTCCTAGTGCCCTTTGAGAGCCCATCACGGGGTATGCCGGGGGCAGTCCTGGGCTAACGTAAACCATAGGAATAATAAATTAAAAGAGCAACTAGTATAACTAGGGTTGCACATACACGCACCTCGATAGCTAGGAAGGTAGAATAATTGGTTTGGTTGTCATTCAGTCGGTAGCTCTGAAGGTAGATGCACGGACGGGACAGTCCGGGGAGCCGAGGGCTCGAGGGTTGGAGTACAGAATAAAGGTGGTGGGTCTTCGGTATCTGATTGTTGTTCACACCGACATCCGTACGTTGACTCGGCGGTGTGGGACACTTAGCCAAAGAAAGTCTGGTGGGTACAGCCAGCATTAGTAAGCGGATACTCTAGGTTGTGTTCTTCTAGGGGCGTACGGAAGGGCTAGGCCCGGTAGTGTGGATACCAGCCTAGGAGTGGGGGGCCCTACCCACTGTCTCCGTTTGCCACTACGGAGGTTCTTGGGAGTGAAGCTAGCTGCCCGAACAGGGGGAACTAAAGTTCTATGCGCATAGAGTCGTGTGCGTGAGTTGCACTTTCATGAATCATGGCATAGCATATCACTACACTCATATTTGCATACAACTGACACCCCAATGTATAAATCGGTATGGGACTTTTTATACGATGGGTGCGTTGCAGAAGACCCCTTAACTTATAAGTTTGTATGGGCATTCATATAAGTTAAGATTACTTACTTATTTACTTGCTTGTTTACTTACAGTTCTCTAGCTGCCTTTTTTATACAATTGCTACTTATTAATTGTCCTCCTTATTACTTACTGGCGTAGGATTGTTAGACCTACTTTATTCTAAATAATTGTTGGATTTGCTCCCTTGTCATCTGCTTGATTATTCTCTACTTTTGAAGCTTCCCTTTCCTCCTCTCCGCCTGGTGCTTAGGAGCCGTAGAGGGAGGGGTAGGGGATGATAGGGCTTAGTCTTTATGACTAATGGTTTTCGAACCATAAGATTACAGGAGCTCCGGATGGGAGACAGGGACCAGCAGTCCAAGGACCAGCACCAGCGGAGTACGGTGCGCATGGAGGTGGGTCAGTCTAGCACCGGTGCACCTGCGACCAACTCCGTGAGTGATTAGTATTTTTATAGCTTCTACGATGAGTGATTTGTAGTGAGGACTCTGATGTACCGGGCTCGAGCCCATTTATCTATTTCCTGTTATTATCTACTAATGGACTGGATGTGATTTCACTTTTATTTACATATTTCTGTGGACTTGTTTATATTTTATGTATAATTACTTCTCTCTCTCTTGTAATCAAAAAGGGCCTGCAGAATTGGCGTTTTGTAGTGGCGGCCTTCCCGTGAGTCGGTGCCACCGCAAAGCGGCAATTCTGGGCTAAGACCCCGGTGGTTTAAAAAGAAAAAAAAAGGGGGTCTTACAAGTGGTATCAGAGGAAACCTCGATCGAAAGAGAAGTAGTCCACAAAATCTTGGGCCACCACCGTGCGAGCTTAGTTTGCGGACAAACTAGCAGCGGAAGCAGTGGTGTGTCCATAAGGGAAATCACACGTGAGAGTCCATCCTAACCCTTCTTAAAATTCCATTCATTCGCTCTCTAACAAACGGAATTTTTACTTGTAGCCTGCGACGAACCCTACATCACAGCAGGGGACACCCCAGGCTCCAAATGTGGTCCCGCCTCCACCGGCTCCAGCTCCGTTCCAGCAGACGGAGATGGGGCAAACACCGACGGCCATTCTGGAGGCCTTCAGAGCTCAGCAAGCCCCGGCTCCACAGCCAAACCCCGGGGCCAATTGGATGACTGTCTTCCGGGGACTTTCCCCTCCAGCTTACCAGGGTACGGAGTCTGCAGTACGTACGGAGGAATGGTTGGACACCATTTATGAGATGCTGGCAGGGATTCGATGCCCTACTGAGGAGGTAGTTGCTTTGGTGGTCTCCTGCCTAGAGTCACACGGAAAGAGGTGGTGGAAGTCATAGCTTGACACCACCTTTGTGGGGATGGATAGCGCTGATATTACTTGGGAGGAGTTCAGAGCAGTGCTCCTGGGACATTTTGTACCTCAGTCGGTGAGGGATGACCTGGAGGATAGGTTCCTGCGATTAAGGAAGGGGAATATGACTGTGGTGGAGTACTATCAGGAGTTCACTCACCTGGCCTGTTATGCGGACGCTTATCAGTTAGACGATGCTGGCTATGCCCGGAGGTTTTATAAGGGGCTGCAAGACGACATGAGACAGGCCCTCCTTTTCGTCTCAGAGGGGAGTCTGGCCAGGATTCTTGAGATGGCTAAGAAGAGAGAGGCGGATCAGCTTACAGTGAAGAGCCGGAAGAGACCGGCTGATGATTCAGTGATTGGAGGTCGTAGAGACCGTCCTCGGGGCCAGGTTATTGGGGAGAGAAGGAATGGGGATCAGCCTCATAAGGAGTTTGGGCAGGAGCAGAGGAGTTAGGGGGTACTGGCTCCCCAGCCTATACAGATGCTGGAAATGCCAAGGACAGCTGAGTAGCCACCGGTATGCTATCAGTGCAACCAGCCGGGGCATATCAAGAGGAACTGCCCTATGAGGCGAGCACCCCCACCAGCACATCAGGGCGCTCCACCTCCCCGCGCAGTTTGGCGGACGAGGACAGGACCGAGGACGAGGATTTCAGGATCGAGGTCACAGACTAGGGAGGGAGCAGGTGTATGCTCTAGACCTGATACAGCCCCGAAACCCGTAGCAGGTTATTGTAGGTATGGTAGTACTTTTAATTTTCTTCATATAAACTAGTATTCTTGACATAACCTAGTTAGAAATTAAGAGAAGACAACTACAAACAAAATACTAAGACACTTAATTACCCCAGGCATAGTCTTTGTTAGCGGCAAGCCCGCTCACACTCTCTTCGACACTGATGCTTCGCACTCATTCGTGTCGGAGGATTTCGTGAAAGGATTGGAAGGTGTGGAGCCATTCACCGGGAAGATGATGAGGGTGCGCCTACCCGATGGATCAGAGATAATGACCTCTGCTCATTGCAATATGGAAGCGAGGATCAGCAGGAAGGCATTTGAGGCACCAGTGACGATTTTGAAGATGCTAGATTAAGATTTTATCCTGGGCATGACTTGGCTATGCTGGAACCATGCCTAGATCGACTACATGGCAAAGAGGATCACTGTTAGGCACGACAACTCCTTCATCGTCATAGAAGGTATTATACCAGCACCTTGATGAGTTGTAAATATACTTATATTTTCATATTTTTTTTAAGTCAATTTTGTTTATTTTTGTCTTTTTTTATTAGTTTTATTCAGTAAATTGCTTATTTTTGTAAATATTATTTCTAACTTAGCTTTATTTTTATTCCAGAAAAATTCCAGAAAAATTCCAGAAAAAGTCAAAAAGTTGACTGACACGCCCGTGTCACATGACCGACACGCCCGTGTCACGCCCTCGACGATCGTCGACCACAGGTGCCAGCCCGACGATCGGCGATCATCAAACTGAGCTCGATACGCCCCAAGACACGCCCGTGTCAAGGTGTGACACGGGCGTGACTTCGCCACCTGGCCCGACGCAATGCGCGCGACTTTGCGGCCGGACCGTGCCCAGATCGACCTCCCCGACACGCCCAAGTCACGCCCGTGACTGACACATGTCACGCCCGTGACCTGGGGCATGACCGCCACGTTTTCAGCCGAAGTCAACTTTCCAGTCAAATCACCCGATCAGCTCATGAACAGTAGTGACACGCCCCCCTGTTATGCCCTAGTCACGGGCGTGACCAACCCGAAATTTTTCCTATAAATAGGAGTTTTCTGTAATGCCCAAGGGTTCACTTTTTTGAGCCAAATTTAGTGTCTTTTGTGGGCTGCCCTTGGTGCACTTTCACCTTCATGTAAGGAGACTTTCTCTCTCTCCCTTCTTATGTTTCTTTTAGCTTTTCCTTTTGCTTTGTAATAGTTTGTAATAGCTTTTTTATCATAAATAAAATGTTGTTTTTTTCTCTTTCTACATGGAATGAAAATGAAATTTGGTTGGCTCACTCTCTTTCTCCTTTTTATTCTTAGTTCATCTTTGTTTTTCCTCTTTAAGAAAGTGTGTGTGTGTGTATGAGTATAACTAGTCTTAATTTTTCATGCAATATGTTGTAATGCTAGGCTTTATTTTAGGCCTTTATCAAAAACATCGAGTCGTTATAATGGCAAAAATTTAGTTTAAGTCTTTTTTAAAGAATCAAAGTTGTATTGAAAACTTTCTAAAGGGTTATATTTTCATTCCTATGAAGTTGTAAAAGTGGTTTTAAGGTGTTTTTGTTTTTTTACTTAGATTTGCTTTAGGATTGTAAAACCTATTTTGGTTCTTTAATTTTTCTTTTCGCTTTTTAATCATTTCTACGAAATCCTATGGATGAAAATGTAAACGTTTTAATTTTTCAACAACTTTGATTTCAACTTTGTTTTCAATTCCAAGTGTTCAAACAATTTTTATTTCATCTTTTTATTTGTTTTTGGCAAGTTCTAAGGGTAGAAAAGTTGTAGTTTTAATTTTTAGATAACTTTTGTTTTCATGTTATTCTTATGTGTGCGTGAGTGTAAGAGAATAACTTTTCATGCTTTCTTTTTTGCTTTCTTCAATTATGAAGTGTGTGTGAGTGTTTGAGGATAACTTTTAATGCTTTGTTTAATGCTTTATTCAATTATGTAGAGTGTGTGCGTGTGAGCATTTATTTTCGCCTACTCGTTAAGAGTTAAACGGCGCTCTGCTTTAATTTACCGCCCACTCATTTGAGTGGGACTTGTAATTTTCATTTTTTTTGCAACTTAGTTTCTTTTTATTTATGCATTTATTTCCGCCTACTCGTTAAGAGTTAAATGGCGCATTGCTTTAATTTACCGACTATATAGATTTGAGTAGGACTTGTACTTGCATTTATTTCACCCTACTCATTCGAGTAGGTCTTGCTTTATTTACTTTCTTTATGGTTTTGAAGTGTGCGTGAGTGCTTGCACCAATTAGCTTTCCTTCAATATATCTAAATGTCCTGTTTTTTTTTTATGTTTTCTCTTATAATTGTTTAGTGCTTAATTTCAAACTCATGTTTCGCTAAAACCATAAAGCCGTCCCCATACCGATGAGTGGCAAATCTCTTTTAGCCTTCGGCATCGAAGAGCATTGGGACATATAAAATGATTTGAAATAATTAAAAAACTTTATTTTTATTTTAATTTAAGGACTTAAGGTTTACCCCGGGTTAACGACGCATAGGACCACATAATCGATGTGTGGGCTCTATTTCCGTTATCCATACGCGACGCCGAGAGGCTGCACGTATGGACCGATCCCCCTTGGGTAAAGAGAACTACGTATGCCCCCTCGAAAGAAGAGAAGCGTAGTTCTGCCGGATTGGGTTCCCCACCCAATAGCGGGGTTCTTAGCGTAAAGCGGGCATTAAGAGGAATCCTTCATCGGTCTAACGATCGGTCGAAAAGTCTTAATGTTTAGGTGAGCAATATTCCTAGAGATAAGTGCACTCATATTTTTGGAATCCCCACGGCTAAGTGCCTTTTATTAATTTAAAAACAAAGTTTAATAATTGTTGAAAATTATTTTAGTCTTAATCCGATTCGATGCCGAGCGTTAACCCGTCATCGAACTAACTTAGCAAAATTCAGCTCTCTTTCTTTCCGTTTTAATTAAACTAAAAAATCCCACCTTACTGATAGTAAGATAATAGTGTTCCTGGAAGAGTAGATATAATCAATGCGTCCCCGAGAATAATACGACCTCGGTATTTTCCCGAATACCGAGTACTACTTGCGATAGATGCACTTGCCTCCTCTCGTTAGAAAACTCGATCTTCTAACCGGCCCGCGGAATCTGACCATTTCGAACCACCTACAGTCGGTCTCTGTTCCGCGCCCATCAAGTTTTTGGCACCATTGCCGGGGAATCTCGGTTGTTATATTGAATCCGGGAGTGTATTAATTTTACTTTATTTTCAAATAAAAAAAAATTTTATATAACAAAAAAAATTCCTTCCCCCTTCGTTGTTTTTTTAGGGTGTATGACCCGTGGACAACCTTCAGGTTCTAAAAATCTTGAATTCGACCCCGAGATCGACCGCTCTCTTGCGCGTATGCGATCTTTACGTCGAATTCCATTTTTAGACCCCGCAGAATCCATCGGAGAACCCTCTTCTTCTATGGCCGACCCAAATAATGCCCAACCGGCCGGGCATACTATGTCTTACTACGCTCGGCCCAACTTGGATGATACGGGGTCTAGTATTGTTCGGCCCGCTGTGGCCAACAATAATTTTGAAATTAAGTCGAGTGTTATTCAAATGATCCAAAATGCCGTGTAGTTCGACGGACTGCCGGATGAGGACCCAAATAACCCCTTGTCTAATTTTCTTGAGATTTGCGATACTTTTAAAACTAATGGCATCACTGATGACGCCATTCATTTGCGCCTTTTTCCCTTCTCTCTTAAGTCCAAGGCTAAGGCGTGGTTACTCTCCCTCCCGCGGGGATCCATCACGTCCTGGGCGGAGTTGGCAGAGAAATTCCTTACGAAGTATTTTCCGCCCGCAAAAACTGCAAGATTGCGGGCGGACATATCTTCGTTTGTCCAAAACGACTCCGAGTCTCTTTACGAGACTTGGGAACGCTTTAAGGAGTTTCTCCGTCGGTGCCCGCACCACGCTCTGCCAACGTGGTTGCAAGTACAGATTTTTTCAATGGACTGAATAGTCAGACACATCAAATGATTGACGCGGCTGCCGGGGGCACTCTGAACAATAAGACCCCCGAGGCCGCCCAGGCCCTTTTCGAGGAAATGGCGGTGAACGCCTACCAGTGGAATGTCCCGCGGGCGCACCCTAAGCAGGCGCGCATTTTTGAAGTGGATGCCACTGCTCAGCTAGCCCTCCAAGTGGAAAGGCTAACTAAGCAGGTGGCGGAGATGTCTATTTCCTCCCCCACTCCGCCTTGTTTTCTCCCCCCTTCTGCCTGTGTGGTCGACGAATTCGTGGACTACATGGGAAATCCGGTGCATCCCTCCTTTCAAAACAACCCCTATAGTACCCACTATATTCCGGGTTGGAGGAACCATCCCAATTTCTCCTGGAGCAACCCGAACAACGCGCAGCGTCCCCCTCCCCCTCCTTTTACGCCAACATTTCCTCCTCCCCCTCCTATGAAGCCATCCCCGGTGGAGGAAAATTTTAATCGTTATGTCGCGTCCAACGAGTCCAATATCCGGAACATCACCGGATCGCTAAAAAATTTAGAAATCCAGGTTGGACAGCTGGCGCGACTTATGTCAGAACGCGCTCTAGGGGCACTGCCAGGGAACACGGAGCCCAATCCAAGGGAAACTGCCAACGCTATAACCCTCCGTAGCGGTAAGGAGGTGGTCGATCCAAAACGGATCGATCCTCAGGTACATATTTCACCTCCGACCCCTCTTCCCTCTTCTTCGATTACGCAACCCTTACCGATTTTTAACGACAAAACTATTTTAAACAAGGCGTTGCCCTACCCGCATAAGTTAGATAACGAGCGAGTAAATGCGCAATATGAAAAATTTATTTTATTGATTAAACAAATTCATATTAATGTTCCTTTTTGCGAGGCTATCTCACAAATGCCAAAATATGCGAAATTTTTAAAAGAACTACTTTCTAATAAATGCAAACTCGAGGATATTTCGCATATATATCTCAACGCTGTCTGTTCGGCGGCTCTTACTAGTAAATTGCCCTCAAAAGAAAATGACCCGGGACGGTTTTCCATCCCGTGCCTTTTTGGCAATGTATTAGTAAAATATGTCTTAGCAGACTTAGGCGCGAGCATTAATTTGATGTCGTTCTCGCTCTTCCTGCGTTTAGGTTTGGGTACTCCTGCTCCTACCAATATGCGCATCCAACTAGCGGATCGCTTGGTTAGGTTCCCCATCGGGGTTGTTGAGGATGTCCTTGTCCGAGTAGACAAGTTCACCTTCCCGGTGGACTTCGTCATCTTGGACATCGAGGAAGACGCCAACGTACCAAAAATACTTGGTCGCCCTTTCCTCGCGTCCTCACGTGCGTTAATCGATGTAAGTAATGGTCAGCTACTCCTTCGGGTAGGAGACGGCCAAGTTACTTTTTCTATTAACTCCTCAATGGAAGACTCGTCGCCGAGCGACGATTTCTGCTACTCTTTAGATTCTTTTTATGGAGATTGTTCTTCTCTGGTTTTCGAGTCCGAGTTTTTAAACGAAAATATTTTTTCGCTCGAAATTTTTTATTGCGATGAGGACGCGTCTACGAATGTGCCTTTTGAACCAATCGGTTCAAAAGACATTAGCACTAAAACCTCACTAGAAGAACCGCCCACCCTAGATCTCAAACCATTACCCGAATCCCTCAAATACGCCTTTTTGGGGAAAAATAATACACTCCCGGTAATCATTTCTTCGCATTTAAGCGATTCGGAGACCTCCGATTTATTGGAGGTTTTGCTTAAACATCGCCACGCAATTGCGTGGCAAATTTTTGACCTTAAGGGGATTAACCCTTCTTTCTGCACTCACAAAATTTTCCTAAACGATAATTTCCGCAAAACCATTCAGCCGCAGCGACGTCTTAACCCAAACATGAAAGACGTCGTGAAAACTGAGATAATCAAATTATTAGATACGGGGATTATTTATCCCATTTCTGATAGTGCATGGGTTAGTCCCATTCATGTCGTGCCCAAGAAGGGCGGTCTGACCGTAGTGGCGAATGAGCACAACGAGCTCGTCCCAACTCGTACTGTTATGGGTTGGTGTGTGTGCATCGATTATCGCACACTTAATGATGCCACCCGCAAGGACCATTTCCCACTACCGTTCCTTGACCAGATTCTCGAGCGTCTTTTCGGTCATCCGTTTTATTGTTTTCTTGACGGTTTATCGGGGTTTTTCCAAATCCCCATTTCCCCCGAAGACCAAGAGAAAACAACTTTTACTTGCCCCTTTGGCACCTTCGCCTACCGAAGGATGCCATTTGGCCTCTGCAATGCGCCAGCTACATTCCAAAGATGTATGCTGGCAATCTTTGGCGAGCTAGTAGAAGATATTATGGAAGTATTTATGGATGACTTTTCTGTATTCAGATGCTCATTCCCGGATTGTCTTTGTAATCTCGATCGTGTCCTCCAGCGATGCGAGGACACAAATCTTGTTTTAAATTGGGAAAAGTATAACTTTATGGTTCGAGGAGATTTGGTCCTCGGCCATAAGATTTTGATTAAGGGGATAGAGGTCGATAAGGCCAAAGTAGAAATCATAGAAAAACTTCCTCAACCGACTAACATAAAATCCATTAGGAGTTTCTTAGGCCACGCGGGCTTTTATAGGCGCTTCATTTAAGATTTTTCAAATATAATAAAGCCGCTTACTCACCTCTTGGAAAAGGAATCACCTTTTGTCTTTAGTAGCAAGTGCGAGTCTGCTTTTAATTTTATTAAACAAAAACTTATCAATTCTCCAATTCTAGTGGCCCCTAATTGGTCCCTTCCATTCGAAATCATGTGCGACGCTAGTGATATTGCCTTAGGCGCCGTTCATGGCCAATGCGTAGAAAAACATTTTCATCCTATTTATTACGCTAGCAAGACGCTCACTTCCGCACAAGTGAATTACACGACGACGGAAAAGGAACTCTTAGTTTTCATTTTCGCTTTCGATAAGTTTCACTCGTACCTTACGCTATCTAAAGTTATCGTTTTTACCGATCACTCCGCCCTTAAGTATTTACTAGCCAAAACCGACGCGAAGCCCCGCCTTCTTCGATGGATTCTCCTCCTACAAGAGTTTGACTTGGAGATCCGAGATAAGAAGGGCGCGGAGAATCTAGCGGCAAACCACCTCTCCCGTTTAGAAAATTCGGGTGCAGAAGCGCTCGTCGAATATGAAATAAACGACAGATTCCCCGAGGAACGCCTTCTCGCCGTTCGTTCGTCTTCGTCATCTTCGCCTTGGTTCGCAGATTTTGCGAACTACTTAGTCGCGCGGGTACTTCCAAAAGATTTTTCAAGTCATCAAAAGAATAAATTCTTTTACGACTTGAAAAATTTCTTTTGGGATGACCCATTTCTTTTCCGTATCTGCGCGAACCAAGCGGTTCGAAGATGGGTCGCGGGAGTGGAGTGCACACAAATATTGAGGCACTGCCACGAGGGTCCAGCCGGGAAGCACTATCAAGCCAACCGGACCGCTAGGAAGGCGCTAGAGGCGGTCTACTTTTGGCCCACTCTCTTCAAAGACGCGCACAATTTTGTACGCGCATGCGATAGCTGTCAACGGTCGAGTAACATCTCACGTCGAGACGAGATGCCCCAAAACATGTTTTTAGAATGCGAAGTTTTCGATTTATGGGGCATAGATTTTGTAGGGCCACTACCTCCTTCTTATAAAAATATGTATATTTTAGTGGCGGTCGACTACGTATCAAGGTGGGCGGAAGCGCAAGCTCTCCCCACCAACGATGCGCGAGTCGTCGTTACATTTCTAAAAAAATTATTTTCTCGCTTCGGCACGCCTCGCGCTATTGTTAGTGATAGGGGAACGCATTTCTGTAACGCTCTAATGGCTAAAACGTTAGCTAAATACGGAGTCACGCACAAGCTTGCCACCCCCTACCACCCGCAAACAAGTGGCCAAGTTGAGGTAGTAAATCGAGAGATAAAACGCATATTAGAAAAAAACCGTTTCACTTAATAGGAAAGATTGGTTCGCTAAGCTCGACGACGCGTTATGGGCGTATCGTACGGCGTACAAAACCGCTACCGGTTGTACCCCGTTTCGATTAGTCTTTGGCAAAGCGTGCCATTTACCCGTAGAACTGGAGCACCGCGCACTTTGGGCATTAAAACTCTTAAACCTCAACTCTAACTTAGCCGCTCAGAATAGAAAACTGCAACTAAACGAGCTCGATGAATGGCGTGCGAACGCTTACGAGAGCAATAAGTTCTATAAGGAGCGTTCTAAGTTCTATCACGATCGAAAAATTAAAACCCCCAAAAATTTTTCTCCGAGCGATCTACTCCTTTATAATTCTCGTCTTAAACTTTTTCCTGGCAAACTCAAATCCCGTTGGTCCGGTCTCTTCTTAGTTGAAGAAGTTTTTCCATATGGGACCGTACTCGTCTCCCACCCGGAAAAAGGCTCGTTTAAAGTAAACGGTCATCGATTAAAGACTTACATAGCGGGCGACCCAGTGATCGAGTATAGTGAAACCATATCCCTCCTCGACTTATAAAACCGCCATTATAGTCAAGCTACGCGACTATAAACAAAGCGCTCCTGGGAGGCACCCCACGTCTATCTTTTTTACGTCTTTATTTATTATGTTTTCTATTTTTCTAATAAATGCAGGGTTTCTAATGGGCTTCCCCGAGCGCGGATCAGGGACATTTTCTGCCCCCCTCTTTTTCCTTTTTTTTGTACATATACCTGCTGTCTTGTTCCTCATGTTTAGCATACAACATTGGGGACAATGTTGGATCTAAGTATGGGGGTGTTTTCGTATTTTCGTACTTTCTTTTTCACTTACAAAAACAAAACAAAACAAAACAAAAATTTCAAAAACAAAACAAAAAAAAAATTTTAAAAAACAAAACTTCAAAAAATATATATATATAACACAAAAATCAAAAAAAAAATTATTAAAAATTTTGAAATTTCATTTTTGAAACTTTGACTAATTTTTAACTCGGTCCGCGAGATCCGGCTCATCGAGCTATCCACATAACGAGTTATCTCGCGGCAACCTAGTTTATATTTTGTAAATATTCTTGTAAATTTTTTTTGTAAATATTCTTTCTCTTTCCCCTCTCCCTTTTTCCCTCTCATCCTTATAAATATTTTTTCTTTTTTTTTTCTTTTTCTCAATTTTTTTGTAAATAGAATGAAAATTTCATTAAAAATACAAAAAAATTCACAAAACTTAAAAATCCAAAAAAAATTTATTTTTCGTTTTTTTTCTTTCTTTAGTATGTATATATTAAAGATATAAATACAAAAATACAAAAAAAGAGCATAACTTCAAAAAAATTCAAAAAATTATGTAAGTTATGAAACAAATAAATCAAACATCTCATTCTTAAGTTTCTTGCTATCCAAAAATTTAGTTTTGAGTTTATTTATATGCGAATTTGATTTATTCTTTGTTCACTATTCGTTTGTTAATTATAGATTGAAAAATCTAAATAGTCGGGGTTAAGTTTTAAAAAATTTATTATACTTTGTTAAAAATAGGGGACTCGCTTTAGGCAATACTTCTAATTTTTCATAGATAGGAGCATATGTACCATGTTAGAAAATAACGACTATAGAATTCAATTATGCTTGCTCTTAGCTTTCTGAAAAATTGGAACGTACAATTTATAAAGGTTGCTGTCAATTATTTTTTCAATTAAAAATCTAGTTCTCTTTTTTCCCCTTACCTATCATAACCTACTTGGTATGATAAAAATATTTCCCCAAAAAGAAAAAGATCTTATGTCAATGGGAATAAGATTTCATTCCGTAAACATAGACACCTAATAAATTAAAAGATGATATGTTACGGAGTAAGAGGATAAAATTCATTACTCCAACACATATACATTGGGTTATTTTTATTTATGAAGAAGAAAAAATTTATGTTAAGGAAAATAAGATTTCGTTTTCCTTTAACATCAAAAAAAAAATGGAGGTTCGAAAAAATAATAGCCTCGCCTCAAAATCCAAGCACCTTCATAAACCAACATCAACCCCCCTTAGCCAATTTCATGACTCTAGAATTAATTCAAAAATCTTTTTGAGAGCATAATTTGTAAATTGCATTATTTCCGGTAAAACTCCTATAAGCTAAAGTTCGTATAACTCCAAACTATTTTCTGTTAATCTAACCAATACAATTATTGCTTTCTATTTTATTACATCAAGAAGTCTTTTGGCCAAAACTTTTGCCCTGTTTAAATCATCTAAATGATTTTAGGACTTAACTCTTATACCCCGTATATTTTATTTGATCTCTCTTATAATTAATTTAGCGGTAGCAGAACTTAGTTTTTTTTATTATTCCTTATAAGTTCACCTCAAACTTTTGCTCTGGAATAACAAAAGCTTAAGTATGGGGGTATTTGATGAGTTATAAATATACCTATATTTTCATATTTTGTTTAAGTCAATTTTGTTTATTTTTGTCTTTTTTTATTAGTTTTATTCAGTAAATTGCTTATTTTTGTAAATATTATTTCTAACTTAGCTTTATTTTTATTCCAGAAAAATTCTAGAAAAAGTCAAAAAGTTGACTGACACGTCCGTGTTACATGACCGACACGCCCGTGTCATGCCCTCGACGATCGCCGACCACAGGTGCCAGCTCGACGATCGCCGACCACAGGTGCCAGCTCGACGATCGGCGATCATCAAACCGAGCTCGACACGCCCCAAGACACACCCGTGTCAAGGTGTGACACGGGTGTGACTTCGCCAGCTGGCCCGACGTGACGCGCGCGACTTTGCGGCCGGACCGTGCCCAGATCGACCTCCCTGACACGCCCAAGTCACGCCCGTGACTGACACATGTCATGCCCGTGACCTGGGGCATGACCGCCACGTTTTCAGCCGAAGTCAACTTTCCAGTCAAATCACCTGATCAGCTCATGAACAGTAGTGACACGCCCCCCTGTCACGCCCTAGTCACGGGCGTGACCAACCCGAAATTTTTCCTATAAATAGGAGTTTTCTGTAAAGCCCAAGGGTTCACTTTTTTTGAGCCAAATTTAGTGTCTTTTGGGGGCTGCCCTTGGTGCACTTTCACCTACATGTAAGGAGACTTTCTCTCTCTCCCTTCTTATGTTTCTTTTAGATTTTCCTTTTGCTTTGTAATAGTTTGTAATAGCTTTTTTATCATAAATAAAATGTTGTTTTTTCTCTTTCTACATGGAATGAAAATGAAATTTGGTTGGCTCACTCTCTTTCTCCTTTTTATTCTTAGTTCATCTTTGTTTTTCCTCTTTAAGAAAGTGTGTGTGTGTGTATGAGTATAACTAGTCTTAATTTTTCATGCAATATGTTGTAATGTTAGGCTTTATTTTAGGCCTTTATCAAAAACTTCGAGCCGTTATAATGGCAAAAATTTAGTTTAAGTCTTTTTTAAAGAATCAATGTTGTATTGAAAACTTTCTAAAGGGTTATATTTTCATTCCTATGAAATTGTAAAAGTGGTTTTAAGGTGTTTTTGTTTTTTTACTTAGATTTGCTTTAGGATTGTAAAACCTGTTTTGGTCCTTTAATTTTTCTTTTCGCTTTTTAATCATTTCTACGAAATCCTATGGATGAAAATGTAAACGTTTTAATTTTTCAACAACTTTGATTTCAACTTTGTTTTCAATTCCAATTGTTCAATTTTTCACAATTTTTATTTCATCTTTTTTTTATTTTTTTTTGGCAAGTTCTAAGGGTAGAAAAGTTGTAGTTTTAATTTTTAGATAACTTTTGTTTTTATGTTATTCTTATGTGTGTGTGAGTGTAAGAGAATAACTTTTCATGCTTTCTTTTTTGCTTTCTTCAATTATGAAGTGTGTGTGAGTGTTTGAGGATAACTTTTAATGCTTTGTTTAATGCTTTATTCAATTATGTAGAGTGTGTGCGTGTGAGCATTTATTTTCGCCTACTTTTTAAGAGTTAAACGGCGCTCTACTTTAATTTACCGCCCACTCATTTGAGTGGGACTTGTAATTTCCATTTTTTTGTAACTTAGTTTCTTTTTATTTATGCATTTATTTCCGCCTACTCGTTAAGAGTTAAATGGCGCATTGCTTTAATTTACCGCCTACTCAGTTTTGAGTAGGACTTGTACTGCATTTATTTCCCCCTACTCATTCGAGTAGGGCTTGCTTTATTTACTTTCTTTATGGTTTTGAAGTGTGCGTGAGTGCCTGCACCAATTAGCTTTCCTTCAATATATCTAAATGTCCTGTTTTTTTATGTTTCCTCTTATAATTATATAGTGCTTAATTTCAAACTCACGTTTAGCTAAAACCATAAAGCCGTCCCCATACCGATGAGTGGCTAATCTCTTTTAGCCTTCGGCATCGAAGAGCATTGGGACATATAAAATGATTTGAAATAATTAAAAAACTTTATTTTTATTTTAATTTAAGGACTTAAGGTTTACCCCGGGTTAATGACGCATAGGACCACATAATCGATGTGTGGGCTCTATTTCCGTTATCCATACGCGACGCCGAGAGGCTGCACGTATGGACCGATCCCCCTTGGGTAAAGAGAACTGCGTACGCCCCCTCGAAAGAGGAGAAGCGTAGTTCTGCCGGATTGGGTTCCCCACCCAATAGCGGGGTTCTTAGCGTAAAGCGGGCATTAAGAGGAATCCTTTGTCGGTCTAACGATCGGTCGAATATTCTTAATGTTTAGGTGAGCAATATTCCTAGAGATAAGTGCGCTCATATTTTTGGAATACCCGCGGCCAAGTGCCTTTTATTAATTTAAAAACAAAGTTTAATAATTGTTGAGAATTATTTTAGTCTTAATCTGATTCGATGCCGAGCGTTAACCCGTCATCGAACTAACTTAGCAAAATTCAGCTCTCTTTCTTTCCGTTTTAATTAAACTAAAAAATCCCACCTTACTGATAGTAAGATAATAGTGTTCCTGGAAGAGTAGATATAATCAATGCGTCCCCGAGAATAATACGACCTCGGTATTTTCCCGAATACCGAGTACTACTTGCGATAGGTGCACTTGCCTCCTCTCGTTAGAAAACTCGATCTTCTAACCGGCCCGCGGAATCTGACCATTTCGAACCACCCACAGTCGATCTCTGTTCCGCGGCCATCACACCTCGTACCTTATTATCATTTGTGCAGGCCGTTAAGGCCCACCTGCAGGGGGGAGAAGTTTATCGGGTTCTTTTTGAGGCGGTCGTGGCCAAGGACTCCATTTCAGATATTCCAGTAGTGCGGGACTTCGCCGATGTGTTTCCGGAGAAGCTACCAGGGCTACCCCCGTACCGAGAGAAGGACATTCAGATTCAGCTCATACCGGGGGCTAAGCCGGTATCCAGAGCTCCCTATCGAATGGCCCCCAAGGAGTTGGTGGAATTCCGAAGCCAGCTTTAGGAGTTAGTGGAGGCCGGGTTCGTTCGACCTAGCTCTTCACTATGGGGAGCTCCGGTGCTGTTCGTTAAGAAGAAGGATGGGACCCTTTAACTGTGCATAGATTACCGGGCCCTGACAGGTTGACGGTCCGGAATACTTATCCCTTACCAAGGATAGACGAGCTTTTTGACCAGTTGGAGGGAGCCCATTGGTTCTCAAAGCTGGATCTGAGGTCAGGGTACTACCAGCTTCGCATTCGGGAGGAGGACATCCCGAAGATGTCCTTCAGCAGCAGATATGAGTTGTACGAGTTTACCGTGATGCCGTTCGGGCTCACGAATGCACCCTCCGCATTCATGACCTTGATGAATCGGGTGTTCGAAGAGTATCTGGACGTCTTCGTCATCGTATTCATCGACGACATCCTTATCAATTCAAGGACGAAGGAGGTGCACGCGAGACATCTGGCCTTGACCTTAGAGAAGCTGCGGGAGCATGAGATGTATGCCAAGTACAGCAAGTACCAGTTCTTGCTAAAGGAGGTGGCCTTTCTGGGCCATGTCATCAGTGGAGTAGGTCTGGCAGTGGATCCGGCGAAGGTCCAGGCAGTATGGGATTGGCCACCACTAAAGTCGGCCTCGGATGTTCGAAGTTTCTTGGGACTTGCCGGTTACTACCAGAAGTTCGTAAAGGGGTTCTCTCAGATTGCCCTCCCTCTTACGTCTCTGACGAAGAAGGAGTCCCCTTTTATCTGGACACCTCGAAGCGAATCTACCTTCCAGGAGCTGAAGGATCGTCTCACCTCGGCTCCCATCCTTGCTCTTCCATCAGGGAAGGAGGGATTCCAGGTGTACACAGATGCTTCCTATCAGGGGATGGGTGTCGTTCTGATGCATAACGGGCACGTGATAGCCTATGCCTCCCGTCAGTTAAAGCAACACGAGCAGAACTACCCCGTGCACAATTTGGAGATGGGGGAAGTTATTTTTGCTCTTAAGATCTGGCGACATTATCTCTACGGAGTACATTACGATATCTTCTCCGACCACAAGAATCTGAAGTACGTCGACACCTAGAAGGAGTTAAACATCAGGCAGAGACGCTGGGTGGAATTTCTGTCGGACTACCAGTATACCATGCACTACCATCCGGGGAAGGCGAATGTGGTCGCGGATGCTCTGAGCCAGAGAGTGAGTACGACAGGAGTAGGCCCGCAGCTGATGGACTTGGAGTTGGTTAGATCATTCGAGGAGATGCAGATTTCACTAGTGTCTGAGGATGACCCGGAGCTATAAAAGGAGTACCTGGGGTCGATGGTTACCACTGATGATATTCGAGACCGCATTAGAGATGGGCATATGCTGGATGAGAGAGCTAAGCCGATATTCCGAGCCTTGGAGGAAGGCACGATAGGAGATTACTCTTTGAGAAATGGTCACCTGTGTTTCCGAGACAGAGTCTACATACCAGCAGGAGGACGGATCCGGGAGGACATTTTTACGGAAGCTCACTGCAGCCAGTACTCGGTACACCCGGGGATCACCAAGATGGTAAAGGATTTGAAGAGGACGATGTACTGGCCGGGTATGAAGAAAGATATTATGTACTTTATGACGCATTGCGAGGCCTGCCAGCTCGTGAAGGCGGAGTGTAGGAACCCGGCAGGCTTGCTGCAGCCGCTTCCGGTGCCGGAGTGGAAATTTGAGGATATAGCCATGGACTTCATACATGGGCTACCTCGATCCCGTGCGGGGAATGACTCGATCTGGGTGATAGTGGACAGGCTAACGAAGGTGTCCAGATTCATTCCAGTGGCGAAGGACGCACCGGTCAGTGTATTAGTACGGAGGTTCATTGAGCAGTTTGTGCGTTATCATGGGGTGCCCAAGACTATCGTTTCGGATCGGGATGGGCGGTTTACATCCAGGGAATGGAGGTCAGTTCAGGCCCATCTGGGTTCTCGGTTGACATTCAACACAGCTTTTCACCCTCAGACCGACGGGCAGACAGAGCGCACCAACCGTACACTGGAAGATCTGTTGCGACTGTGTATTTTGGACCGTGGCGAGCCTTGGGAGAGATTGCTGCCACTGGTCGAGTTTTCGTACAACAACGCCCATCATTCCAGCATAGGCATGGCTCCATACGAAGCGTTGTACGGAAGGAGGTGCAGGACCCCACTATCATGGGTTCAGGATGAGGATCCGCAGACACTAGGCTCAGAGTTTGTGGGAGATACAGATGCTTAGATTAGATTGATCCGGGACAGGATGTTGGAAGCCCAGAGCAGACAGGCCAAATACTACGATACGAGGCATCGTCAAGTGGAGTTACAGGTGGGAGACCGGGTTTTCTTGAAGATACGGCCGATGCACGGAGTCTCGCGGGTTCGCGGGCGGAAGAAGCTCAGCCCGATATATATGGGGCCTTATAGGATCCTGGAATAGATCGGCCTCTTAGCCTATATACTAGAGCTACCACCGGAGTTAGCGGGATTGCATGATGTCTTCCACATCTCCTCACTTCGGAGGGCTCTGCTACGCCCTGAGCAACTGATTTCCTCGGCAGATGGCCCGGTGGCCTTGGATCGGTCAGTCAACTTGGAGCCTATCAGGATTGACGATACAGCAGTGCGGGTCTTACGACGGAAGAAGGTTCCGTTAGTCAAGGTTCTGTGGAACAATCATGGGCAGGAGGAGCATACATGGGAGCCACAGGACTTGATGCGGCAAAAATACCCGGAACTTTTTCGTCAGGTATACCTCACAACCCCTCTGGACAATCAATTTGCTTTCATGTTTTAAACCTATAGGACTGAAATTTCAAGAATAGGGGCTAATCTTTTGTTTATTGGGGTGTATATACCTAGTTTATTGGGCGAATTAATCTTAGATTTGAAACCGCACAAAGCAAAGATAACGTAGAGATGTAATCTTTCAATTCTCATGGGATGTTACAAGCTTCTTTTTCCCGATTAAAGTCCCGTAGGCTTAACCTTGATTTCGGGGACGAAATCAATGTTTTGTTTATTGGAATTTGTAACATCCCATTTCCGGCTAGACCCCTAGGAGTCGGTTGGTCGTGATAGAACCCTAGGAAGCCCAAAAATTGAAATAAATCGACCGAGATTTCGGGTCACAGGTTGGTCACGCCCGTGACCGACCCGTCACGCCCGTGACCTAGGGCGTGACTCCTTCGATGATCGTCATTCTCAGTGAGATGATCATCGGGAGCAGAATTTTCAACCCGGGCATATCACGTCCATGACCTATGTGTCACGCCCGTGACCTAGGGCGTGACCCCTTCGACGATCGTAGATCTCAGTGGGACGATCGTCGAAGCGCAGAATTTGCGTCAAGGACATGTCATGCCCGTGACCCAGGTGTCACACCCGTGACAAAGGGCGTGACCCCCTTCGGCGATCGTCGATCTAAGCGCGACGATCGCCGAGCGCGGAATTTGCCTCATGACCCTGTCACGCCCGTGACCCATATGTCACGCCCGTGACCTAGGGCGTGACCACCCTTCGACGATCGTCGATCTCAGGTCTACGATCGTCGAACTCAGAATTGGCCACCCGGGCCTGTCACGCCCATGACCTATGTGTCACGCCCGTGACCAAGGCCGAAACGTTAGCCAGACTGGAAATTTCGGTAACCGACATCGTAATCAATTCTGATTATGGGAAGTTACACCAGGAGTATTTATGGGCCGTTTCCTACTCTAATTATTTAATAAAATAAGGAAATGTTGGTCCAATAGGAAATCGCCACCTGGCAAACACCTCTTCGTTTCCAGCGTTTCAACTGCCTCTACCATAACCGAAACACCATTAAGAGGAGCCTTCATGACCATAATTGCTTACCTCTTTCCCCTCCCCACTTGTTGATCTATAAAAGACTCCATAGAGCAAGAGGAGAAGGTTACACGCTCGATCAAACGGATTCATATTCCTCCCCTTGCTGTTGAAGAATTTCCGGCGATGCCGCCACCGCGCAAATGGCTTCCCGACGATCTGCACGCCTCCACCCCGCGAACAAGGTCCTCCCCTCCCCCTTCTTCTGCGGATAGATCTTAGAAATCATAAGGAGAGATATCAGGCTTAAAATATCCGGATTGGGTGAGCGTTTCCATGGTTTTTCCAAAATTTTATGGTGGCGGGTTCCCTAGATAACGCCTCTCCGGCGTCCGTGCCGCTGCCCGATGGTAGCCCTCACCTCAATAGAGGTGGTGGTGGTGGTGGCCGGCCAGGGAGATGGCTCGGTGGCCAGGAAATGGCTTTAGAAAAGCTACAAGTTTCAAGCGTTTGTTTTTAGGTTGCTGGTTCGGGTGAAGAAGATGGTGAACAGTAGCATTGTATTATATAATATATTGTATAGATAGGAATTAATTCCCTTTACTGTATACTAGGTTGAAACTGAAAATTATAGCCCTTAGGGGCTGAAACATAAAACGTGGTCAACATAGAAAATGTAGCCCTTGAAGTCTAGTTTAATTCAAAATTGATTTCACTTGATTTGGAGTCCTGGTTAGACTACAACACACTTTTTGGTGAGATCTATCCGTAGGGCTGTCTTGACCTTAGAAAAATTCTCCACTCCAATCCAGTCATCAAAATGACTCGAAATTTGGGGTGTGGCCTAATATTATCTATATCTAGATGTTATCAAAAATTAGGATTTTTGGGAAATATTTTTCTATAGTTTTTAGAAAAATTCAATAATCCTAGCATAATTTAATTAGATGGCTAAAAGACTTCCAAACCCTCCCAAATTTTGGTGAGTGGTCCCTGGGTTTATCATAAGGTTCTGGTAAAAATTTCATCTTATTTTTAGATGTTTTGTTTAGGTTTGTGTTCGACCCTAGGTTGATCCTTATAGATAATTTAGGATCAAACAACCCCTTGGTATTTGAGTGGCCATATCACCTCAACAGGGGCTGATATTTTGTTCACTGACTTTTTAGGGCATGACACTCCCTCTAAGGGAGTTTGGAGTGGTTTGGTGTAGGGTAGCCCTAGAACCCTAGGGAAAAACCCTTAACGGTGGTTTTTGGGGTTGTGAAGGTCATGGGATCAAATGACCTTGGACTGACATAAAATTTGGTGGAGAGAACCATAGGGCTAGTATAGTTCTCTGGACAAAAGTTTAGGGTATTTGGAGATAGGTAGGCCACCTAAAATCCTAACCCTAGTCTAGGTCACCAACTTTAATTTTAATTATTAAGCTATCTAATTAACTTCAAATCAAGTAAAATTTGGGCAAAGTGATTTTCTGGTCAAAATAGCCACGATATAATTTTGTTGAGATTTTTGGATTAATTTATACAGTACTTCATTTACAACTCTAATTGTGCCCTAGATATTTATTTTGATGATTATGGAATTTCTGTTCACTAGAATATTATGATATCTTTGATTATAGCATCTTATAGCATGTTATACCTTCAGTATTTTTCTTGGAAATTTTAACTGATTATTTCTGGTACATATTTCTTTAACGTACTAATTGTGATATGTAGTCAAAAATACAGTTAAGGCTCAATTACTATTTAGAAAATTATTAAATTTGGTCGGTGGGTGTTTCAAATTAAGAGAGTCACCCTGTAATTTTCTATGGAATTTTAGATGGATAAAAACAGTACCTCCTTCATTAAGTTAGGAAAATTAGTATCTTGTATTAAAATAAATTCAGAGTTCAAATGTTAGAGAAAAATTATGGTACTTGGTTTATGATGGTTTTAGGTCACTATAAAGCTCCTATAATTTTTCTTGGGATTTTTGATACATATTTTCAGTACTTCCTTTATAATATGGTAGAAATAGCCTAAAACGGTAAATTAGAAAATATAGGCCTAAACACCTCTGGAATTTCTCAAAACTTGGAATTGCTGTTTAAATGCCTCATAGGGTTTTTACTGATTTTATGATGATTTATTGTTGGCTCATTAGTGCACTTCATGTTCATACTAGGGCATTTGGAATCTTAGAATAAATAAATTAAATGCCCGATAAATAGGAAAATTTGGAAATCTGGGTCTTAGCTATATTATGTCACGATAGACCTCCAGTAAATATTATAGGAGATTCGAAAGACAAATTGGAGTACCTCCCCTCATACCCCTCACGTATCTTAGGATGGTCTGCATATAGTAAAACCACGGAAACTGAATTAGGGCGGATAATAAACTTTGGGAGATGGAATTTTGGTAGTTTCTGGTTGGTTATGGGCAAGCTAAGTTTAAGTCCATTATTGGGGTCAGGATAGGTAGAGTGCGAGACTGGTTAAGGATAAGGGCGTACGGGAACGACGAAAGATCGTCCGCCCCGAGTAGGAGAGGAAGAGTCTTAAAACTCTAGGGTTAGATCTAAAGTAACCTAAAGGGGATCGGGTTAAGGGAGATCAACCAATAACAATAAGTGCCTTGCGAAAGGGAACTTCGGGCCGTAATGCCGCCGTCTTGGTTCCTAGTGCCCTTTAAGAGCCCTTCACGGGGTATGTCGGGGGCAGTCCTGGGCTAACGTAAACCATAGGAATAATAAATTAAAAGAGCAAGTAGTATAACTAGGGTTGCATATACACGCACCTCGGTAGCTAGGAAGGTAGAATAATTGGTTTGGTTGCCATTCAGTCGGTAGCTCTGAAGGTAGATGCATGGATGGGACAGTCCGGGGAGCCTAGGGCTCGAGGGTTGGAGTACAGAATAAAGGTAGTGGGTCTTCAGTATCTGATTGTCGTTCACACCGACATCGGTACGTTGACTCGACGGTGTGGGACACTTAGCCAAAGAAAGTCTGGTGGGTACAGCCAGCATTAGTACACGGATACTCTAGGTTTTGTTCTTCTAGGGGCGTACGGAAGGGCTAGGCCCGGTAGTGTGGATACCCGCCTAGGAGTGGGGGCCCGACCCACTGTCTCCGTTTGCCACTACGGAGGTTCCTGGGAGTGAAGCTAGCTGCCCGAACAGGGGGAACTAAAGGTCTGTGCGCATAGAGTCGTGTGCGTGAGTTGCACTTGCATGAATCATGGCATAACATATCACTACACTCATATTTTCATACAACCGACACCCCAACGTATAAATTGGTATGGGACTTTTTATACGATGGGAGCCTTGCAGAAGACCCCTTAACTTATAAGTTTGTATGGGCATTCATATAAGTTAAGGTTACTTACTTATTTACTTGCTTGTTTACTTACTGTTCTCTAGCTGCTTTTTTTTATACAATTGCTACTTATTAATTGTCCTCCTTATTACTTACTGCCGTAGGATTGTTAGACCTACTTTATTCTAAATAATTGTTGGATTAGGTCCCTTGTCATCTGCTTGATTATTCACCACTTTTGAAGCTTCCCTTTCCTCCTCTCCGCCCGGTGCTTAGGAGCCGTAGGGGGAGGGGTAGGGGATGATAGGGCTTAGTCTTTATGACTAATGGTTTTCGAACCACAACATTACAGGAGCTCCGGATGGGAAAAGGGACCAGCAGTCCAGGGACCAGCACCAGCGGAGTACGGTGCGCATGGAGGTGGGTCAGTCTAGCACCGGTGCACCTGCGACCAGCTCCGTGAGTGATTAGTATTTTTATAGCTTTCGTGATGAGTGATTTGTAGTGAGGACTCTAATGTACCGGGCTCGAGCCCATTTATCTATTTCCTGTTATTATCTACTGATGTACTGGATGTGATTTCACTTTTATTTACATATTTCTGTGGACTTGTTTATATTTTATGTATAATTACTTCTCTCTCTGTTGTGATCGAAAAGGGCCGGCAGAATTGGCGTTTTGTAGTGGCGGCCTTCCCGTGAGTCGGCAAAGCGGCAATTCTGGGCTAAGACCCCGGTGGTTTAAAAAGAAAAAAAAAGGGGGTCTTACAGCTATAGACTTGGAGTTGGAAGCCTCCTGATTACAGCACACACAAGGCTTCTCAGTTACCTTAGTCTTAGGTACGATAGTTTTGTCTTTCGGTGCCTTCTTAAAATTATGTCCATAAATAAGGACCATACTCTTTTAGAGTTATCTCTTCATAAGGAGCCTTAAGAACACTTGCCCCAAAGTCTCAGGGACGGGTCCATCCTTGATAGTGCATCTTAGGCTCTTTATAGGTAGGCCTAGTGAAGTGCTTATAGGACGTCTCAGAGTCATATTTATTCATGGGAAAAATCACCTTCTTAAAGGTGGGTTGACTCTGAGGTGCCTTCCCTTTACCTTTGGCGGCGGTTCTCTTAGCAGCCTTGCCTTTTTCAGCTATGTGGTCAAGATAACTACCCTTCTTTGGAGTGAAAAATTCATCGATGAGAGGGATAATAGTTCTCGTCTTGGAGTAGCTTTCAATAAGTTTCCTCTTCCACCAAGATATTTTGTTCTATCTCATCTAAGTATTTCTCCTTTAGGCTTAATGCCTCAGTCAAGCATTTCAATTCCTATTTCAAGGAGTGGACTTCATCTCTGAGAGGAAGTAATTTTGTAAGTTCCTCCTCCAGGCTTGTTTCTGCTGCCTTGAGGGAGGCAATCTCTTTTGCTTGCTTTTTGACTTCCTTGTGGCATTTGTCAAAAGCTTTCAAAAAATTCCTGATACTAAGCCATCAAGTCGGAATCGTCTTCCTCAGAAGAATAGCATTCATGACCATTAGTTGACGTTTTCAATTCAGAGAGTATCATGTGCGAGTTTACCTTCCCGTGACACTCAGAGTCACCAACATCCTCGTCTAATCGAGCCAAAAGCCCGAAGTAAGCTTCCTCATTCTCTGAACTAGACTCACTCGAGTCACTGTCGCTGAGAGTCTTGGACTTCTTGGCGGCGAAGCTCTTTTCTTCTTTCCTCTTGCCCTTGAAGGATCTATTCTCCTCTTTCTTGGATCCTTCCTTCTTTTTGTACGCACACTCCACAATCATGTGTCATGTCTTATTATAACAATAGCACACAAAGTCAAAGGAAGAATGTTTGTTCGATTTAGATTTATACATGTCCTCTTTATTGTATCTTTTCTTGGAGAGATCACCATCATGATGTGATCTTCTGAAGTTAGATAAGGAAGACTGATTCTTCATCTATCTCCTCTTGTTGAGCAGTTTCTTGAACTGCTTGGAGATGAGTGAAAACTCTCCATCAGATAGCTCAGAGCCTGAAGTGCTTGGCTCAGAGTCTTCTTGAGTATGTGGATCTCTTGTCCTTACTAGTGACAAAACTTTGGATTTTCTCGAACCTTCAGCCTTCAGAGCAACTGACTTCTCTTTGCTTGAAATCCTGCTGCTTTGCTCCTCCTTTCTAGTATTCATTTGAAGCTTGTAGGAGAGCATCTTTCTGAAGAGGTTCTGGGGGTCAATCTCTGACAACTTCCCAAACTTCCTAATGGCTACAACTTTAGTATCCCAGTCCTTTGTCAAGGATCTGAGGAATTTGTCGTTTAATTTACCATTAGTGAAGGTGCGGTCATAGTTTATGAGACCGTTGACAATCTTGAATAATTTTTCAAAGTTGTCTGCAATGGTATCACTTGATCCTTGTTTGAACGCTTTGTACTCTAGATTCAGCAATGATCTGCGGTCATCTCTTAATTTTTTTGTTCCTTCCATGAGAACAACTACACAGTCTCACATCTCCTTGGCAGATTTGCAGTGGAATAAATTTAGAAACATAGAATCGTCAACTGCACTCGCGATAATGTTCTTCGCCTTCTTATCTAGAGAGACCAAGGCAATTTCAACCTTAGTTAAATCCATCATCTTATTAGGGATCATGACTGTTGTATTCAAGGCAGAGGCTTGTGTAGGAATATGAGGTCCTTCTTCCACAATCTAAAAAATCCTCGGATCAGCTGCTTCCATGAAGAGTCAGACTCATTCTTTCCATATGGGAAAGTTTTCTTTGGTGCACACCGGTAACTTCATAGAAGACATGTACTTACTTCTATCCATTGCTACTGAGTGGAATCTCTTGATGCTAGATATGGGATTTTGTTCAAGGTGTTAACCTTATACCGAACAACACCCCTCTGATACCAATTGAAAGTATCTGTAGTCTAACTAAATCACCTAGAGGGGGTGAATAGATTATGTCTGTGTCTTTTTGTGGAATAAAAATACTTTAAATAATTGAAGAGCACACCGAACACAGAGATTTATAGTGGTTCCTCGTATTGGGTACGTCTACTGTCCCGCCCCACCTATCTACAACAAAGGGTTAGATTCAGGCTACTACACATTTCTCATATTTCAACAAATCTTGCACCTCGGAGACGCAACTCCTATCACTCAGAGAACAATCCTCTCCTACCACTCGATCCACAACCAGATCTACAACTTGATCCACAAATGGATCTATAACTCAATCCAAAAATAGATCTACAACTTAGAGATAAATCTCCTACAAATGTAAATGAAAATTACACAAAAGTTTTACAAATAATCTTGACAAGACTGAAGTCTTCTATCCTCCATTCTTCGTTTAGGTCGAAACTTGTGTAACTTGGAGAACATGGTAGAATCGGAAACCTTGAAGACTTTGAATCTTGAAATGACTAGATCTGAAGGAATAGAGATTTTCAAAATGCAAAGATCCAGCTTAATCAGAAGAGGAAGATCGAATTAAGCACTGCTTTGCGTCGGTAGAACAAAAGTCGTGAGTCGTACAGGAGCCGACGTTTCACTTTTGGAATCTTTTGCGATTTTGAATTTTGGACATTTAGCACGATTAGGTTTGATGAAAAATCCACCCTTAAGTATTTATAGAGACCCTCGATAGCAACGACTATAAAAGAAATTTCAAAACAAGACTTCTGAAATTACTGTAAATGGTCGTCGTTCAACCCGAGCCGAAATTTGAAAAACAGACTGAAAAATAACCCAAGTCCTTTTCTTCGAGTATCGTCGAGTATAGCTGAGTATACTATCCAAACTAGTAATGATATTCGATGAAATTTACTTAGAGAAACTCATCTCAAACCACCTAGGCACTCAACGTCATGCTGAAGTCATACTCGATGAATTCGACGAGTATCGGCTAGTATACTCGACGAATTCGACGAGTATCGGCTGGCTGACCCAACGCACTCGACGTTGTTGACGCACTCAATTCTCTCGACGCTATCGACGCAGTCGATGCACTCGACGCCATCGACGCAGTCGACACACTCGACGCCATCGACGCAGTCGACGCACTCGACGAAAATGACTTAGAAAAACCAGAGAATTAGCATTGAGATGATTCGAAGAATTTGGTGTGTATCGATATTTATATTCGACGAATTCAGTGAGTATCGTTAGATACATTCGACGAATTCGACGAGTATACTTGATGATACCCGACGAATTTTACTTAACAATTTTTCCACTCTCAGATATTCTATCACAAGTACATGTGATGAATTCGATGGGTGCTAGTAAGTATATCCGACGAATTCGACGAGTATCAACGAGTATACTCGGCGAATTCGACGGGTATCCCTTACAATACTCGACGAATTTTACTTGGGTAAAATTTCCGATCTTCTGAATCTAAGTTCTTCCCTTCCTTGATCCTCCTCATGCACTTGGTATAGAAGTACACACCAATAGAGAGATTACACGTGAGTCAATACATTGGCCTACACAATGAAGGATTACATTGTATAGTCCAGTATTTACTGACCCACTGTAACCTGACATTGTTGTGTACTTAGCAATGTAGATCTACAAGTACATAACTAAAACAAAGCATCAAATAAAGACTTAATTCATCTTAGCTTAATGAGACTCTTCTTCAAATCAGAGTTATTGTAGATACAATACCAAACAGTGGTCTTATCCAGCATCCCTTTGTCGCTTAACGACCCCCTCAGCATCGCTCGACACGTGACATGCTATCGCTAGCGGTATCGCTATCGTCCTGGTAGTAGCAACTCGACGCCACTGATTTTCGACGTCCATTGGTTATTCTCGACTCCATCAACCCGTAACCCGCTATAGTCGGCGGTATCTTGTTATTGTCAGGCGGTAGCTGCTAGTAACCAGAAAATTTGTTGTTTTTAAACGTAGGAAACCTGGGGTGTTACACCTGCGGCTTTTGGCGTCGTTAATTTCATTGGAGGATTCGTATCCACCCACGGACGGGACGCCTTCTTCTCCATCGCCGTACCCTCATTTTATCAACTCATAGTGGAGTTCTTCGCTTCTCTCTAGCTTCGGGATATTCATGTCAACAAGTTCATGACTTTCCGTATGGGCGGTGTCTGGCATGAGTTATCGCTTCGCCAGTTCAATTGCCTATGAGATTCTTTGATGAAGACTTTACTAATTCACCTGCATATAATGATCTCCGAGGCAGACTTTTCGCTAAATTTTGACTCCGCGTAATTTTGGTCGGAGATCAGTTCTGACGTTGCTCCCTACAATAGAAAAAAAAATTCTATGGGGCGTCATATCACTTGTCTTGCTCTTCGTATCATCCACCATATTTTAACTTTTTCTCTTACCGGTCGCAGGGAAAACAATGGCAACGTCACTCACCATGACCTACTATATCTTTATAGTATGGTCCATCGGATTCAAATTAATCTGGGTTGGAACTTGCCTTATTCTTCCGTTTACAAATCGAAAACTCGCGTCTTGGTGCGGTGCACGGCAGTAACTTTGTCACTCACCTTGCAAAGCGATTGGGAGTTTGGGATGCGCTTCCGTAACTACATTGTGTTCAAGCTCCCATTCCTCTGACTTTCTCTATCCTTCAGGTGCTCAAGTTAGAACGCCACCAGGACGAGAATGAGACTCATCTGAATGTTGGTGGTGGGACCTCTAATGTTTTTTCCTTCTACGACTCCTCAACATCCTCCTCCGAGCCCTTTGCCACACTGGGATCATCAGTTCTTGACACTTCAAACTCAAATCGAGCAGATTGGTGAGCGAATTGACGGGCACTTTAAGGCATTGGAGCAGCATCACTCTCCGTCCATGCAGCGCATCTCCAAAGAATTCGCTGAGTTGCATGTCTATTATCATGGAAACAGAGATGGCAGTGATGAGGAATAGTTTCCTTGAGTTGTTTATTCATGTTTATTATATTTCGGCATCAGTCCATTATTATCATTTGCCCCAACTTTTATCTGCACTATGTTTCTCTATCACTTTTTATCATATGATGAAAAATTAATATCAATATTATTATCTATTCTGTTTAGCTCATTTCTTTCAGGTTTGTTTGATGTGACTTGACACTTCTTCTCAAGGAAGTCTTTTCGTCTTCCCATACTTTTTATTTCATTTTACAAAATATCGGGGACAATATTTTATACTTTAAGTATGGGGATATCAAGCATCAATTTTTATATTTGAAAAAAATCTTTTAAAAAATATTAAAAAAAATTTTTTTTGAAAAAGCTATAAATTAAAAAAATTTCAAAAAAAAGAAAATTTCTTAAAATTTTTCTTTTTGAAGAAAATTAGTTTACTCAAAGCTATTAGTGAAATCTTGTATTTCTATATTTGTTTTTTCACGAAATTCTTTGTAAATTAACCTTTAGAAAATTTCTAAGCTATATGAGATTTTGAATTTTGGAGTAAAATTGTTGGTCATACTGTGTTTCTAGTCAAACGCACGTGCTAGTAGAATTTTAAGTAGAATTAATTATTCAGCATATTTTTAGCTTTATATTTTTATAATTACGTATATGTTGGGTATTGTATTCACAATAACTTAGATTTGTATGAAGTCACTCTTGAACTAAGATGAATTAAGTTGTATTTGATGTATTGCTTGAGTTATGTGTTTGCATGACTTATTGTCAAGTGTAGACCAATGTCAGTCTACAGTGGGTCATCAAACACACGAGCATACAATGTAATCCCTCATTGTGTGTTCCATGGTGTTGACTCATGTATAGGCTCTCTATTGGGATACACTTCATTTTCAAGCACTAGGTTGATGAAGGAAGACTTGTTGCTGATTGGAATGAAGAAACAAAATTTTCAAAAAACTGAAATTCTTCTAAGTGTTTTACTCAAGTGGAATTATAGTACTCGAGTTGAACTTTAGTTGCACTCGAGTAGGTCTACTCTGAAATTCGAGTAAAGGAAATGATTCTCGAGTAGTTTGAATCTAGCTCTCGAGAAGCTAAGTCCATTACACGAGTAGACCTCTTCTCTTTCTCGAGTTATCAGTTTTTATATCTCAGAATTTTTTCTAAGTATAATTCTCGAGTAGTGAAGTTCAAGTACTCGAGTGGTTATACTGATTACTCGAGTAGTACTAGATTGTCTCGAGTAACAAAAGTTAAGTATAACACTCGAGTAGTAAGTTAAGTACTCGAGTAGATGAGCAGTTGATTCGAGTGACAGGAGAAAAGTTATCGAGAAGCTTTTACCCCCACTCGAGTAGCAAATCCTTGTACTCGAGAAGTTTGTTTACTTCTCGAGAAGTCCAGTTCCAGTACTCGAGTAATCAATCTTTTCTTCCTAGAATTTTCTAAGTCTTTCTCTCGAGAAGTTCGTTTCCACTTCTCGAGTATATCTTTTGCACTCGAGTGATCTTTACTCCACTCGAGTAGTTATATATTTTGTCCAAATATTTTCTGAAATGCTTCTTCTTGAGTAGTCGATATTATCAACTCGAGAGTCAGTCTTAGTACTCGAGTAGTATTTCATTTACTCGAGTAATTCAGTCAGATATTCAGAAAAATTTTCTAAGTCCCTGTCAGACCAATTTTTCAAATATCTTGATATGATTGGTCCACGTGGCCGTCAGAATGTTAAATCTAACAATTAGGAAAATCTTATAAAAGGTCGTGTCATTTCGACTAACCCTAATAACAACAAGCGCGTGAATTCCAATATTCTAAGTTTTCTAGATCGGTCGTCTCCTTCCTAATTTACAGAAGTCGTCGCTCATCTTGAAGATTGTCAAGACTGATTTCGATCCAGAACGACTTGCAGTTTAAGAGCTTCTTCAATCTCTTCATTCTCCTTGATCGTGTGAGTCCAAGTATCTCAGAACAAGGATCTAGCCGAGAGTCTTTTTCAACAATTTCTGATAAAGCCGAAAAGATCAAGAAGGAAGACCTATGCAGAGATTTCCAGATCTGAGAAAGATTTTATATTTGTATTTTCTTAAATTCATTTTA
This sequence comes from Platanthera zijinensis, assembly GCA_039513925.1. Classification (NCBI taxonomy): domain Eukaryota; kingdom Viridiplantae; phylum Streptophyta; class Magnoliopsida; order Asparagales; family Orchidaceae; genus Platanthera; species Platanthera zijinensis. The sequence goes on along the minus strand of CM077080.1, from coordinate 152,701,684 downwards.
CTCTTGTAGGAGATTATTCTCCGAGTTGTAGGAAGTTTTCATCTTTCGAGTGTAGATCCGTTTTGTGGATCGATTTGTAGGAACGTTGTTCCGAGTGGTAGAATTGTTTTCAATCCGAGAATAGTGGAGTAGCCGAGTCTAGTGCTTTGCTAGATCGATGACTGGAAAGTGGACGTACCCAAGAATGGGTAACCATTATAATTCTTAGTGTCTTCTGTGTTTGCTTGGTTATTTATTGTGCTTGGATCGCTAAAGTTTTTATTTCGCAAAAAGACGCACAACTCACTTATTTACCCCCCCAGGTGATTTAGGTAAACAACTTAAACGTTTTTCAGTATAAATGATTTATTTCGCTTTTTAACTTGAAACCAATATAATCCAAAAATATTTTAGTTGAGTATGTAGAAGTTTGCTGGTGTGATATTACCCGAGTTAAGAAGAAAGGTATTACTTTCCCAGTGTCCAGAACATGTCCCAAGTTATTCTCAACACTTTTGCATAAGTTAAGCTCATTAGCATGAAAATGAGTTAGGCGTTTCTGTTGGCCCGTTTAAACCATTGGTACCCGCACCTAATATTTTACCTTTGTTAACCGAATTTGAGTCTTATTTCCTTTCTTTTGCTTTATATACTCTACCAAAATTTCACCAAAGCCAAAAAGCATCCTAATCACACACCTAAGCCCGAGCTCAAAAAAATTGTTACACTTTGTGTATGGTTTGGAACTCTTTCTGAGTACGGTGGTTATATTTGTTGTTTTCTTCTCCCATTCATGAAAATAAATATTAGAAAAATATTAATTTTCACAAGAAAAAAAGGAGAAAAAAAAGTAAAAAAATTGGAGTTTTCTTTTTTAAAAAAATAAAATGTGAAACACAGGTTCAACAAGTTGGTTATGTGCTTAAAAAAATATGGGAAGTTGGTGTTGTTTTATTTGAGCTCACTTTTGGTTTAGGTGTGTCTAGCCATCAAGTTTATCTTTGAATATCTGCACCATTAACGTAAGCCTACATTTCAACCTAGCTAAGTCCTAATGATTTGTGTTTATGAGTAAAACTAGTGTCGTGGCGAGAATGTGAAAGGGCAAGCCTATGACCATCATCATTGATGGATTTCTTTGGAGGATACCCTGATTCTTAAATTTGTGTAATGTCAATCTTAGTACAACATGTTATTCTCTCACTATAAAAACAATTTGAGAACTTACCGGTATTTTTTTTTCAAAAGTGAAAATAATAAATTGAAACGTACTTTTAAAAACTATAAACTAATATATATTCTGGATAAGTTTTTCTTCTAATCTCTCTACGTACATAGGAGTAAGATTTTGCACTTTTATAGTTTTAAAAATTCTTTTACTCTCTGTGAAAGGTTGTTTGCTCGGGACTAGTAAACGAGTAAGTATGCGAAATTTGATAACTCTAGTTTCAATGTTATTTTTATATAGTTTAAATTTAATATTTAGGTTTATTTTAGTAATTTTTCGTTTAAATAGCCTCTAATTAATATTTTTATCATTCAGAATAATTTAGACTGCAAATAGCAAATTGAAGTTTTTGGGGGTTTATTTGGTACATTTTGGAGGAAATTTGGAGAACTTCATTTTTTGACATGCTCTAGTCACGGGCATTATCAGGGGCATGTCTGACCTCGCGCACCATGATGTTTTTCAGTGCACAAGATCGTTGCCACGTTAGATTAAAATTACAAGCTCATATCACGAGTGTGACAAGGGGCGTGGCTGAGCTTCATTCCAACCATCCACGTCGGTGTGGCGTTATAGCAAAAATGCCCTGGGCACGTGTAACACCCCTATCCGTCGCATAGCATATAGCAGTAGGTCCGGCCGGGGCCCGACGCCATATACCACGGACAGACTGGTTGGTTACACGTTGAAACCATACAACCAATCAGAGCGCACTACAACAAACTGCACCTGTTGTAAGGACTGAAATATAACTAAAACACAATTTGTTACTAATAGGTATATTTAGTAACGAATTTTTTTTGTTGTTACCAAAAATTACTTTTTGTAACGAATATTTTATCTTTTGTTACAATAAAAATTAATTTGTTACTATAAATGTAAGTATTTGTAACAACACTAATGTTACGTTACGAATAGTAATTTTTTCTCACAATATGTTTGATCATTTTAGACACCGCCAGTTAAAACCATTCCATAATCAATTTTTGAAATATGCTGGGCTGGCGGGCTCGCGGGCAGGCTCGCGGCAGGCGGCATGGCGGAATCTTTTTTACTATTGTAGCTAATTTATTGTAATGACACGCATACATTCGTTACAAGAAGTATTAGCGTCGAGTTTTAGAGGACGACCGTTACATAAAGTTTTTTTCGTTACCAAAGAGTTTTTGTAACGAATTTTGGTACTTCTTGTAACGATTTATGTCCTTACTATAAGTGCAATTTGTTGTAGTGGCGTCCTACACAACACCTAGCGGAAGCAATTTAATTAAGTTGCAAAAAGATAAGAACCCTGCCACAAAGCATGAATGTCCACTACAACCCAGGAATGAGTACATACACAAAGAGTTCACGGCCTTAAGGCCTTACAAAAGTGTTCGCTTAACAAGATAGCGTCTTTCATACATCGGCGCGCAGGCCGGCCATACATGAATATGAAAAGCTAATAACTAAGCCTTCGAGAGCTGGCGCTGCAACTTGGGCTTTAGCACGTTATTTTCCGCTTGGCTCCGCAACAGCACCTGTAGAAACAACCCACCCAAGAGGTGGCAATACAAAAGGGCAACGGTCAGCAAAGCTGACCAAATTATAACGACCTCGTCCCGTTTCTCGGGACGGCGGTGCTCCTTCCCTGCATGTAAAACTACCATAGCAATTCTATAAAGTATTCTATTCGCCACAAGTGTCGGCACGCACGGCCGCACACTCCGTGCTCTTAGGGCACTAATCGGTGAACCTGGTCCGGACCCAGTCCGACACCGCGATTCCACCACCATCCCCCGGATGGCAACACACGTGAGCATTTAGCCCTTTCAGCCGAAGCCTAGGCCCGTTTCCAGCCCCCCGGGAAGTCCCATGTACTTTAGGTCGCTTCTACCGAGACCACTTGGGATGGGTAGAATTCCACCCGCCCGTTGCTCACTTCACCACGGCCATTTAGCCATCGGTGCGGGCCAAGTTTCTCCTCATTCCCACAATCGATCAAAACACGCACATAACCCCGTTATGTACCGATTTGCCCTCCAAGGCAACATCGCGGTGACAATGCGATTCCGCCCAAGCTTTCCGGGTGCGCCCCGAGGTTAACCCCCAAGGATCCCTGTATGCAATCTACCGCGTAGAAATTTCGGAAAACTAAAATCATCGGCACGGAGTCTTCTCCGGCCATGCAATGCAAACATCACCGATCCGGGTTAAACCCGAATAGGCTTCACACACAATGCCTACGCCCGTACTCCGATTCCGGGCTCTAACAACGGGGACTTTACATATCTACCCGAAGGGATTCCGCGCCTCAACGCTCACTCGCGAGAGGGGGTTTTCCCCATGCATAGAAAGAAGGGCGACTACACATGCCCTATGAAGAGGATCGTTACCCTTGCATTTTTCCGCGGCGCCATGAAGATGTAGTCGGATGGAAAGCTTCGCCTCGCCCTTGCCTTCGAGGATCCGGACTCGGATCGCGAATCGGTGCTTCAAAACTCCTCCGGCGGCCGGATCTTGGGCTCACACCACCAAGGGAGTTCTCCCCTCTCTCTAAGATGAAGAAAGAGAAACTCAAGATGAAAATGAGGGTTTCTCCCCCCATTTCCCGGCTAATAACCCCCCAGGGGCAGCCCCCACCGTCGGATTTAGATCCAAGGGAACGAACGGCCGAGATTAGATCCAAAATCCCAAAAACTGGGCCGAACACGGCTTGACACACGGCCGCGTGTCTGGCCGTGTAGCTCATTCGCCGATCGACACGGGTCCTGACACGGCCGTGTGCCACGGGCCATGTTACCTGGAGCTTCAGGACGATCGTCAGGCTTCCAGAACACGGCTTCAAACACGGCCGTGTTCGAGGCCGTGTGCCCCACACACGGCTTGAGACACGGCCGTGTGTCTCAGGTCGTGTACCTCTCTGACTCGAGACAGCACAAAACACAATAAAATCACTGAACACGGGTCGTGTGCCTGGCCGTGTGCCCCTGTTCAGACCTCCAAAAGTGCCGCTTGATCGCCCCGCGATCATCTCCGAGGTTGGGGTCTTACAACTCCCTCCCCCTTAAGACAATTTCGTCCCGAAATTAAGAACAGAGACTACACAAAAATAAACAAATCGAGTACCTGAGGGGAACAACTCGGGGTACTCCTCGCGCATTGTCTGCTCTCGCTCCCAAGAGAGCTCCTCGCGTCCGCAGTTATCCCAACGGACCTTCACCATTCTGATCTCCTTATTTCGAAGCCGCTTGACTTCGAAATCCTCAATAGATATGGGCTTGACTTTCGTTGTCAACCCTTCCTCAACCGGTACTTGATCAGCCGCGATCACCTGCGAAGGCTCTTGCACCGCCTTCCGCAACACAGAAATGTGGAACACATCATGTAATCCACTCAACTCCACCGATAGCTTCAAACGGTATGCCGCTTCGCCGACTCGCTCCAGGACCTCAAACGGCCCAAGTTATCTCGGACTCAACTTTTTCAAGCGTCGAATCCGTGAGACACCCTTGAACGGCTTGATCTTCAAGTACACCCAATCGCCTACCGCGAACTCCACGTTCCGGTGCTTGGCATTGTAGTACTTCGCCTGCCGGTCCTGAGCGATCAACAAGCGCTCCCGAATGATCCGCACTAACGAGGTAGCACTCTCCACCTCCTGCTTCTTGTACAACCTTGCCTCACCCGCTTCAAGCCACGATAACGGCGTGCGACACTTCCTACCATACAGGGCCTCGAAGGGCGTCATTTGTATACTCGCTTGGTAGCTGTTGTTGTACGCGAACTCCACCAAATAAAGGTGGTCTTCCCAATGCTTCCCGAAGTCTAGAACACACATGCGGAGCATGTCCTCCATCGTTCTGTTGACCCTCTCGGTCTGCCCATCCGTCTGCGGATGGAAAGCTGTGCTGAACTTTAACTTTGTTCCCAACATCTGCTGCACCAACCTCCAATCATTTGACGTGAACCGCCCATCGCGATCACTCACAATGCTACGAGGCACACCATGCAGCCTAACAATATTGTCAACGTACAACTTTGCCAATTTCTCGACTGGATCATCCTTCCTATGCAGAATGAAATGCGACACCTTAGTTAGCCGATCTACGATCACCCAGATGGCGTCGTTCCCCTTCTGCGACCTTGGCAACCCGTGCACAAAGTCCATAGATATATCGTCGAATTTCCACTCCGGTATAGGCAAGGACTTCAGAAATCCTCCCGGCTTTTGGCACTCTGCCTTCACCAAGGCGCACGTTTGGCATTTAGCCACGTACAACGCCACATCTTTCTTAAGCCCCGGCCACCAAAACAACTTCTTGAGATCACGATACATCTTCGTGCTCCCTGGGTGGATTGAGTACTTGGTATGATGAGCCTCGTACATCAACTCCGCCCGGAGGTTGCCCCCACTTGGGACGCACAAACGATGATCCTTCCTTAATAACCCATCTTCTACCAAGAACTGGGAATTTGACCCATCCAGAGCGGCCTCCAAAAGCTCCTTCATGGAGTCATCTAACTCCAATGCCTGCCGAACCCGTTCAGCCAGGTCATACTGCACCTCTGTCCAGTTTAACATTGCTTTGGCGCTCGTCTGCTTGTCGACGCAACAGATCTCAAGCTCCTCCAACTCCCGCACTAGCCGCTCATCATGCACCGACAACCAGTTGGCACGGGCGGGAGCCCTGCGGCTCAGCGCATCTGCAACTGCGTTGCCCTTCCCGGGTACATAATGTATTTTGAAGGTGTAGTCCCCCAGGAACTCCATCCACCTCCTCTGCCTCATATTAAGGTCTTTCTGATCCAACAGGTATTTTAGGCTCTTGTGATCGGTGTATATATCGACCCTTACTCCGTATAGGTAGTGCCTCCACAACTTGAGTGCAAATATCACGGCCGCCAACTCCAAGTCGTGCACCGGATAATTTCTTTCATGCACCTTTAGCTGACGCGATCCATACGCTATCACGCTACCATGCTGCAACAACACGCAGCCCAAACCGCTACCCGAAGCGTCGCTATACACCTCAAAGCCCTCGGTCCCACTCGGCGAACTAAGCACTGGCGCCGTGGTCAACCGCCTCTTCAGCTCCTCGAAAGCCTGCACGCACTCTTGCGTCCATAAGAATCTCTGATCCTTCCTGGTCAACTTTGTGAGAGGTAACGCTATCCGCGAGAAGTTCTCCACGAAGCGCCTGTAATAGCCGGCAAGCCCAAGGAAACTACGGACTTCCGCTACCGAAGACAACACAGGCCACTCCCGTATCGCAACTATCTTAGTCGGATCCACCGCTATACCTTCCCCACTCACTATATGACCCAGGAACACTACCGAAGGTAGCCAGAACTCGCACTTGGAGAACTTTGCGTAAAGCTCATTCCTCCTCAAAGTCTCCAGCACCAAATGCAAATGCTTGAAGTAGTCTTCTTCGCACTGCGAGTACACCAAAATATCATCAATAAAGACAATCACAAAGCGATCCAGGAAATCTCTGAACGTCCTGTTCATCAAATCCATAAACACCGATGGCGCATTCGTCAGTCCAAACGGCATGACCGTGAACTCGAAATGCCCATACCTCGTACTGAACGCCGTCTTTGGGATATCACATTCCCTGATCCTCAGCTGATAGTACCCCGACTTCAAGTCCAACTTGGAGTATACAAATGATCCGACTAACTGATCAAAGAGATCATCAATCCTCGGGATCGGGTACTTGTTCTTTTCCGTCAACTTGTTCAATTCTCTGTAGTCGATGCACAGCCGCATACTACCGTCCTTCTTTTTAACGAAGAGGACCGGTGCGCTCCAAGGCGATGAACTTGGACGCACATAACCTTGCTCCATCAGTTCCTCCAGCTGAACCTTCAACTCCGCCATCTCCTTTGGCGCCAACCTATAAGGAGCACGTGACACGGGTTTGGCACCCGGCACGAGCTCGATCGTAAAATCAATCTCTCGCTGCGGTGGGGCTCCGGGAAGGCTATCCGGGAACACATCGGGGTATTCGCAAACCACGGGGATGCTATCCAACGGGGACTTTGGCTCCACAGCCCCCACTATCGCAAAGAACAGCTCTGCACCAGCACGAACCGCCTTCACCATCTGAAGAGCAGACATTAATGTCTTGCTCGACCCCTTAAGCCCCTCGAAAGTAGTCTCCCGCCCTACACCCAGCTTGACCTCCTTACGGTCGCAATCGATCCAAGCCTTCTGCCCTGACAGCCAATCCATTCCAAAGATAACATCGAACTCTACCAACGGCAATAATGACGCTAGCAAGTCGAACTCTTGGCTCCCTATGTGAACCTTCACGGCGCACACCCTGTCCGCACGCATCGAGCACCCATTCGGTAGCAACACATCTAACTTGTCCTTCGCCATCGAAGAAGGGACTCCGATACGCGATATAAACTGTTCGGACAAGAAAGAATGCGAAGCACCAGTGTCGAACAGTGCCCGTGCCGGACTGTCGCTAATTACCACAAAGCCTAAGCAAAAGACATTAGCTTAACAAGCAATAGGTAATAGTATTCTCAAGTCAACTTGCATAAATTAACTCATACCTGTCACCACATCCGCTTGCTTGATGGCCTCCTGCTGGCCCAAGTTGTAGACTCTAGGCTGAGTCGGAGCATAGTGGGACACGGTCGACTCCACCGCTTTGCCCTTTTCCTCGTAGGTAGCTCCTTGTTTCCTTTCGGACTTTGAGCGTCCACTCCAGCAGTCACGGGCAAAGTGCCCCGGCTTTCCACACGTGAAGCAAGCGCCCGGGGTTCGATGGGTAGTTTCCCCCGAGGCACCTGCAGAAGAAGCTGGACCCGATGTCTTAGCCTTCTTGAAGAATCTACGGTAGCCCGACTTCGATGTAGTCGGCGCCTTGAACTCTGATTTCTTGCCACCGGATTCCCTTTCTTTCTTTGCTCGCACGTTTCTCATATCCTTCTCCAAGGACCGGGCCGAACTGACCAGGGTCATGAAACCCTGCGTCTTGGGCCCCGACAGCAGCAACCTCAAATCATCCCTTAGCCCTTCATAAAAGCGGCTCGTCTTGCGCTCCTCGTCTGCGAAGGTAGCGCCGGCATATCTCCCCAACCGAGTAAACTCGTGGAGGTATTCATCAACGGTGCTATCACCCTGCACCAACTTCTGGAATTCGCTCTCTAGCGCGATCCTCTGCGCCGAGGGGAGGTATCGAGCCATAAATAGTCTCGCAAACTCCTCCATCGGGACTTCGGCCAATGGCCTTCCCCTCAACTGATGCAGCTCTAGGCCCTCCCACCACAGTCTTGCGTCCCCATCCAAAAGGAACGTCGCTATAGTGGTCTTCTGCCACTCTTCAGTTTGCGTCGCAGTCATCACCCTGTTGACCCTTGAGAGCCAATCCTCTGCTTGGGTCGGGGTTTCTGCCCCCGTGAACACTGGTGGGTGAAAGCCCATGACATGCTTCAGTTGTCTTTCAGTTGCTCTCCTAGGCAACTCTGGCTCCAAAACTACTTGCTCAACCCTCCTTTGCTCTGCCGCCTGAAGCGGTACCTGTTCCACAACAGGAGCAGGCTGCTGCACCTGCCTTGCAGGCTGCGCATTGATCATTGCCATGACCGCTTCTGCCACCAACCTAATGGTCTCAGCAGACAAAGGTGTTGCAGGCGCATCGCTTGGCACACTACTCGCCTCAGAACCTGGCCGTTCAGACGGCCCAGCACCGCTTCTGGTCACCTAAAATCGTGCAAAACACCGATAAGCGACCAAAAAATTACTGCAAACAGCAATTATAGGAACACGCAGGTTCCTCAAACATGTGTATTTTCATTCCTAAGTGGACATTCATGGGTTCTTTTCATGTTATAACGATGACGCACACAATGTGCTCACCACCCCTTAAAGTGAATTCGTCCACGAATTCATTTAAGCGTGACCGAAACCAGAAGTCTGATACCAATTTGTAACACCCCTATTCGTCGCATAGCATATAGCAGTAGGTCCGGCCGGGGCCCGACGCCATATACCACGGACAGACCGGTTGGTTACGCGTTGAAACCATACAACCAATCAGAGCGTCCTACACAACACCTAGCGGAAGCAATTTAATTAAGTCGCAAAAAGATAAGAACCCTGCCACAAAGCATGAATGTCCACTACAACCCAGGAATGAGTACATACACAAAGAGTTCACGGCCTTAAGGCCTTACAAAAGTGTTCGCTTAACAAGATAGCGTCTTTCATACATCGGCGCGCAGGCCGGCCATACATGAATATGAAAAGCTAATAACTAAGCCTTCGAGGGCTGGCGCTGCAACTTGGGCTTTAGCCCGCTATTTGCCGCTTGGCTCCGCAACAGCACCTGTAGAAACAACCCACCCAAGAGGTGGCAATACAAAAGGGCAACGGTCAGCAAAGCGGACCAAATTATAACGACCCCGTCCCGTTTTTCGGGACGGCGGTGCTCCTTCCCTGCATGTAAAACTACCATAGCAATTCTATAAAGTATTCTATTCGCCACAAGTGTCGGCACGCACGGCCGCACACTCCGTGCTCTCAGGGCACTAATCGGTGAACCTGGTCCGGACCCAGTCCGACACTGCGATTCCACCACCATCCCCCGGATGGCAACACACGTGAGCATTTAGCCCTTTCAGCCGAAGCCTAGGCCCGTTTCCAGCCCCCTGGGAAGTCCCATGTACTTTAGGTCGCTTCTACCGAGACCACTTGGGATGGGTAGAATTCCACCCGCCCGTTGCTCACTTCACCACGGCCATTTAGCCATCGGTGCGGGCCAAGTTTCTCATCATTCCCACAATCGATCAAAACACGCACATAACCCCGTTATGTACCGATTTGCCCTCCAAGGCAACATCGCGGCGACAATGCGATTCCGCCCAAGCTTTCCGGGTGCGCCCCGAGGTTAACCCCCAAGGATCCCTGTATGCAATCTACCGCGTAGAAATTTCGGAAAACTAAAATCATCGGCACGGAGTCTTCTCCGGCCATGCAATGCAAACATCACCGATCCGGGTTAAACCCGAATAGGCTTCACACACAATGCCTACGCCCGTACTCCTATTCCGGGCTCTAACAACAGGGACTTTACATATCTACCCGAAGGGATTCCGCGCCTCAACGCTCACTCGCGAGAGGGGGTTTTCCCCATGCATAGAAAGAAGGGCGACTACACATGCCCTATGAAGAGGATCGTTACCCTTGCATTTTTCCGCGGCGCCATGAAGATGTAGTCGGATGGAAAGCTTCGCCACGCCCTTGCCTTCGAGGATCCGGACTCGGATCGCGAATCGGTGCTTCAAAACTCCTCCGGCGGCCGGATCTTGGGCTCACACCACCAAGGGAGTTCTCCCCTCTCTCTAAGATGAAGAAAGAGAAACTCAAGATGAAAATGAGGGTTTCTCCCCCCATTTCCCGGCTAACAACCCCCCAGGGGCAGCCCCCACCGTCGGATTTAGATCCAAGGGAACGAACGGCCGAGATTAGATCCAAAATCCCAAAAACTGGGCCGAACACGGCTTGACACACGGCCGTGTGTCTGGCCGTATAGCTCATTCGCCGATCGACACGGGTCCTGACACGGCCGTGTGCCACGGGCCGTGTTACCTGGAGCTTCAGGACGATCGTCGGGCTTCCAGAACACGGCTTCGAACACGGCCGTGTTCGAGGCCGTGTGCCCCACACACGGCTTGAGACACGGCCGTGTGTCTCAGGCCGTGTACCTCTCTGACTCGAGACAGCACAAAACACAATAAAATCACTGAACACGGGTAGGCACACGGCCGTGTGCCTGGCCGTGTGCCCCTGTTCAGACCTCCAAAAGTGCCGCTTGATCGCCCCGCGATCATCTCCGAGGTTGGGGTCTTACAGCACGAGTGTGACCAGAGTGCGTGGAACCTCTCTAAACCATTAGATTAACTGCAGATCGCGTCATCTCCCGCCATTTTCCAAACCCATGCCAGACATGCCCTAGGTCACGGGCGTGACCTAGGGGCACGACCCGTCGTTAAATAAGTTTTGGCGGTTCTTCTTCCCAGCGCTTCACGGGGTTTTTATGGCGACAGTTACGAGATCGACACGCCCTGGTCACGGGCGTGATAAGGGGGCATGCCACCCCAGCTGATAATTCTATAAATTGATGCTCTCTCCTTGAGCTGAGGAGGGATATTTGGGGGCTGAAATATTTTAATTCGGGCCAGTTCTAGGTGTAGTTTTCATTTCTGCTCGAGAGAGAGAGAATGTGAGGGGGAGAGAGAGAAGGGGAGAAGAGAGAGGGGGGAGGGGAGAGAGGGGCGGCGAGAGATTGAGAGAGAGGGGGAAAGAGGGTATATATATATAAATAATAGGAAGAGAGAGAGAGATGGGACAAAAAAAGCGAGAATGCTGAAAGAAAGAGAGAGGGTGGCGGAATAGAATATTAGGAGAGAGAAAGAGAGAGGTAGAGAGAAGGGCAGTGCGACATTTATATATATATATATATATATGTGGGTGTGTGTACGAGTGATAGGCACGGGCCTTCGACCCAGGGGCTTTTGTCGTGGGCGGCAACTTTTGTCGTGAGGGCATTATTTGTCGTGGGGGTGTCGTTTGTTGTGGGGGCGACATTTATCATTGAGGGCGACATTTTTCATGGGGGCGACATTTGTCGTGAGGAGCGACATTTGTCGTGGGGGCAACATTTGTCTTGGGGACGATATTTGTCGTGGGGCGACATTGGTCGTAGGGGGCAACATTGGTCGTGGGGGGCAACATTGGTTGGAGACGGCGACATTGGTTGCGGGGGAGACATTGGTTGTGGGGGCGACATTGGTTGGGGACGGCGACATTTGTCAGGGACGGCGACATTGGTCGTTGGCGGCAACATTGGTCGTTCGCGACAACATTCGGCGTGATCGGCAAAATTTTGCTAGGGCAGCGATATTCGGCTGGGGGAGGGGGAAGTGATCCTCACGTACTTCTATGTTGACTTCATTTCCTCCCTATATTTGTTGTAAATGTTGACAATTTCATTCTAAAAAACCTATACAATCGCTGCAAATGGGTTTGTGTTTTCCCAACACTATTTTAGTCATGTATAAAAATAGTTGTGTTTTATTGTAGTTTGAAAAGGTTTAATGATTCATTAGACATATCTATCATCTTTAAGCCAATTAATAATCAACAAATCAATTAGCATATTGGTTCTCATCAAAATTAAAATTCTGGGAAATAATACTTCGCAAGACAGAAGGTAATTGAAGTATGATACTCGAGACGGTCAATAAATTTCCATATATATTATAGAAGAAACAGGCAAGAAGCAAACAAAGCAATACATTAAGTAAAATGCACACATCGCCATGAACAATCAAGTCATGTTAAAATAAAGAAAAATCTCTAAAATAAACTCTACTTTAATCAAAGAATGAGCACTAAATACGGTGTTAAGCTTCATCGGAAGTTTGAGTTCATGCATCTGATCAAAATGCATATGATGGAAGATAATATAAGATGAAATCTAAGTTATGGAACATGTTAAAAATCAAACAGGAAACATAAATGATTTTAAGAAAACCCAAATTAGACTATATCAATGCTCAAGATGAATAAAGAACTCTGAATAATCGGCATATATCTACTCTATTTGGTGTTGAAATTTTTGAAATGAAAGTGAGGGTTGTTTGGGCAGACCGCGCGGCCTGGGCGGACTGGTGTGTGGCATGAGCGGTCTGTTGTTTGCGGCCTGATGGTTTGTCCTTGGTGAGAGCCGTGCAGATAGGTTGATTGGCTGTAGCTTGGGCGGTCTGGTTTGGAGTCCGCAGAGTTCGCGGCTAGGCGAACTCGTTTGGAGCTGGCGGTCTGAGCGGACTGAGCGAACTGATAGTTTTTGTCCGCGGAGCTCGCATTAGAGTTTCACTGGTTGTTGGACTTGGTCTCAATCTGTGACAAGTCCAGTTTGATCGCAAGAGTCCGCAATGTCCGCTGGTTGACCGGGCGGTCTGTGCCTTGGTCATGGACTTGTTATTGCGGACTGATTCTTTGTCCGCTGAAGCGTGCGGACTGTTGTTGTGTCCGCTGCAGCTTGCGGGCTGGTGCGGTGTCATCAGGGATGCGGACTGATGTCTATTCTGCCTCACCTTGAAGCCTGGCGGATTGATTGGTGTCTGTCCATGTCCATGCGGACTGGGCAGACTATCTTGTGCTAGCTGCGAGCTGGAGTGGTGTTTCTATCTGCTAGGGCGGTGAGCACACACCTCTCCGTGCCCCCCCCCCGGTAACAACATAATTAACTGAATGAGCAGTAAGCCTACTCGCGATTAGTTGTTGTGGACTGGTTTTTTCTATCCGCGCGGTGATGCAGTACAGGTACCGCTCGCACACAATTAACTGACGCGCGCGCTAAATTAGACAAAAGCTCAAATACTTGGCAGGCGTTTTCAACGTCACCGTCTCCGACTAGGACGGAATTGATTGTGACGCATGCACACACCAAGCCTATGCGAGAGACTTGAGGAAACGCAATTTCGGAGTGGAGATTCCGAGTTGGTGAATATCAATTCCGACAAGCGACTAATCGCCGGCGATGACCCCTCTCCGATCAATTGATTGGAGACGAGCGACGCACTTTCAACGTTCCGATTCGTTCGTTATTTTCGATCGTACACAATTCCAATCACAACCACAAGAACTCACAAAAGAGAGATGAAACACACAAGGTGGAGAAGAGAACGGCGTTACCCAATCCAGATGAAATCCGGAGCCGACGAGTGCAGCTATATCTGACCCAACCGGAGCCGAGGAGTGCAGCAAAAATCAGGAGCCGAGTCCACAGCCAACCCGTCGGGATCTATTCACGCCGATCGGCTAGGTCGCCGGGTGTCCGGGCGCAGGGGTCGAGACGGCCAGAGGGGAAGGGAGCAGTCGCCTGTGACCGGAGAGGAGGGGGGCGAATGCTCGCGTCTCGCCGGAGGGGGAAGGGGAGGGGCGCGGCCGCCGGCGTCGCACCGTTCGGCTCCGATCGGATTCGCACCGAGGGAGAAACCTCCTGTCACGGGAGAAAAGGATAGCGGCCTTTTTCTTTTTGCAATTCCAAAATTAGGTTTTACAAATACAAGAGGAGTATATATACTCCCCACCAAAACATCTCACAACCACACATTTCCTAGATCTAATCCTCGCCGCTCAAATGTTTTTTAACTCAAATTAAATGCAGGAATTAAAAGAAAATATGTCTGTGACCGCCTAACATTTTGGTCGAGCGGACGCAACACCAATGACAACTAGCAAAGTACGTCTATTAAAAATAATAGCTAAATTAATGTTTGTAGCGGAGCATGTCACGGTAGGACTTCCTTGTGTTGGGGCGAAGGTTGTGCGCAGGCGTCGTGTCTTCCAACGGTAGCGGGTCGGCGCCATCAATCCTCCCCCGCTCAAAACCACTCGTCACCGGTGAGTGGTCCAAGTGGTAATGGTGTAGCATGTCCGCGTCAAGACGCTCCATTTCTTCAGCGGTCACCCAAGTGGCGTCACAAGCTGGGCGATCCTTCCAACGAACCAAGTATCGGTGCATGCCCCCTTCAGAGGAAGCAATGACGTCACCATCTAAAATCTGATCCGGAACAAAAACAATCTTCGGAAACCTGGAGAAAGCATTAGTAATAGGCAAAACAATCTTCTGATACCAATTGATGCAGTACAGGTACCGCTCGCACACAATTAACTGACGCGCGCGCTAAATTAGACAAAAGCTCAAATACTTGGCAGGCGTTTTCAACGTCACCGTCTCCGACTAGGACGGAATTGATTGTGACGCATGCACACACCAAGCCTATGCGAGAGACTTGCGGAAACGCAATTTCGGAGTGGAGATTCCGAGTTGGTGAATATCAATTCCGACAAGCGACTAATCGCCGGCGTTGACCCCTCTCCGATCAATTGATTGGAGACGAGCGACGCACTTTCAACGTTCCGATTCGTTTGTTATTTCCGATCGTACACAATTCCAATCACAAGCACAAGAACTCACAAAAGAGAGATGAAACACACAAGGTGGAGAAGAGAACGGCGTTACCCAATCCGGATGAAATCCGGAGCCGACGAGTGCAGCTATATCTGACCCAACCGGAGCCGAGGAGTGCAGCGAAAATCAGGAGCCGAGTCTACAGCCAACCCGTCGGGATCTATTCACGCCGATCGGCTAGGTCGCCGGGTGTCCGGGCGTAGGTGTCGAGACGGCCAGAGGGGAAGGGAGCAGTCGCCTGTGACCGGAGAGGAGGGGGGCGAATGCTCGCGTCTCGCCGGAGGGGGAAGGGGAGGGGCGCGGCCGCCGACGTCGCACCGTTCGGCTCCGATCGGATTCGCACCGAGGGAGAAGCCTCCTGTCACGGGAGAAAAGGATAGCGGCCTTTTTCTTTTTGCAATTCCAAAATTAGGTTTTACAAATACAAGAGGAGTATATATACTCCCCACCAAAACATCTCACAACCACACATTTCCTAGACCTAATCCTCGCCGCTCAAATGTTTTTTAACTCAAATTAAATGCAGGAATTAAAAGAAAATATGTCCGTGACCGCCTAACATTTTGGTCGAGCAGACGCAACACCAATGACAACTAGCAAAGTACGTCTATTAAAAATAATAGCTAAATTAATGTTTGTAGCGGAGCATGTCACGGTAGGACTTCCTTGTGTTGGGGCGAAGGTTGTGCGCAGGCGTCGTGTCTTCCAACGGTAGCGGGTCGGCGCCATCACGCGGTTTGAAGAGGTTAACCGGGTTCTTGTTGTGCAGGTTGTGCAGACATCACTGAAGAGCCAGGATTTTTGTTCTAAGGTTGGTGCGGACTCTGCGGTCTCAACCAGTGTGTTGGAACCTTAGGTTCTGATTTGGGTTAGGATCACTATTAGGGTGATTAGTTTGACCCAAAATGTATAGTCTAAGGGTCATAGGTTTTTCCAGACATACCTCAGAAAGAATTCCAGAAGAAGTGCAGAAGAATTCCAGAGAAAATCAGTTTTGAAGTTCAGAAATTTTAGCTCACAGAGATAGTAGAACGGCGCTCTACTATTGCAGTCCAGAGATAGTAGAACAGCGCTCTACTATTGCAGTCCAGAGATAGTCGAACGGCGCTCTACTATTGCAGTCCAGAGATAGTCGAACGGCGCTCTACTATTGCAGTCCAGAGATAGTCGAACGGCGCTCTACTATTGCAGTCCAGAGATAGTCGAACGGCGCTCTACTATTTCTGTGCAGATTTTCAGGAAGCTTTAAGAAGGCTATTTTTGGCGTTTTCCTGTGCGGCTTTTCAGACAGACTTTATTACAGCTGGCAAAGTTATTTCAGGCTTATTTTAAGGGACTTACAACTAATATATTTAATGCAATATTCTTATGAATATAGCCGTTGAGGCTGCATTAAATATAATCTTTCTGGGGAAAAGTAATTCAGCCAGATAAAGACAAAGATAAAAAGAAAGATTAGAGAGAGAAAAAGTGAGAAGACTTTTTCTCTTACAAATAAAGGATCTCTCTCTCTCTCATATACATTAACAGAGAAGAAAGCTCGACACTCTCAGGATACAGGCAGAAGAAAGAAAGCTTCATCTTCTTCTTCTGCTCCAAGCTTCAAAGAGACAATTATTCATATCTGTCTAAGGAAGCTTGCTGAAGCTCAACATCAGTTGAAGGCCTACACCCTGAAGCAAAGACTCCCAGCATTCCTGAACCATTTCATATTCTCAGGGGGAGCTTTGACATCAACAGCAATCCACTAGTCTTCTCTCAGTTGATTTGAGAACAGAGAAGAACATCATCAACTTCTAGTTTTATAAACTATGTACAGGGTTATTACTCCCTTCAAAAGTAAACCCCTTTGGTGACAGGGCACCTGATCAAAAACCTGTGTTGGTTTTTAGACACCTAATCAAAAGTCTAAAGGGTCTCTAGATCTACCTGCAGCAGATCTTGTTGGTGGCAGGGCACCTGATCAAAAACCTGAGTGGATTCCTACCATGGTGGTAGAAGAGTGGACGTACCTATTGAGAGGGAACCACTGTAGCTCCTTGTGTCGTCTGGTTTGCTTGCTCTGTTTCTTTCTTTGTGCTATGCTCTGTTATTTGTTTTAATTTTTAATTTTCCGCATTAACTCTTCCTAAAGAAAATATAAGATCTTCCCTCACTTTCACAGTGGTTAATAGCAGGTCGCTTGCGGCCATGCGGTTTCTCTTTTGTAACTAGTTCTTCTGTTCAATAAGCTGTCCGCCACTGGGCGACCTATTTTAGTTGGTGGCAGCACCCGCTCGTTTTGGCGACTAGGCGACCTCGCGGTCAGGCGGTTTGTAGTTCGACGGATTGAGTTTTTTTCAGCACGGGAATAACGGGTTGTCCGCGCGGCTTGTTGCAGTCTTGCGACTAGGCGGTCTCTGCGGACTCCATAGCTTTAGCAGCAGATCCAGCGGTTACTCACTGAGTCCGCGCGGTTTGATTGGTTTTGTAATTTTTTTGCTTCTTTAGATTCTTTGGCAAGCATGTCTCGCCATGTATTTTTGGTTTTGTAAAGGAGATTTTTTTAATAGTACAAGATTCTTGTTTAGCTTTGTGCATCTGGTTTACTTGACTCAAGTGTGTTGAGTGTTCCTGCGTCTGGTTTCTCGTTGTCTGCTTGATCAAGGTGTCATCTTGATAGTCTTGAAAGTCTTTACTTGGTATCAAACTATCTAGTTGATCATCTTGTGAAATTTTAACATGGTATCAGAGAGAATAGTAGCTCTAGCAGTGAACACCTTCAGTTATTTTCTGCTTCTGTGAGTAAGTAACCAGAGTTAGTGCAATAAAAGCTGGGTATGCAAGGGGTCTTGGAATCGAGTTACTCACACCGACTAACTTTAAAAAGTGGAAGTCGTGTATGAAGTGCTATCTTCTTGGTGAGGATCTGTGGGATGTCGTTGATGGTGACGATAAACAGGAGGTTACTGCTGGTGGTGGTGGTGATGTTGAGGTGAGATCTTGGAGAAAGACCAACGTAAAAGCAGAGTTTGCTCTCAGGCGAGCTATCTCACCAGAACTCTTTCATCACATCTTAGGATGTCAATCTAATGCTGAGATATGGGCTTCCCTTGATAGGCTGTTCAATAGGAAGAACTATAGTTCCTTGAAAATAAGTTGGCTAGGGCAACTTAGGGAAATCTCTCCATCTCAACCTTCTTTCTGAAAATAAAGAATCTCTGCGCTGAGATTTCAGTGTTGGATCCTGATGAGTCCATTTCTGAAGCTAAGTTGAAAAGGCACATAATCTGCGGCTTGCGGAAGGAGTATGTGGCATTTGTTACTTCTGTTCAAGACTAGGACGCTCAGTCATCGTTGTTGGACCTGGATAACCTACTGGCTTCACAGGAAAGTTTGTCTAAGCAAATGGTTGGAGTTACTATCTCTGAAGGAGGTAGTGAGGCTTTCTTCTCAGGAAAGAAGAAGAGATGAGAGAAGAAGAAGAAGACTGTTCCTGGTAATGGTGCTTCAACTTCTAATCAGTAAGAGGGTAGCACTGCTCCTAAGCAGGATTGGAATAAGAAGGAGTGGCTTAAGTTCTATAAATGCAATCAGCCAAGACACTTCAAGAAAGACTGCAAGGTCAAGCTGCAGCTTGGGCATGTTGCAGGCAAGGAGGAAGCTGGTTCTAGTGTTGAGGAAGCAGGATGGGGAGGATCATTTATGACGGGCACTTGTGTCCGTGCTTTGTCTACCATCGACTACCAAGATGACTGGATCGTGGACTCTAGGTGTGGTAATCACTCAACGGAGATGAGTCAAAGTTCTCCACTCTGTAGACATTCACAGGTAACGAAGCTATTATTACTGTTGATAATATTGTTCATGCAGTAGAGAAGGAGGGTGTTGTGTCTTTGGGTAGTGATAAGGGTCCACTCACCTTAAGAAGTTTCTATCATGTACCTGGCATGAAGAAGAACCTCTTCTCGGTGACCAATGCAGTTGACGCGGGCTATCACATTCTGTTCAGTCAAATGGAAGTGAAGTTTCTCCGCAACGTATCAGCGATAAAAGCTGATGTTACTCATGTTGGGAAAAGAGTAAAAGACTTGTTTGTTTTATCAACGAGCTCCTATGTTGATCGGATGAGGGTCAACGATAGCGTTGCTATATGACATGAAAGACTAGGACATGTTGGGATAGATAAGTTGAAAGCTATGGCAAATAAGAGTCTTGTGAAAGGCTTGCCTAAGCTCTAATCCTTTGGCGATGACCACATTTGTGCGGGGTGTTAGTATGGTAAGGCTCATCGTCTTCCATTTGACAAGTCGCAAACAAGGAGTATAGCACCATTGGAGTGCATCCATGGTGACCTAATGGGGCCAATTGTCACTGCTACTCTTGGAGGTAGCAGATACATGCTAGTTCTGATTGATGACTATTCAAGATACACTTGGGTGTATTTCATGAAGGATAATTCAGACGCTTTCCGATTGTTTGTGGAGTTCAAGGAGCTAGTGAAGGGTCGGCTTGGCCTGCGGATCGAGAAGTTTAGAACGGACAACGGAGGTGAGTTCGTTTTATCTGAGTTCTCTAAATTCTGCAGGAGGCACGGGATCCAAGAGAGCTCACTTGTGCTCATACTCCACAATAAAATGGAGTAGCGGAGAGGAAGATCCGTCATTTGACGGAAACCTGCAAATGCTGGATTCATGCAAAAGGCATTTCAAGGTTCTTTTGGGCAGAAGGAATGGTCTGCACTACATATATCACCAATCAGATGCCTCTGAGTTCGATCAACATGAAGTCTCCTGTTGAGATGATGTTCAAGGAGAATCCTAGCGTGGAACACCTTCGGGTGTTTTGTTCAACCTACTACGTACACATCCTGGATGCTCTGAGGACCAATCTTGATGCAAAGGCAAGAAAGCTTGTCTTTGTGGGCTATGATAAGCGAAAGAAGGGATGGAAGTGTATGGATCCTGCGACGAAGACCTTTGTTGTGTCAAGAGACGTTGTCTTTGATGAACTGATGTTGTATGGAGGTAGCTCTATGGAGTTACAAGAGAGCAGGTATGATGGAGGGCAGAAGGAGGCTGTTGAAGATCTTCAGGTGGAGCTGCCTGCGTCACCAGGAGGTGTATCAAGCTCTAAGGTAAAGACTTCTGGTTCAGGAAGCAGGGTGAGCGATGCTCCAAGTATTCCCAGGAATGGAGCTGATTCTAAAGAAGCAGCAGTGGTGGTGAGCAAGGGTCAGACTCTTCGGAGATCGAAGAGGACCATCAAGCCACAAGCTTGGCATAGTAAAGGAAATAAGGTGAGTTTCGTCTCCTATTTCTTTGCAGAACCTCTAGATGAGCGAGAGCCTTCAAGCTTTAATGAAGCAACTGGAGTCAAGGAGTGGAAATATGTCATGGATTAAGAGATGGCTGCCCTCAAGAAGAATAAGACCTGGGATCTTGTGCCCAAGATTGATGACATCACTCCTAAGACTTGCAAGTGGGTGTATAAGCTAAATAAGAAGGCGGATGGGAGCATCAAGAGGTACAAGGCTTTCCTTGTTGCTCGAGGGTTCTCGCAACAGTACGGCGAAGACTACGAAGAGACGTTTAGCCCTGTTGCAAAGATGACTTCAGTTCGTGTGGTGATGGTCTTGGCAGCTTGCCAAGGTTGGAAGATATGGCAGCTAGACGTAAAGAATGTCTTTCTTTACGAGTTAATTGACAGAGACATCTTCATGGATCAGCCACTGGGGTACACATCTGAAGAACATCTGGATTACTTCTGCAAGCTCTAGAAAGCCCTCTATGGTTTGAAGAAGGCTCCTCAAGCTTGGTATGAGAAAATTGCAGAATACCTTCAGTTCTGCGACTATCTTGCTTCTAATTCAGACTCGAGCTTATTCATCAAGAAGAAGGGGGAGTTTTTGGTCTTTGTGTTGTAGAATGTGGATGATACAATCATCACAGACAACTCCGAGGAGGAGGAAGCTAGGCTCAGGGCTGAGCTAGCTATAAGGTTCGAGATGAAGGACTTGGGTGAGCTCCACCACGTCCTTGGACTCGAGGTGGAGAGGAAAGAGAGTGGCATACTTGTTTCCCAAAAAGGATTTGCAGAACGGATCGTTCAACGATTCAGCATGCGGGAAGGGAAGAGTAGCTCTACACCTCTTGAGGCTAGCATTAAACTTCGGCGAGATGAGGGGAGGATTCTTCCAAATCCTCTTATGTTCCGGGCTTTGGTTGGAAGCCTTATTTACTTGACGATTACAGGGCCAGACATAGCTTATGTTGTTGGCCTAGTAAGTCAGTATATGGCGGAACCACGTAAGCCTCATATGATGATAGCAAGGTGCATTCTGAAGTATGTCAAGTCTACTTATATGGGTCTCCTTTATGGGAGAGGCACAGGCTTTACTCTTCAAGGATACTCGGATGTTGATTATGGGGGAGATTCAGACAACCGGAAGTCAACATCCGGTTAAATCTTCACATGTGGATCAGCCGGTATTTCATGGTGTAGTAAGAAGCAGGACTCGGTGTCCGTCTCTACTACAGAAGCGGAGTACAAGGTGTAACACCCCAGTTTTCCCGAAAATTCAATCTCTAGAAGTTACTATTCGACGAACTCTAGGAAGTTCGACGAACGTCGAAGGTCGTTCGACGAACTCGAGGCAGTCTGACCAACGTCGAAGGCTATTCGATGAACTCGAATGCCGTTTGACGAACTCGAAGGCCTTTTGTCGAGATCTGTTCGTTCGACGAATTTTTGGCTGAGATGTGGAGCCGTTCGATGAAAGTCAAAGGTTAATGTGTAAGTCGTTCGACGAACGTCGAAGACTAAATTATGGAGTTGCATAATCTGAATTCTGAGCCGTCCGATTTCACTTCACAACTGATCCCAAGGCCCAGGATCCTCTGTCGTACTTAAGAAGGGCTGAACGAGATTTCTCCCTCATTTCGTCTCTTTTCTGGGTGAAGGTTAGGGTTTGAGAGTTGGAGAGCGGAGGAGGAAGAAAGAGAACTTTCTCCGCCATTGACGGAGATTCAGAACTCCGATCGTCGTTCCGAGGCCAGATCCGTGAAGAGGACTCTAAGGCGCTCAATTTCATCCTTGCAAGGCAAAGATTCCATGGCTAGAAAGAGGGGTCGTAAGGTAACGAAATTTCTCCTCTCGGTTTTAGGATGCGTGCATGGCATCAATTTTCTTCTTGTTTTCTTTCAAGCTTTTAGGCACCGGATCTTTCAAATGAGAGGGTTTCGGGTCGTCATGGATCAAGAGGAGCCACCGCGTCAATTTTGTCCGTCCCCAGCATGATAATGCATTAGAAATCCGCACCGTTAGTGGATTAGACATTGTAGGTGAAGCCGTAGTCGCGACCATTAGTCTGACTCGGTGATGTTGCATAGCGAGCCTTAAGGATTTTGGTAGAAATCCCTTGCGACAAGATGCCATTTGTGATGTATGTCCCCCTTTTTCGAGTGAGTATGTGTAGCCGAAACCGGACAGGGTTAGCTTCGCAGGCAGTAGATTGTTTTCTTGGTACGTGGGGACGTTATAGTACGAATGATGGATTCGGGTGGGAAACGTTATGGATTGAAATGTGCTAAGACGTGGCTTTGTCTCCATGGTTGGCTGGCTATCCCGTGACGTGTAAGTCATATGGGGAGAGTGTCCCGGCGAGACTAGTCCCCTTCTGTGAAACTGACGAGAATGTCAAGCTTAGGACAAGCCTGGGCGATGAAGCCCATGAGTGGGTGGGGTCCTACAAGGGTTCTTAGAATCTGTTTGTGTGTTAGAAGGAATCCTGACGTGAGAAGTCAGAGCTTACAGGCAAGCCCGGGTTTGAGACCCACGAGCGGGTGGGGCCTTGACAAGAGTTCTGTGTGGCGGCTTGTATGCCGTTAGGGGAAATTAAAGTACCCTTATGTGCGCGTCTTGAATGCCGATGGGGAAATTGGATGTACCCAGATGTTGTGCTATGATGATGTGTTACAATCATGCGTTATAGGGTGTCTTGGGTGAAACTCGAGTTTGCATACATGTTGCATTGTAGGCCCCTTTTGATTATATGTTCAACTTAGAGAATGTGTTTGTTGTATGAGACATCCAAACCTGCTTTTATAGCTTTACATGTTTATGTATATTGCATACCAAGTGCTGACTTGCAGGGCGATGGTGTACCCCGGGATTCGCTAGGGATGGCTGGTAGGAGATGTGTTGGTTACACAGTTGAGGTCAGCTTTTGCTGACCCATGTTATCACAATATTTTTACAGGGCAAGGATCGCAAGCAGGAGCAAGCTCGCCGACAAAAAAAGCCTAAGCCTCATGAAGTGAATCTTTATTTGCTTATGTTTTGATGTTATGATATGATTCTTGAGATGTAATCCGGCTTGCATGCCGAGATAGTCTAGGAGTGCTTTTGCACATTGATAGGATTATTATTCAGTTTTGGACTCATGTTGTGTAAGGCATTAAGGCAATTTTGATACTTCTGGTTTGGTGGATAACTTCTAGTTTTATTTGTATGTTTCCGCTATTTTATTCTGAGTTTTGAGTTGGATAGTTTTATATCATCTTTTAATGCTTAAGTTGTGGCATCTGTATTATGGGGCCCCGGACGGACCCATATTATACGGTCATTATAGAGGAGGTGTTACAATTTTGTATCAGAGAGAGGTTAGTGTCCAAGGTCAGGTTTAGCGGTCGATTTAACGTAATCGAATCACGTAGAGAAGTTATCCATATAGGAGTATTTCAGGACCATGAGTGTCTTTGTGTTTGAGTCTTGCGAATAGAGACCGATTCGTGTTTACCTTGCTTTTGTTAAGGGTGCAAGCAATGAGGCGGGGACGTCAAGGCCACGAGAAGAGCCTTCGGCGAGCAGTTCTACTGCTCAGGGTCCTTTGGGCATGGGTGTAAACCCGGCCAATTTTTGTCGCATGCTTGCTAAAGCTATAGTAGCGGCCCAAGCTGCAGCGAAAGTGCAAGTTGTGGCCCTTATTGTGAAAGAAATGACTCTCATTACTCGAGATCCAACACCATCCACGCAGGGCAAAGGAGACAGACAAGCAGATTCATTGGCTGAAAGAGTGGTTGTCGGGCATGGAGACCGACAAATGAAGTATTTCTTAAGTTTCTACCCTCCAACATTCAAGGGGGTCGGCACGCCGACTGATTCAGAGGATTCGTGGGCAAGGATTCTAGAACTTCTAATGGCAGCAGAGACTCCAGAGGAAAAGAAATCTGAGTTTGCGACCTTCATGTTGGAAGGAGACGCTAAGTTGTGGTGGGTGAGCCATAGCGGTTCCAGTTTCCTGGACGCACCCCGTCCATGGAAGAGTTCGGCAATGCTTTTTTAAAGAAGTACATTCCTGCGTCGATGAGGTTAGCCCTTTAAGGGAAATTTCTGCACTTGGTGCAACGAGAAAAGACGGTTGACGAGTATGTTTAGGAGTTTACTCGTTTGGGTCGTTATGCTAGAACGACCATGGCTGACGACAAGGAGAGGGACAACCTCTTCTACCATGGGCTGAGGGAGAATCTGAGACAACCCCTCATAGCTATAAAGAATGTTTGTTTCAATGAGCTGGTTGGGGCTGCCAAAACGTTGGAGAGCGTAATTGAGCGAACCCAACGTCGTAAGGGTTTTGTAGCCAAGCAAGGGGAAGGGAAGCCTTCTCAATCGCAAGGGAAGTCTGAAGGGAACAGTTGGAAAAAGAAGCCTCATCATTTCAAGTCCGGTGAGAAAAGTAACATGACGTCTGGAGGGTCTCGCTTCAAGGGATCACCGTTGTGCTTTAAGTGTGGCAAGCCAGGCCACATATCTCATTTCTATAATGAGGGTGATGTTAAGCAAGAGCCAAGGCAGGAGCAGTCTGTGCGGTCCGGCCCCAGTACCGCGGAAAAAGGAAAGATGGCGGAGTCTAGCGCTTCTTGATTCCAACCCGTGCTGCTAAGGCCTTATAACCTCTGGCAACAGGAAGTGATATGCCAACCCGATGTGGTGACAGGTATGAAAGTTTAAGTTAATCTTTTACTTTAGACTTTCAAGACCGTTTATGTATGTTGTCTATGTTTTAGGCTTTGTGTTAGTTTCTGGATACCCTGCTAGGGTATTGTTTGATATGGGAGCGTCGCACTCCTTTCTTACGGAAAACATTATCCAGAGAATTGGAGTTGAGCCATTCTCGGCGGACGCGGAGCTGAAGGTGCACATGCCCAATGGGTCATCCATGACTATCGGGGCGAAGGGGCGCATTTATTGGAGTCTGGGCGGAAGTGACTTCATGTTGATAGCAACGGTTCTACCATTGGTTGAGTTTGATGTGATATTGGGAATAGAATGGTTTGCAGAGCAGCGTGTTGGTATTGACTGCCTATCTAAGGTGGTGACCCAGAGAAGTGAAGGGCAGACAAAAGTTAAGTTTGAGGGCCTTAGTGAAGTGGCATGTTCTCTGATTTCGGCCATGTAGTTGGTTCGGGATGTTAACCAGGGAGGAGTAGCTCTTATAACATTATTGGAGGTTCACCTTTCCAGGTTATCACTTGGGGAAATGTCGGTAGTGTCATAGTTCGAGGATGTGTTTCCTGAGGAACTTCCTGGAGCACCTCCTCGATGGGAGATTGATTTCTCGATTGAGTTAGTGTTAGAGGCTAGGCTGGTGTCACATCCTCCTTTTAGGATGGCACCAAAGGAGTTGACCGAACTCAAAGTACAGTTGCAGGAACTGTTGGAGCAGGGGTATATTAGACCCAATTCTTCACCATGGAGCGTGTCAGTGCTGTTTGTGAAGAAGAATGATGGTAGTATGCGGTTGTGCATAGACTCCTGAGAGTTGAATAAGCTGACTGTCAAGAATAAGTATCTGATTCCTCGGATAGATGACCTGTTCGACCAATTGGTGGGGTCAGTGGTGTACTCTAAGTTGGATTTGAAGTCAGGGTACTATTAGTTGCGGATTCGAGATGAGGACATACCCAAGACAGCTTTTGGTACGAGGTATGGTCACTTTGAGTTCTCGGTGATGCCGTTTGGGTTGATGAACGCACAATTAGTATTCATGTATTTGATGAATCGAGTATTTCGGGAATACTTGGACCCTTTTTTAGTTTTCTTTATTAACGATATTTTGGTATACTCCAAATCGGAGGCGGAGCATGAGACTCACTTGAGAATAGTTTTACAGGTTGTGAGAGAGAATCAGCTTTATGCAAAGTTCTCGAAGTGCGAGTTCTGGTTAGAGAATGTGGCATTTTGGGTCATGTGATTAGTGTTGATGGGGTGGCAGTAAATCCGGAAAAAGTTAAAGCCATCAGGGATTGGCCGATTTTGAGAATCGTGGCGGAAGTCCGAAGTTTCCTTAGACTAGCCGGGTACTATATAAGGTTTGTGGAAAACTTTTCGCGGATAGCTCTACCCCTCACCTCTTTAACTCGTAAGGACCAAAAGTTTGTGTGGACTCAGGAGTGCAATCAGGCGTTTGACACCCTGAATAAGGCTGATGACAGCTCCAATCATAAGTCTCCCTAAAGGGACAGAAGGATTTTAGATTTTCAGTGACGCATCTGGATGCGGTTTGGGTTACGTGTTGGTGCAACATGGCAGTGTGATAGCCTTTGGTTCTAGGAAGCTGAAGCCTCACGAGAGTAATTACCTCGTCCATGACTTGGAATTGACAGCGATAATTTTTGCATTGAAATTGTGGTGGCACTATGTTTATGGTGCGAAGGTGGAAATCTTCACAGACCACAAAAGCTTGAAGTATCTTCTAGATCAAAAGGATTTTAACATGCGGCAGCGCAGATGGGTCGAGTTTCTTGGGAACTACGATGTGGCGATTCAGTATACGCCAAGCAAAGCCAACGTGGTGGTGGATGCCTTGAGTAGGAAATACTCTGGTCAAGGGAGTTAGATAGAAGCTCATGATGAGCGGTTGATGAGGGACTGGGAGTCCCTTGGCATTGAGTGTGTAGCAAGAGGTGAGTCTGGTATGCCTCGGTTGAACAAGATTGAGTTGCAGAACAACTTGTCTGATCGTATTCGGGAAGCGACAAGTTTGGATGTAGAGTTCCAACCATTCTTAGTGGAAGGTCAAAAGGGCGAAGGTAGCACCTGGGAGATGATTGATGGGATTCTGAGGAAGGACAGAAGGATATGTGTGCCATAGTTCGGCAAGCTCTGCGAGGAGTTGATGTTTGAGGCTCATTTTACGAAGTACTCCATTCATCCGGGAAGTACAAAGATGTACTTGGATATGAAGAAATCTCTTTGGTGGTCTGGTTTTAAGTGGGACGTAGATTGTACGTGAGTCGGTGCCAAACTTGTGCCTTAGTAAAGGCTTAGTGTCAGAAGCCGGGCGGGTTCCTGAAGCCTCTTCTCATTCCTGAATGGAAATTTGATGACATCTCCATGGACTTTGTGCATGGATTACCTCGATCGAAGCAGGTTAACGACGCGATTTGGGTGGTCGTGGATCGTTTGACCAAAGTGACTCATTTCATCCCAAATCAGATAGAGGACATCGTGGAGAAGCTGTTAGAGTTGTATATTCGCAACATTGTGCGACTACATTGGATTCCTAAGAGTATAGTTAGTGATCGTGATGGACGTTTCACGTCCAAAGACTAGAGGTTGGTTCAGAAGAGTCTGAGCACAAAGCTCAAGTTCAGTACGGCACTCCATCCTCAAACCGATGGGCAAACCAAAAGAACAAATCATACAATGGAGGATATGTTGAGAATGTGTGCCCTCGATTTTGGGAAAAAGTGGGAAGATCACCTCTTCATTGTGGAGTTTGCTTATAAAAATATCTACCAGGCAAGTATAGAGATGGCGTCATACGAAGCTTTATATTGGAGGTGGTGTCGAACACCGATTTCTTGGACAGAGGCGGGAGACACAAAACTTTTGGGAAAAGAAGTGGTGGATGATGCATGCGAGTTGGTGCGAACTATTCAGAAGTGCAAGAAGGTTGCTCAGAATCGGCAAGCGAAGTATTTTAATGCTCACCATAGGAATGTGGAGTTCGCGGTAGGCGACTGGGTCTATCTAAAGATCAAGTCGTTCAAAGGCATTTCGCGGATTCGCCGACTCAAGAAGCTGAGTCCGAGGTTTTTGGGACCGTTCGAGATTATATAACATATTGGAGAAGCAGCTTACCGGTTAGCGTTTTCCATAGCGCTAAGTGGATTACATGATGTCTTTCATGTCTCCGTCTTGAGGAAAGCCTTGGTGGAGTCTAGTGTTGTGGTCGAGTCGGCGACGGTGCCGATAAAAGAGGACTTGAGGACGAAGGTCCGTCCAGTTAGCTTAGAGGATTCAGAAGTTCAGTAGTTGCGGAACAATGAGGTTAAGCTCGTAAAGGTGCATTGGGACAACTGCAGGCGAGATGAGTTCTCTTGGGAGCGTGAGCAAGCAATGCGAGAAGACTTCCCAAAACTCTTTTTGTCAGGTATGTTGTTTGTATAAAGTTGTTGTGATAATGTTTTAATTTGTTGCAACAATTTTCTTGCAATCTTCCTGTATGAAGAATAATTTCGAGAACGAAATTCTTTAAGGGGGAGGAGTTGTAACACCCCAGTTTTTCCGAAAGTTCAATCTCTGGAGGTAACTGTTCGACGAACTCGAGGTAGTTCGACAAACGTCAAAGGTCGTTCGACGAACTCAAGGCAGTTCGATGAACTCAAGGTAGTTCGACGAACGTCGAAGGCTGTTCGACGAACTCAATGGACGTTCGATGAACTCGAAGGCCGTTCATCGAGCTCTGTCCGTTCGACGAAATTTTGGTTTAGATGTGGAGCCGTTCGACGAAAGTCGAAGGTTGATGTGTAAGCCATTCGACGAAAGTCGAAGGCTAAATTATGGAGTTCCGTAATCTGAATTTCTAGCCGTTCGATTTCACTTCATAACTGATCACAGGGCCCAGGATCCTCTACCCAAAGGGCTTAAGAAGGGTTGAGCGGTATTTCTCCCTCATTTCGTCTATTTTCTGGGTTAAGGTTAGGGTTTGAGAGTTGGAGAACGTAGGAGGAAGAAAGAGAGCTTTCTCCGCCATTGACGGAGCTTCGGAGCTCTGATCATCGTTTCGAGGCCAGATCCGTTGAGAGGACTCTGAGGCGCTCGTTTTCATCCGTGCAAGGCAAGGATTCCATGGCTAGGAAGAGGGGTCGTAAGGAAACGACATTTCTCCTCTCGGTTTTAGGATGCGTGCATGACATCCATTTTCTTCTTATTTTCTTTCAAGCTTTTAGGCACCGGATCTCTCAAATGAGAGGGGTTCGGTTCGCCTTGGTTAAAGAGGAGCCACCGGGTCGATTGTGTCCATCCCCGGCATGATAATGCATTAGAAATCCGCTCCGTTAGTGGATTAGGCATTGTGGGTGAAGCCGTAGTCACGACCGTTACTCCGACAGTGATGTTGCATATCGAGCCTTAAGAATTTTGGTAGAAATCCGTTGCGGCAAGATGCCGTTTGTGATGTATGTCCCCCTTTTTCGAGTGAGTACGTGTAGCCAAAACCGAACAGAGTTAGCTCGTTGATCATCTTGTGAAATTTTAACATTTGAATCAAATATACAGAACAAAGATAATAAGGTCTACAAAATTTTCTATGACCGTATTCACAATCTCATTGCACTTAGTATGAAGGCATGATCTATAAAAGGCCTACAGAAACCCAAAATCAGCAATGCATGAAGTGATAAATCAAGCGAAGGTCAGTAGAAGTTCTAAGTGGGGAGAGGCCTCACGGTTGCCTGAGATTGTTCCGAAGACATCCTCAATGAGTCGATAAAAAATAACATTAAGAAGAGAAGAAATTCTCTATAGTTGCTGACTTCAATTTACCAAGAACCATAATTTAATTCATTCGCAATCAGCCAGGTATTAAAGCAGTAGTCGATGTCCCTCACAGTAGAACATCAAAGTTAATGCAAGGTTTGGGTTAGAGATTACCATGGAATTGAGAAGAAGAGGAGAGAAGCAAAATGCATGGGTTGCCTGATCATATAAGTTGTAGCCATACGCAGTAAACCAAGCTGAGTTATGCTGTCGCACAGGTGGCCTCCTCCCCAAGGGCAAAGCATCTCCCTAGAATAGAGTTGCTCGCAAAGGGAGGTTTGCGCATCGGCGGGTTTGATGGTGGCACCGGGGAAAAGAACAATGGAGTCACTTGATGAACTCCTCCCCTAAATCTTAGCTCTCATGCACCGGTAGTGAAAATGAAAAAAATAAATAGAAAAAGACGGTGTGAGAAACCCTTACCTAGAGGCTGTAGGGGAAAATGAAGAGCACAGCAAGAACACAAGGAAGAACACAGTAAAAGCAACACATTACTTCATAAAATAACTTAAAAATAACACCAACATGCCAAGCCACCCAACACGGGTGAAAATGAAGAAGTTCCTGGATTCCACACCTTTCAACCAAAGGAAACACCGGGCTTAAATAGTAGTAGACCCGGTCAAAATACAAACACAAAACAACAAAATAAACACACACCCCAAACCATAAAAGAGGGCAACAGCTGGCAATATTGGAGAAAGAGCCCAGCTTAGCTTAACTTGGCAATGTCTGACTTCTGTTTCTTCTTTGCAGATGCCGCGCAGGGGTCTTCTTCCTTCTTCGATGCTTCTTCTTCTTCGATGCTTCTTCTTCTTCCTTCTTCGATGCTTCTTCTTCTTTCGGAGGATCGGAACCTCCCTCTGATACCATGTAGGGGAAAATGAAGAGCACAGCAAGAACACAAGGAAGAACACAGTAAAAGCAACACATTACTTCATAAAATAACTTAAAAATAACACCAACATGCCAAGCCACCCAACACGGGTGAAAATGAAGAAGTTCCTGGATTCCACACCTTTCAACCAAAGGAAACACCGAGCTTAAATAGTAGTAGACCCGGTCAAAATACAAACACAAAACAACAAAATAAACACACACCCCAAACCATAAAAGAGGGCAACAGCTGGCAATATTGGAGAAAGAGCCCAGCTTAGCTTAACTTGGCAATGTCTGACTTCTGTTTCTTCTTTGCAGATGCCGCGCAGGGGTCTTCTTCCTTCTTCGATGCTTCTTCTTCTTTCTGCTTGGACAGGTTCAGATCTTTGCTCCTTTTAGTAAGCGGATCTTCACCGGTGCTGCCTGGATTATCTCCCAACACCCTCTCGTAATCCAAGCAGCTTCTGATCTTGATTTTGTCCCCGAGATCCGTAAAGATCGGAGCCGACAGAGGTTTGGTAAAAACATCGGCTAATTGATCCTTGGCTGCACAATATTTTACATCAATTTCTTGTTTATTCACGAGATCCCGGGTATAGTGAAGCTTGATTTCTAGGTGCTTGGTTCGTTTGTGAAAAACTGGGTTTTTGGCTAGGGCAATAGCAGAGGTGTTATCGACCCGAATTTCGGTAGGTCCGACACCATTCGGCATAACTTCTGAGATCAAACTTCTTAACCACATAACTTCTCTGGCTGCATCACATAGGGCTGTATACTCCGCTTCGGTTGAGGAAAGGGCAACGGTTTTTTTGTTTCATGGAGCACCAAGAAATTGGATTGGAACCAAGGAACATGATGAAACCGCTTGTACTCCTTCTGTCGTCTGAGCATCCGGCCCAATCGCTATCGGAAAAACCCATAAGCTTGAAGCTCTCTTTCTTCTCATATCTCAACCCCAAATTTCTAGTTCCATTGACATATCGCAGAATGCGTTTGGCTGCTGTTAGGTGCCGGACACTGGGGGCCTGCATGAATCTCGATACGATGCTAACAGCTAGCTCAATATCAGGGCGAGTATTAGTTAAATAAATCAATGATCCCACTATGCTCCTGTAATGTTCTGCATTAGTCTTCTCTTCCCCATCTTCCTTACTCAGTTTTTCACCCACAGTCATGGGAGTGGCAGCAGGGTTGGAATTGTCCATGTTGAACTTGAGTAAAATCTCTTCAGCATATCTGCCCTGTGTGATGCTGATGACTCCTGGGAGTTGATGTATTTGCAATCCTAGAAAATACCGAGTGAGGCCCATGTCAGTCATCTCAAATTTCGAAGTTATGTGCCTACGAAACTCAGTAATTTCATCAGTGTCTGAGCCCGTGATTAACAAATCGTCCACATACACACATACAATCACCACCTTGTCTTCTCTTCTCTTCACATACAATCCTGGATCACTTACTGTTTTATTAAATCCCATCTGCATTAAGTTGATGTCCAGCTTGTGGTTCCATGCCCTTGGAGACTGCTTAAGACCATATAGAGCTTTTTTCAGACGCAGAACCTTGCTCTCTTGGCCTGGAACTTCATATCCTGGCGGTTGGCTAACATAAATCTCCTCCTCAATTTCACCATTCAAAAAGGCTGACATAACGTCCATTTGATAAATTGGGAACCCGTAATGAGTGGCAATGGCTAGCAGAACTCGGATGGACTCAAATCTAACAACTGGAGAGAAAGTTTCAAAAAAGTCTATTCCCTCTCTTTGTGTGAAACCTCTTGCCACAAGTCTGGCTTTATACTTTAGCACGTTTCCTTCTTCATTATACTTTACTTTGTATATCCACTTTAGGCTGATAGTCTTTCTTCCAGGTGGGAGGTCAGTGACTTCCCAGGTTTGATTTTTATTTATCATGTTAAGTTCATTGTTCATGGCTGTGATCCAATTTTGATCTTTGGCTGCTTCAGAATAGCACACTGGCTCCTGGACAAACATACAAGCATTGCATTGTTCATACACTTCTGATACAAGCTTATACCTGGGTGGCGGTGATGGAGATGATGACTCAGCAAGCAGGTCTGGTCCTTGGTCTGCCACAGCACCGGCGCTGTGGATACCACGATCAATATCCTCATCAGGGGTTGGTGCATCCATAGACCTGGCTGGGCTGGATGGCTGAGAGATTGTCACACCTTCACCGGAGTACTCCTCAGCAACCGCCGGCTGAACAACCTGATCCGGAGCCACATCCCAGGTCCAGCCACTGGATTCATCTACGATAACGTTTCTGGCAATTAGAAATTGTTTGGTGTCGGGATTATATATACGGTAAGCTTTGGAATGAAGGCTATAGCCTAAAAATACTCCTCTTATCCCTTTCTCAGCTAGCTTGTCTCTTGATTTTGAGTGATTCAGGGTATATACCAGACTTCCAAAAATTTTGAAATGGGTTATGTTTGGCTTACTTCCTGTCCATGCTTCATATGGAGTAGTTTTAGACAAAAAACGACATGGGGCTCTATTTAAAATATATACGGCTGTATTCACAGCTTCTCCCCAATATGGTTTGGGTAATTTTTTTTCACTTAACATGCATTTAGCCATTTCAACTATGGTTCGATTTCTTCTTTCCGATACTCCATTTTGTTCTGGAGTGGCAGCCACGGTTAACTCTTGCCATATGCCATGCTCTTGACAATAAGAAGTAAAAGCATTGCTTGTGAATTCGCCCCCTCTGTCAGTTCTAATGGTGCTAATTTTGGAATTAATCTGGGTTTCCACTTGGGCTTTAAACACTTTAAATTTTTGTAAAGCTTCAGACTTGGAGTTTAGCAGGTAGAGCCACATCATTCTAGTAAAATCATCTACAAGGAGAAGGAAGTAATGCTTACCTGAGAGGGTGGCTGTCCTAGAAGGGCCCCAGAGATCGGCATGGACCAGCTCCAGGGGCCTGTTAGTCCTTCTGGAGGCAGTTTGAGGATGGGGCAACTTGTGGATTTTGTTCATAGCACACTCAGAGCACACATGATCCCCTTCTTGTAGTTTTGGTAGCCCAACCACCAGCTGCTTAGTTTGCAATTTTCTCAAATCTTTTAAGTTGAGATGTCCATATCTGTGATGCCATTTAACTGTTTCCGGTATTGTAGCGGCCAACAATCCTCTTTCGCACTGTGGAAGCGTGATGGGGAAAACTTTGTTTGAGGACATATGGACTTTGGCCACAATTTTGGTAGTGTGTTTATCCAAAATAGTGCACAATTGATCTTCAAACACAAGTTTGTACCCCTTGTTCATGAGCTGCCCCACACTCAACAAATTTTGAGCTAGCCCGGGCACATATTGAACATCTGATATCTTCATAATTTTTCCATTTTTTGATTTAACTGCAATGGTCCCCTTACCTTGGATCACCTTGGATGAACCATCTCCCAGCAAAACCTGAGAAGAAGACAGCTCATCGAAGTAAACGAACACCTCCCGGTTGTTCGTCATATGATTTGAGCATCCGCTATCTAAATACCAGACATCATCAAATTGTTTTCCTTTGGCATCACACGTATAGAATACATAGTCTTCATCTTGTTCTTGCTCACCAAATTTTGCTTCTTCTGTGACAGGGGGAGACACTTTTTGAAATGGGCAGTCTTTGTTAAAATGGGTTGGTCTTGGACACTTTTTGCATTTGTAGAAACAATCAATAGCCTCATGATTAGTTCTCCTGCACAGTTGACAAAATCTATGTGGTTTCTTGGAAAATTTGCTAAGATTTGCTTCTTTTGAACTATCTTGTGCACAATGCTCTGGCTGAATGACCATCTTGCTCTGAAATGCTTGCTCAAGATGCTGTTGTTCAAATCTTTTCATTCTTTCTTCATGCGATTGTAATGACCCCATTAAGTCGGTCATGGATAAACGATTGACATCCTTTGCCTCCTCTATGGCAGTAATCACATACGCATAGCGTTGGGTGAGAGTTTTTAAAACTTTTAGCACAATTTTTCTTTCATCTATTGTGTCCCCATAACTTTTAATTTGATTTGTGAGAGATGTTATTCTAGAGAAGTACGAAAGAGCATTATCATCCTCTTTCATGCAGAGGGTGTCAAATTCTTGCCATAAATTTTGAAGTTTGAAAGACACTACCTTTTCCGACCCCTGGAAGTCATTCTTAAGGATGTTCCATGCCTCTTTAGCTGATTGAGCACCCATAATCCTTGGGAAAATGCTCCTCCCAATCCCTTGTTGGATGTATAGGAGGGCCTTTGCATCCCGTTTTTGATTCTCTGCGTGCTCCTTCAGTTGAGAAGCATCCCATGAAGTTTCAGGATCCTCGGCGGAAGGTTGAGTGTATCCAACTTGGATTAAATCCCACAGACCTTGAGACAAAAATAGGGTTCGCATTTGCACATGCCAGAAATCGAAGGCCTCTCCTTCGAACACAGGCACTCCACTCGGTGAGTGGAGGAATAACGGGGTGGATGAAGATGATGCCATATGAAGAAAATGGGGAACAGAGGAACGTGAAATATCAGATAGATACTACACGAGGTGCAGTGAACGATCCCACAACTTTTCTGATGGCGGATTCAAACACACACACAACCTCCCTCTGATACCATGTAGGGGAAAATGAAGAGCACAGCAAGAACACAAGGAAGAACACAGTAAAAGCAACACATTACTTCATAAAATAACTTAAAAATAACACCAACATGCCAAGCCACCCAACACGGGTGAAAATGAAGAAGTTCCTGGATTCCACACCTTTCAACCAAAGGAAACACCGGGCTTAAATAGTAGTAGACCCGGTCAAAATACAAACACAAAACAACAAAATAAACACACACCCCAAACCATAAAAGAGGGCAACAGCTGGCAATATTGGAGAAAGAGCCCAGCTTAGCTTAACTTGGCAATGTCTGACTTCTGTTTCTTCTTTGCAGATGCCGCGCAGGGGTCTTCTTCCTTCTTCGATGCTTCTTCTTCTTTCTGCTTGGACAGGTTCAGATCTTTGCTCCTTTTAGTAAGCGGATCTTCACCGGTGCTGCCTGGATTATCTCCCAACAGAGGCAACACTCTTCCAATAATGCCAAGGTTTACCCTGAATCAGAAGGCAACACTCTATCCAGAATGATCTCCAATCTAAACGTCCAGGGTGTGTAGATGTGGGAGAGAGAGGGGGAGGGAGGGAGGAGGCGTTCTGACGTTAGGTTGGCGAGTGGTATAGAGCGGGGAGCAGCGGCGCGTGAGGGTGTCGCGGAACAAGTTTCACGTGAGGATTTGTTGAAGGCAGCAGGGGTTTTTTATTTGTTTTCGCCGACCACAGCAGAAATTGAAGAAAGGTTTGATAGAAATCTATTTTGAATTCAACGGTGGAGATTGTTTGTGTCTTTTTTCCTTATTAGGAATGTCTTATTTATCTTGTCTTTTTAATATAGTAATATATATATTATTTATTGAAAGGTGAGAGAGAAAGAGAGTGGGAGAGAAAGGGGCGATGAGAGAGAGAGAGGGAGGAGAGAGGGAGGGGAGAGAGAAGAGCGGTGAGAGTGATAGCTTGCAATATCAAGGTGTCACGTATCATCAAATTATAACATAGAAATAATTACCAAAACTCCCTTAGCATAATGACAGATTGCACCCCTCTTATTATGAATTTACAAAAACCTACTATAAATATTACAAAACATAATATTAGGGGGAGATATTAAAATGTCATATTAAATTTAATATTAATATAGGAGCATCACGCTAAGCCCGTGTCGAGGAGGGCGAACGTCGCCTGGTTGCAGCCGAAGGTCGCATGGTTGCGGGCGAAGGCCGTCTTAGAGCATCGAGCACGGGCGTAGCTCGTGCGAGATGCTCGTGTGTGTATATATATACATATTTAAATTTATGTATGTATATATACATATAAATATATATATATATATATATATATATATAGTTTATTAACTGGACATCTACTTCATTACAGCGGGGCGGTCGGCAGCTGCGAGCTCGCCGGTGGCCGGCCGCCCTGGCATGGGCGGACCTAACAACCGCTGTCTATTTCGAGTATAGACAGCGGTTTATATATAAAACGTTGTCTACTCTACCCTAATAAATAGGCAGCGGTTTATATATAAACTACTGTCTATTCTACCCTGAACCCTAAAATAGACAGCGGTTTAATTATATAGTCTATTTTAGGGTTCATGATATATATAAACCGTCATCTCCTTTTTTTTAGCGACGACCTTCTCCTTCTCCAACAGGCGCCTCGACTGGTGACTCGACCGACAACTCTCTTCTGACCTTCTTCTCCGACAGTCCGACAGCCGTGAGTCGACAGGCTTCAAGCAGGTATTACATTATCACTCTTTAATTCTTTATTTCGGTCATCAAAACTTGATCTTAAATCTTTATACTATTTGGTGTTCATGGATCACTGTATTATTTTTTATTTTCTTTTCAATTTTGAACAATTTGATGTTTTTTATTATTGTTGGCTGATCTTTGAAGAGTGGCAATTTAGGTAGGACTAATCTTTAAACTTTATTTTAGATCCTCATGGAAAAATTTTTTAAGAGAAAAGCAAGCATAGAATCAGTTGTTTCTTCCAGTAAAGTTGTATGTCCACGATTAGAACTCAATTTAGACGAGAATCCTGCAGACCCGTGATTACGAAAGAATATTTAAGACTATGATCCAAATGATAGAGAGAATGTTCGAAGGTGGTATCTACAAAAAAAAGCTTTCCAACCAAAAAATCATAATTTCCCGATTAGACTTATTGGAAACGATCCACGTATATTTATTCATTCTTAATTTGAGGAATACAGTTACTGGTTGGAGTATAGCATAGTAAAAGATGCTACATTCTACTTATGTTACTATATATTCAAGCCCGAGCATGGTGACCAAGGAGGAGGAGATGCTTTTGTTATTGATGGTTTCATAAATTGGAAACATAAAGATAGGTTGGATGTTTATGTTGAAAATCATAGTAGTATCCATAACAAATGCTTGAGGGCTTGTCTTGACTTGATGAACCAAAAACAATACATTGAAGTTGCTTTGTACACTCAATCTGAACAAGCTCAAAATGATTACCGCACCCGTCTGGAAGCTTCATTGGATTGTATTAGATTTCTTTTAAAGCAAGGATTAGCATTTCGTGGTCACGATGAATCTGAAGAATCAGGCAATCGAGGAAATTTTCTAGAACTTCTTCAATTTCTTGCAATTCATAATGAAAACATCAATAAAGTTGTACTACAGAATGCTCCCGAAAATCTTAAATTAGTAGCACCAAGTATCCAAAGAGATATTATCCAAGCTGCAGCAATAGAGACTACAAATATCATCATTAAAGAGATTGTACAAGCTGAGTTGTTTTCTATGTTAGTTGATGAAGCTCGTGATTCCTCTGTTAAAGAACAAATGGCTATAGCTCTACGTTATGTTGACAAGAATAGAAGGATAATTGAGCGCTTTTTGGACATTATCCATGTTGAAAATACGAGCGTTTCATCACTTAAGCTAGCGATTGAGCATTTTTTGCTAAAAATGGGTTGAGTCTATCAAGCTTATGAGGACAAGGATACGATGGAGTTAGTAATATGCAAGGTGAATTC
Organism: Platanthera zijinensis; assembly: GCA_039513925.1. Lineage (NCBI taxonomy): Eukaryota > Viridiplantae > Streptophyta > Magnoliopsida > Asparagales > Orchidaceae > Platanthera > Platanthera zijinensis. The sequence goes on along the minus strand of CM077080.1, from coordinate 152,663,190 downwards.
AATGGTCTAAAATCATTGATTATGGAAGAAAATCAATCCGTCTATTATGTCCATTGTTTTGCTCATCAACTTCAGTTAACACTTGTTGCGGTCACAAAAAACACAAAAAGATTTGTTCTTTTTTTTAGCATGGTGGCAATTATTACAAACATTATTGGGGCATCTTGCAAGCGTAGAGACATTCTCCGGGAGAAGCAATTTATAAAGGTTGTTGAAAAAATATCTGGTGATGAAGTTGTAAAAGGGAGAGGTTTAAATCAAGAAATTTTTTTGAAAAGAGCAGGAGACACAAGATGGAACTCGCATTATAGAACTCTTCTGAGTTTAATTTGCTTATTCTCATCAGTTATTGATGTGCTTGAGATTATTGAAGAGGATGACACACTTTCAGAGCAAAAAGCTGAAGCGAGTGAATTACTGAATGTTATGCAGTGTTTTGAATTTATATTCCAACTCCACTTAATGAGAACTATCTTAGGGATCACTAATGATTTATTACAAGCATTACAAAGGAGCGATCAAGGCCTTGTAAATGTCATGACTCTTATCAAAATTTCCAAGCTACGGTTACAAACATTGAGGGACAATGGATGAGATTCTTTACTTCATGAGGTAACTCTTTTCTGCAACAAACATGAAATTATTGTTTCAAATATGAAAGATAAATTTGTTGCACGTGAAATATCAAGACGTAAATCTGAAGATACTTCAAGCCTTCATCTTTATCGTGTGGAATTATTTTATACGGTCATAGATCTACTACTTGTCGAGTTAAATAATCGATTTGATGAAGTGAATATTGAATTGCTTTTATGTAAGGCAAGTTTGGATCCAAGTAATGGATTTTTTGCATTTGATAAGCACAAACTGATTCAATTTGTTGGGCATTATCCCATGGACTTTTATCTAGTTGAATTAATGGAGCTCGATAATCAGCTTGAAAATTATATTTTGGATATTCGCTCAAACGATGACTTTGCAGAGGTGATTGGTCTTTGAGGATTAGCTATGCGACTGGTTGAATTGAAGAAGGATGTTCTTTATCCATTGGTGTTTTTGCTTGTGAAGCTCGTGTAAGACCCCCCTCCCGGAACACAAAACACGGCACGAGAGGGGTCTTATGCCCAGAACAGCCGCCTTGCGGTAACACTAACACTCGGGCTAGCCTGTACCACAAGACGCTTATCCTGCCGGCTACAACCAATATCAACATATAAATGTCAACCCAACCATAATAATAAAAGGAAGTCAATCCACACTAAGCATGAGTTCATAAGCACAGTAAAAGAGAAGCTAAACAAGCTTCTACATAATCAGAGTACGGAAATAGAATTGCCCCGAAGGGCTAAAACAAAATCTCTCTCACTCACATCTGTAACCGACGGTAGCGACGGTACCGTCCCTTCAGGCCCTGTCGTCCTGGCCTGGCTGTCCAGCTGCATAGCCTGCTGCTCCACCTGCGGGGTTTCCTCCTAAAAAGGAAGACGTAGCAACCGTTAGTCATAAAGACTAAGTGGCTTCACATCCGCTCCCCCGGCGACTCCTCGGCACCGGGCGTAGAAAGGAACAGGTACAATATAAATAAAATAGTAGTACAAGCAGGTGAAGTATATAAATCATAGGTAGTAATAAAAGTAGTGTATAAATGAATAAGCTCTTATTCTATAATTCTACCATCTATAGTAGCAAGAGAGTATAATGTTATAACAGTAAGTAACTCAACTTATATGAATGTCCATACAAGCATATAATTTGAGGGTCGTTCAGCAATAAGTAACTCATCGTATAGGAGTGCCCATACAAACTTATACGATGAGGGTCTTGTGTATGTAATGAAGTGCAAAGCTATGTATGCAATGCAATGACACACCCATGATCAAGCATATGCAATCTCTATGTTGACACAGACTTATAGTTCCCACTATTCGAGCAGGTAGCTAACCTCTCAGGCGTCAACCGTCGTGGCCAAACGGTGACAGTAGAGCGGGCATCTACACTACAAGGATGGTCTCCACACTACCTGGCCTAGGCCTCCGTACGCCTCAATGCTAAGAACATAACAGCGGAGCTCACATGCGTACTACGGCTCAGCGGGTTCTCTTGGGTAAATGTGCACCAAGATCCTAGCCCCGAACTGGCCTATGTGTGACACGGAAGGAGCCTCAGAAATGAACACGAGGACCGAGCCCAACCGTTCACTTGGCACGGAAGGAGCCTCGGGATGCGAACACCGAGGACCAAGCCCAACTGTCCAAGGTCTAGCTGTCAACTCCCATCGGTGTGACGATTGGCGAGCCCGTAGACCTGCCACACTATCCTTAACCCGAGATTACGACACCACGTGTCGACTCACACCACATGCAATTCCACAATATCGTGGCATGGAAGGAGCCTCGGGACGTGAACACCGAGGACCAAGCCCAACCATCCATCAAATACGGGAGGAGCCTCGGGACATGAACACCAAGGGCCAAGCCCAACCGTCCAACTTTACTCATCTCAATCTCATTCCATAGCGACGGTCAACACCGCACTTGTTACTTCTACAATGCTACCCTTAGGGAGACAACACTCTAAGCATTGGATTACTAATTCCCTTTTTATCCATTCAACATACATCATGGCCATACTTAAAACATTTATACATCTATCAATTTATAACTACCCATTTATGTCAGGCCCTTTCCTTCAATTAGGCTTGTCCACAACTCATTATACGAATTCAGATTGATAACCTCAACTTATCATATCACTATGATGATTTTATCGAAAGAGTTCACTCAAGCCTCGAGTTGGATCGCAACATTAAATTCCACCAAATCGCATTCCACGTTAAACAGCTCAGAATTTAGGTGCAGCCTTAATCCGGGCAGCAACTTCGACCAAAGATTCCCGAGGCTACAGAAATCTGACGAGTGCGTGTAACCACTCGTTGGAAATATAATTTCAAGGGATACAACTTTTGTGTTTAGTTAAAGGCCCAGATTTGATCACATCACACCAGAAATTCACTCGAAGCCTGCTGCGTACAGGATACAGATTTCCTGGGTGGAATTTCCCCCAATTGCAGCAGATTCGAACTGACTTTCCCGTGGCTATAGGTATCTCCTAGAAACGTGCAACCACTCGTTGGAAAGATAATTTCGAGGTCTACGACTTTCATGTTGAGGCAAAAACCCATATCTGGCCAGAACACCCCCGAAATTGGCCACAAAAGGTCGCTGCGTGCAGAAAACAGATTCCTGCACGCATCTTAAGGCGAGATGAACGACATCCGTTCATCTTCCTCCTTGCACCAATCTCCCAAAACTCCTCCAGAAAATCGTCCACCCTTATTCACCCACACAAAGCCATATTTCTCCATGAATCCCTCTCTCATCTTCACTTTGAAGAATGAAGAGGTTTGAGGGGATTAAGCCTAGAAAATGACCTAGGCATGGCTTTTCCCTAAGAAATCTCCTCCTCACCATCAAGACTCTAAGGAGTCGATATCTCTCCTAGAATATTAACTACAGATATAGCACTAAGGGAGAGGGGAGGAAGCTCACCTCGTTTCCAGCGGTAACACCATTTCCGGCCATGGATCTAGTCATTCTTCTTTACGGCATCTCTTGCTTGGTGCAGTTGTTCTTAACGGCAAAGGAAGAAGAGAGAGAGAGAGAGAGAAGGCCGCCTCCAGGAACTCCGACTGCTTCCCTTGGCTCCGTCGATTTCGCGAGGTCCACGATGACGGCAAGAACGATCGGCAGGGATGGCTAGGGTTCGGTTTTATCTCCTCTTATAAATAGATGTATTAGGTTAAATCCTTCCGCCACGTGTCAACGCCCCATTGGACCGCCCCTAATGGGTCATATTGAAGTGACCCGGTCCAAGGAATCTGTAAAAGTAGAGAGAAAACGACTAGAAAACAAGCCGGAACTTTGAATAATGAAAATTTTATTATCCAAAAAGATATCATTTACAAAGGTATGACCTCCCTTTTATAGAATGGAGGAGATCGAGGAGAGTACAAACTAACAATGTGGGACTAAATAAATGTACAAAGACTGGGTGGTTTGATATGTACAGACCGCACAGTCCGCGCGGTTAGATAACAGGCTAACCGCCCGGACAGACCAGAGGGAGATGCAGAAGGAGACGGCTAGACTGCCAGACCGCCAGACCGCCAAATATCCAAGTCGTTGTAGACAAACCGCTAGACCGCCGAACCATAGCAGCAACCACCTGGATATGCAACTGCTGGAGAGAAGCCGCTAGACCGCACAGTCAACAACTCGCCAGATCCAAACCGCTAGACCGCACAGTCAACAATCCGCCAGGTCCAAACCGCAGACCGCCCGGTCTCATGCTTCAACACTCCCCCTCAAGCTGGAGCATAGATATCAATCATGCCCAGCTTGTCACAGATGTGGAAGAATGAAGTAGAAACCGGCTTGGTAAAGATATCCGCCAGCTCTTTATCAGAGGTGACGAACGGAGTGCAAATCTGTCCCTTCAAGACTTCTTCCCGGATGAAATGGCAGTCAACTTCTATATGCTTCGTTCTCTCATGGAAGACCGGATTTTGAGATATGTATATAGCGGCCTTGTTATCACAGAACATAGGAAGAGGATAGTCGTAGACCTCTCCTAGGTCAAACATGAGAGCCCTCATCCATTTTAGTTCACACGTGGTTGACGCCATACTCCGATATTCAGCTTCTGCACTCGACCTTGAGACAACAGACTGCTTCTTGCTCTTCCAACTCACAAGATTACCTCCAATAAAGGTGCAAAACCCAGATGTAGACTTCCGATCACCTTTATCATCCGCATAGCTTGAGTCTGAATAGGCTTCAACTCTCAGATGACCATGCTTCTGAAAGAGTAACCCTTTTCCTGGTGCTGCTTTGACATACTCTAATATCTTTAAGGTAGATTGAAGATGACATTCCCTGGGAGCCTGCATGAACTGACTAACCTTGCCTACAACATATGAGATGTCGGGTCTGGTCACTGTGAGATAAATGAGTTTGCCTACCAGACGTCTATACCTCGTGACATCAGATACAAGAGGTGAGTCATCTGTCCATGTCTTGTCTTCTCCAGTAGCCATGGGATACCGAGCTGGTTTGGCACCGGTCAGTCCTGCATCTTGTAGAAGATCAAGAGCATACTTCCATTGAGAGAGGACCAGCGAGTCAGGCTTCCGAGAGATTTCTATCCCCAAAAAGTACTTTGGGGAGCCCATGTCCTTCGTAACAAGGTGTTGACGGAGGTGTTTCTTTGTTAAGTCCACCCCAGCTTGGTCATCGCCGGTCAGAAGAATATCGTCTACATAAACTGCCAAAACCACAAGGCCCGATGCGGTTTTGCGAATAAACAGAGAGTGATCAGCTGAACTTCTCGCAAAGCCAATAACAGCCACAATGCTACTGAACTTGTCGAACCATGCCCGAGGGCTCTGTTTTAGTCCATAGATGGCCTTCTTCAACTGACATACACGTGTCTCCCCCTGAGCAACATACCCCGGAGGTTGCTCCATGTAAACATCCTCGTGAAGATCCCCATATAGAAAAGCATTTTTGACATCAAGCTGAGAAATAGGCCAATCCCGGTTGACGGCCACAGAGAGAAGAACACGGATGGTGCTGAGGCGAGCAACTGGGGAAAACGCATCAAAGTAGTCAACCCCATAAGTCTGAGTATAGCCTTTGGCCACCAGTCGGGCCTTGTAGCGTTCCACAGAGCCATCGGGGCGAAATTTCACAACAAACACCCAGCGACAGCCAACCACATCAGTGCCCACTGGTGGAGAAACAAGGGTCCAGGTACCGCGTTCAGTAAGAGTGGCGATTTCCTCATCCATGGCAGATTTCCAGTGAGGAATAGCAAGAGCCTCCTGGTAGGTGCGAGGAGTAGTAGTAGCCGAGATCGCCAAAGCAAAATGCCTGCGAGAAGGAGTAAGCTGATCATAGGAAACAACAGCCGCAAGCGGATGTTGGGTGCACGCCCGCACCCCTTTGCGAAGAGCAACAGGGAGATCGAGGTCGTCTGGAGCCTCAGGAACCGGAGCGTCCGTGGCGGAGAAGGCTGGCCCGGGACTTGAGAGAGACGGCGGTGGAGAAACGGGAGAAGGGGAAAGGGGTATAACAGGTAGGGGAGGCGGAGCAGACATGGGAGGGGAGACGTCGATATGCGTGGAAGGAACACAAGGTAATGGCGGAGAGGAAGAGAGGTCAGGAGGAGATGGAGATGAGAAGTAGGAAGCATTTTCAAAGAAGGTGACGTCCGCGGAAACAAACTGTTTTCGCAGAATGGGGTCAAAGCAACAATAGCCTTTTTGAGTGGTGGAGTAACCCAAAAAGACACATTTGGTGGAGCGGGGGGAAAGTTTATCCCGGGTAGCGGACGGTGCATGCACAAATGCCGTACACCCAAAGATACGAAGGGGGAGAGGAAAGGGTTCCTTGCCGGGGTAGAGAATGGAGAAGGGAGTCTTGCCATGAAGGACAGTAGAGGGAATACGATTGATGAGATAGCAGGCAAGAACAACAGCATAGCCCCAATAGGAGCGAGGCACATGCATCTGCGTCATAATAATGCGAGAGACGTCGAGGAGATGACGGTTTTTACGCTCCGCCACCCCATTTTGTTGGGAGGTGTAAACACAGCTGGTCTGATGGAGAAGACCATGTTGCATACAAAAGGAGGAAAACTCATGACTAAGGTATTCTTTAGCATTGTCAGAGCGAAGAAATTTAATAGAAACCTCAAATTGAGTTTTAATCATATTATAAAAAGTTTGCCATACAGAAAAGAGTTCAGAGCGATCTTTTAACAGATACACCCAAGTACATCGAGAGAAATCATCAATAAAAGTTACAAAATAAGAGCTACCCCGACCAACGGTGAGAGTAGGAGCAGGTCCCCAGACATCAGAATGAATGAGATCAAAGGGGCGAGAGGAACCACGACCTTGCTTTGGAGGGAAGGGGGAACGATGATGTTTGCCCAACTGACATGCGTCACAGTCGAGCGGAGGACCCGTGGAAGGTAAGTGGGGAAGAAGCTGACGAAGAATCCGAGCTGGAGGATGGCCAAGGCGAAGATGCCATTGAAGCAGGTCGGTGGACGAGGAAGAGAAGGCGGACAGAGCAGAGACATTGTCGAGGAAGTAGAGGCCGCCGCTCTCAGTCCCAGTAGCAATCGTCCGCTGGGTCCTCGGGTCCTGAAAACAACAAGAAGAAGGAGTGAATAAGACGGAGCACTGAAGTTGCTTGCATAAGGTAGTAATAGAGAGTAAGTTGCAGGGAAATTTCGGGACATAGAGAGTGTCCATTAAACAAAGCGACGGGGTAACTTGCACCATGCCCGTCCCATGAACTGGGGACGGAGAACCATCCGCAACAAGAACTGGGGGTAACCGATCATGTGTTTCAAGAAGAGAGAAACATTGAGGATTGCCGGTCATGTGATTTGTAGCACCAGAGTCAATCAGCCATTTACCTTGGGTAACGACGTGAGCACTACCTGAGGTCGTGGCCACAGAGGCAGAGGGCCGAGAGGAAGAATCAGCAGAGGGGCGAAGGTGAGGGTGTTTTTGCCAGCAGCGGTCAACAGTGTGGCCGGTACGACCACAATGAGAACAAAGAAACCTGGACAGTCCGCGCGGCCCGGTGTGACTACGGCCACTAGTGCCGCCCCGCTGAGTTTGGAGAGCATGGGTCTCTGGTGGAGGAGGGGAGGCCAACAGAGGGCGCTGGAGAAGCGAAGTAACGGCGGCGATGCGAGCCGCGGTGGCATCCAAGGTGGGAGATTCGGCTTCACCCAAGATCTGCTGGCGGATCATATCAAAGGACTCGGGAAGCCGCAGAAGATAACAAACAACCAGGAGTTCCTGGAAGTGTTTGTGTTGGGTGGCCACGTCTGCGGAGAAGGGCCGATTTTGAAGAATCTCGGCGCCAAGAGCCTGAACTTGCTGATAGGCTGCTGCAGGAGTCATGGAAGGACGGGCGAAGAGGTCGGCATAAAGGGTGTAGATCCGGGACGTCTGGGTCCCCTTAGAGTAAAGAGCGGCAAGGTGAAGCCAAGCGGCCTTGACCGTCTCATCATGGCGGATGATTGGAAGGCATTCATCAGAGAGGCTGTTAGCCAGCCAAGTGCGGACAAGAGCATCACTCGCATCCCATTCGTCAAATTGAGCAGAATCTGGAGGGGGAGGGTCATCGGTAAGGTGATGACGTTTGCGCTGAGAGCGAAAGAGAAAGGTGAAAGAAACGCTCCAATCCGGATAATTGGAGCCAACAAGTTTAGAAACAGTGCCAAGATTTCCGGAAAGAGTAGGAGGAGGGGGAGAGCCGGATTGGCAACAGGAGTGGTGGCAGTAGAAGTCTCAGAGTGAGCCATAGAGGAAAACAAAGGGAAGCCGCGCGGTTAAGAAACAAGCCGCGGGAAGAAGAGATGCAGCGGTCAAGATGTCAGACACCAGCGGCCAGAGAGGCCACGACCAAGCCGCAGAACAAGCAGAGGGAGAGAGGTCGGGCGGTAAGAGAGCAGACCGCGCGAACAGACGGGAAAGGCGATAAGGCAGGTCGCGGCGACTAAAGAAGAGAAGAAGAGCAGAGCGACTAGAACAGGTCGCGGCAAAGGACAGGTCGCGGGCAGACAGAACAAGCCGCGCGGAAAGAGCGGACAGAATCAGGAGCCAGAAACCGAAGCCTCTGATACCATGTAAAAGTAGAGAGAAAACGACTAGAAAACAAGCCGGAACTTTGAATAATGAAAATTTTATTATCCAAAAAGATATCATTTACAAAGGTATGGCCTCCCTTTTATAGAATGGAGGAGATCGAGGAGAGTACAAACTAACAATGTGGGACTAAATAAATGTACAAAGACTGGGCGGTTTGATATGTACAGACCGCACAGTCCGCGCGGTTAGATAACAGGCTAACCGCCCGGACAGACCAGAGGGAGATGCAGAAGGAGACGGCCAGACTGCCAGACCGCCAGACCGCCAAATATCCAAGTCGTTGTAGACAAACCGCTAGACCGCCGAACCATAGCAGCAACCACCTGGATATGCAACTGCTGGAGAGAAGCCACTAGACCGCACAGTCAACAACTCGCCAGATCCAAACCGCTAGACCGCACAGTCAACAATCCGCCAGGTCCAAACCGCAGACCGCCCGGTCTCATGCTTCAACAGAATCATCATCAGCACGAATCCCGAAGTCCAGTTAGGTCCGCCTGTACAAGCCAGCGAATCTGCCTGGGCGAAGAAAACGCACAAGTCAAATTCGACGGGAATCAACCGTCTTTCTCGACGATCGGCGAGAATCGTCGGGCATTCTCGACGAATTCGTCAGGTATCAACAATGATACTCGGCGAATTTCACTTAGCCCACTTATCTAAAATTCCTGGCGTTGAGTGCATTGAGTATCAGTCAGCGATACTTGACGATCGGTGGGTATCACCGGGCATTCTCGACGATCGGTGAGAAATGTCGGGCATTCTTGACGAATTCGTCGGGTATCAACAATGATACCCGACGAATTTCACTTAGCCCACTTATTGGAAATTCCTGGCATTGAGTATCAGTCAGCGATACTCGATGATCGGTGGGTATCACCGGGCATTCTCGACGATCGGCGAGAATCGCCGAGAATTCTCGACAAATTCGTCGGGTATCAACAATGATACTCGGCGAATTTCCCTTAGCCTAATTCTCAATCAGCAGTTCTAAATCCGGCGGGTATCGACCATCGATACCCGTCGAATCGGCGAGTATCATCCCCGATACCCGTCGATCGGCGAGTATCATTCCCGATACCCGTCGATCGGCGAGTATCAACTCCCATTCTCGTCGATTTTCCCTTAGACCATTTCCTTTCGATCCGTTGGATATCACTAAACCCTACACTCCATTCAATGCACTTGACACCTTTTGCCAGTGCGTCCCGAGCCCGAGTCAAGTCTCATGACTCAAAACTCATGCGAGGGGCCTAGCGCGAATTGGGACGTTACAAATCCTTTAAACAAAATAAAAAATTTCGTCCCCGAAATCAGGCTAGGGCTATGGGGATGCAAGTACAAAATATTATGCGCTATAAAATGTTACCTTGGGAGAACAGCTCCGGGTAGCGCTTCTGCATCAAGTCCACCGGCTCCCAAGTAAATTCTTCCTTCCCATGATTAGACCATAGCACTTTTGCCAGAGGCACATTTTTGCGGCGCAAGGTTCTTATCTCATTATCAACGATTCGTACCGGCTCCAATCGCACAGATCTATCAGACGCCACCTTACCATCAGTTGTGGGGATGTATTGTTCAGGCCGTAATAGCGCCTTCCGAAGCGACGATACATGGAACACATCGTGGAGATTTTCTAGCTCGGGCGGTAGCTCCAGCCGATATGCAAAAGGGCCAATCCTTTCCACTATGACATAGGGTCCAACATACCGTGGGCTGAGCTTCTTCACTCCCCGCACCCGTGACACTCCATGCATCGGCCGGATTTTCAGAAACACTTTTTCACCCACTTGAAACTCCACCATACGGTGCTTTGCGTTATAATACTTCGCCTGCCGACTTTGAGCCTCCAACATACGATCCCTTATCAACCTAACCACCGCATCCGTGTCATCTATATATTCAACACCCAAAGTCTTCGGATCTTCATCTTGTACCCAAGACAAGGGGGTTCTACACCTTCTTCCATAAAGGGCTTCATGGGGTGCCATGCCAATGCTAGCTTGATGGCTGTTGTTGTAGGAGAATTCTACTAAGGGCAAGAGTCTTTCCCACGGCTCTCCCCTATCTATCACACACAACCTCAAAAGATCCTCCAATGTTCGGATGGTCCGCTAAGACTGCCCGTCCGTCTGAGGATGAAATGCGGTGCTGAAGGTAAGGCGCGAGCCCAAATATGCTTGTACCATCTTCCACTCCTTGGAGGTAAAACGACCATCACGGTCCGAAACTATCGTCTTAGGTATGCCGTGATACCGTACAAACTGCTCCACAAAAAGGCGTACTAAGACATCCACATGAGCCTCCTTCTTCATAGGGATGAACCGGGCAACTTTCGTCAGGCGATCAACGCCACACTGAATCATTTCCTGAGCGGGAGCGAGGTAGCCAATGTACGAAGTCCATGGAAATATCCTCGAACTTCCACTAGGGGATTGGAAACGATTGCAACAGACCACCGGGGCTCCTGCACTCCGCCTTCACTCTTTGGCAGGCTTCACAATGCGTGACGAAGTATCGGACATCCTTCTTCATTCCGGGCCAACACATCGTCTTCCGTAAGCCGGCGTACATCTTTGAAATTCCCGGGTATACGGAATATTGAGAGCAATGAGCTTCTCTCAAGATATCCTCCCGGATTCTGCCACCTTTGGGAATGTAGTGCAGGCCGCGAAAGTAAACGAGGTCGTCCTTTAGTGTGTACTCGTCGGTAGTCCCGTCTTCGATTAACTTTATTGCTGGGGCCAAAGCCGCATCCAATCCTTGCTCCACTCGGATCCGGTCCCGGATATCACAAACTGTGCTCATGCTGGTCAAGTACTCCGTATATGCCGAAGAAGCCTTTAATATTAAGGTAATGTTCATCTCTTCGATCATCCGTGCCAACTCCATGCTCATCAACCGAGACTCTGGGCTCGAGCCGGGTACTTTCCTACTCAACGCATCGGCTACCGAGTTCGCTTTTCCGGGGTGGTAGTTCAAGGTGAACTCATAGTCGCATAGAAACTCTAACCATCGCTATTGTCTTAAGTTCAATTCCTTCTGGGTATGGAGGTACTTCAAGTTTTTATGATCCGAGAAGATTTCGCAGTGGACGCTGTATAGATAATGCCTCCATACCTTCAAGGCGAACACCACTGCTCCTAGCTCCAAATCATGCACCGGGTAATTGATTTCATGCTTCAATTGTCTTGAAGCATAAGCAATTACGTGTCCGTGCTGCATCAACACCGCTCCCAACCCCTGATAAGATGCGTCCGTATAAACTTCGAATCCTTCCTTCCTAGACGGAAGGACAAGGATGGGGGCGGAGGTAAGTCTATCCTTCAATTCCTGGAATGTCGCTTCACACTGGAGTGTCCACTCAAAAGGCACACCTTTCTTTGTCAAAGAAGTAAGCGGGAGGGCAATCTTGGAGTATCCTTTTACGAACTTGCGGTAGTATCCAGCAAGTCCCAGAAAACTCCTCACATAGGCCGTCGACTTCAAGGGCGACCACTCCTTCACGGCACGCACCTTGGCCGGATCCACAGCTAGTCCAGCCCCACTGATTACATGACCCAAGAAAGCCACTTCCCTAAGCCAGAATTCACACTTGCTAAACTTGACGAACAGGGCGTGCTCTTTTAACTTTTCCAGAACTAAGGCCAAATGCCCGGCATGTTCCTCCTCCATATTCGAGTAGACTAAGATGTCGTCAATGAACACAATGATGAAGACATCAAGATAGGGATCAAACACTTTATTCATCAAGCTCATGAAAGCTGATGAGGCATTTGTGATCCCAAATGACATCACTGTGAACTAATATAAGCCGTACCTTGAGCTGAAAGCCATTTTCAGAATATCATTCTCTTGTATTCTCAATTGGTAATACCCCGAGCGCAAATCTAGCTTAGAGAACCAATGCGCTCCCACCAGTTTGTCGAACAACTCATCGATCTGAGGTAACGGATAGGTGTTCTGTACCGTCAGTCGGTTGAGTTCTCGATAGTCTATACATAAACGCAGGGTTCCATCTTTCTTCTTAACGAATAGAACAGGGGCTCCCCAAGGTGATGAGCTGGGGCGAACAAACCCTGATTCTACCAACTCCTGCAGTTGAACTCTAAACTCCACGAGTTCTTTTGGGGCCATCCGATAAGGGGTCCTAGACACAGGCTTAGCTCCTGATACAAGCTTAATCTGAAAATCCACTTCTCTATATGGGGGTAACCTTGGCAATTTTTCAGGAAATACCTCAGGGAAGTCCCGTGCTACCCGCACATCCTTCACATCTACCTTCATCTCCTTTAGTTCGAAACATATCATGTAGACTTCATCCCCTCTCATATGAGCTTTCACGGTCTGGATTGAGGATAACAATATTTGTGGTGCGAAATTTATACCTTGGAAGACTACATCAGTATCCACATGTCTCAAATAGATGTGTTTCTTCGCGCAATCGATTCTTGCATGGTGCCAATCCAGCCATGTCATGCCCAGAATGAGGTCGAATTCTGGTATTCTCAAAATTATGGCGGGGGTATCAAAGGCCTTTCCCCCAATTGTTATCTCCAACTCACACTTCGCAATTGCCGTCATCTCAGATCCGTCTGGGAGGCGTACTCTTCGAGCAATACCAGTGAAATATTGTACTCCGTGTATATCCTTGATGAAGTCTTCAGACACGAAAGAATGTGAGGCACCAGTGTCAAATAAGGTATAAGCCGGTTTCCTGCCGACCATCACGGTGCCTAAGTGTCATTTAATAATACTCAAGCTAGACGTCTAGTATATCTTAAGCCACTAGAAGATATTAATGGAAGCAAAAGGGCTAATTCAAATCATACCTGCAATCATCTCCTGAGGATTCCGCTCTTGAGTCATATCCAAGGCATACATCTGATCTCGAGCGGGTTCGGGGTTTCTTCCTCGTGGTCCTTGTCCTCGACCACGCACATACCCTCTCCCCTGCGGGGCTATTGGAGGGAGAGCAAAAGGCGCATCTCCAAACTGTTGCGGGCAGTAGCGTCGAATGTGGCCCGGTTGGTTGCATTCAAAGCACACCCGTTCCTGCCTTCCGCCGTGTTGCTGAAATTGTTGAGGTAGATGTAATGCTGGCGGTTGCGGAACCAGGCGCTCCTCTTTAAAGTTCTGGGGGAAACGCCCGCCACCCCTCCGATATCCTCGTCCTCTTCTATTGTCAAATCTCCTTCTGTTGCTGGGGCCGGCTTCCATCACGCCCTCCACTGGTCTCTTACCACTTCCCAAGTGATCCGCTTCCAATCTCTTCGCCATATCAATAATCTCCGCCAGACTAGAGTCCGCTATAAACAAAAAGGCTTGCCTTGGGGGATCTCGCAAGCCTTTGTAGAATCGTTTGACGTACCCTCTATCATCCAACTCATAGGAGTCAGCGAATCTAGCCAAGTGCTGAAACTCCCATTGGTACTCTGTCACCGACATGGACCCTTGCTTTAGTTGCAAAAATCTCTCTTCAAGACCATCCCGAGTGGCCGAGGGGATGAAATGCTCTAAAAAGGCTTAAGAGAATTCCCTCCAACTAATGTCCGTGTACACTCTTCCACGAAAAGTGGAGCCCATGAGGGACTTCCACCACCTTTTGGCGTGCAGTTCTAAGAGTGTCACCACAAGGGTCACCGCCATGTTGTTTGGACATCTTATTCCTGCCAGCAATTCTTGTATAGTATCGAGCCACTCTTCCGTACGCACCGCCGACTCTGTCCCAATATAAGCGGAAGGGGAGAGAGCTCGGAAAATGCTTAACCAACTAGATCCTGGACCATGTTGTTGTACAGGTGCCTGCTGAGATTGGGACCTAAAGGTGTCCAAAATAGCTATGAGCGTTTGCCCCAGCTCTGATTGTTGGAATTGTGTAGGTACGGACGGGGCGGGGGTGCCCCTCACTGGCTCAGCATGTACTGGGATCTACACATAGGGTACAAACCTAAGGTTAGGTTGGCTAATCTAAGGTTAAAGATGGACAAACTTAGTGTGAATTACATATGGGCACACCACTGCTTCCGCTAAGTCAGTTTGTCCCCAAACTGACTAATCAAACGAGGGTGGCACCATTGTTAAGTGACTTTTTCCTTGGAGGATCGTAGCAAGCTGATACCATTTGTAAGACCCCCCCTCCTGGAACACAAAATACGGCACGAGAGGGGTCTTATGCCCAGAACAGCCGCCTTGCGGTAACACTAACACTCGGGCTAGCCTATACCACAAGACGCCAATCCTGCCGGCTACAACCAATATCAACATATAAATGCCAACCCAACCATAATAATAAAAGGAAGTCAATCCACACTAAGAATGAGTCCATAAGCACAGCAAAAGAGAAGCTAAACAAGCTTCTACATAATCAGAGTACGGAAATAGAATTGCCCCGAAGGGCTACAACAAAATCTCTCTCACTCATATCTGTAACCGACGGTAGCGACGGTACCGTCCCTTCAGGCCCTGTCGTCCTGGCCTGGCTGTCCAGCTGTATAGCCTGCTGCTCCACCTGCGGGGTTTCCTCCTAAAAAGGAAGACGTAGCAACCGTTAGTCATAAAGACTAAGTGGCTTCACATCCGCTCCCCCGGCGACTCCTCGGCACCGGGCGTAGAAAGGAACAGGTACAATATAAATAAAACAGTAGTACAAGCAGGTGAAGTAAGTATACAAATCATAGGTAGTAATAAAAGTAGTGTATAAATGAACAAGCTCTTATTCTATAATTCTACCATCTATAGTAGCAAGAGAGTATAATGTTATAACAGTAAGTAACTCAACTTATATGAATGTCCATACAAGCATATAATTTGAGGGTCGTTCAGCAATAAGTAACTCATCGTATAGGAGTGCCTATACAAACTTATACGATGAGGGTCTTGTGTATGTAATGAAGTGCAAAGCTATGTATGCAATGCAATGACACACCCATGATCAAGTACATGCAATCGCTATGTCGACACAGACTTATAGTTCCCACTATTCGAGACGGTAGCTAACCTCTCAGGCGTCAACCGTCGTGGCCAAACGGTGACAGTAGAGTAGGCATCTCCACTACTAGGCTGGTCTCCACACTACCTGGCCTAGGCCTCCGTACGCCTCAACGCTAAGAACATAACAGCGGAGCTCACATGCGTACTACGGCTCAGCGGGTTCTCTTGGGTAAATGTGCACCAAGATCCTAGCCACGAACCGGCCTATGCGTGACACAGAAGGAGCCTCGGAAATGAACACGAGGACCAAGCCCAACCGTTCACTTGGCACGGAAGGAGCCTCGGGATGTGAACACCGAGGACCAAGCCCAACCGTCCAAGGTCTAGCTGTCAACACCCATCGGTGTGACGATTGGCGAGCCCGTAGACCTTCCACTCTATCCTTAACCCCGGGATTACGACACCACGTGTCAACTCACACCACATGCAATTCCACAATATCGTGGCATGGAAGGAGTCTCGGGACGTGAACACCGAGGACCAAGCCCAACCATCCATCAAATACGGGAGGAGACTTGGGACGTGAACACCAAGGGCCAAGCCCAACCGTCCAACTTTACTCATCTCAATCCCATTCCATAGCGACGGTCAACACCACACTTGTTACATCCACAATACTACCCGTAGGGAGATGACACTCTAAGCATTGAATTACTAATTCCCTTTTTATCCATTCAACATACATCATGGTCATAGTTAAAACATATATACATCTATCAATTTATAACTACTCATTTATGTCAGGCCCTTTCCTTCAATTAGGCTTGTCCACAACTCATTATATGAATTCAGATCGATAACCTCAACTTATCATATCACTATGATGATTATGTCGAAAGAGTTCACTCAAGCCTCGAGTTGGATCGCAACATTAAATTCCACCAAATCGCATTCCACGTTACACAGCCAAGAATTTAGGTGCAGCCTTAATCCGGGCAGCAACTTCGACCAAGGAGTCCTGAGGCTACAGAAATCCGACGAGTGCGTGTAACCACTCGTTGGAAAGATAATTTCAAGGGCTACAACTTTCGTGTTTATTTTAAGGCCCATATTTGATCACATCACACCATAAATTCACTCGAAGCCTGCTGCGTACAAGATACAGATTTCCTGGGTGGAATTTCCCCCAGTTGCAGAAGATTCGAACTGACTTTCCCGTGGCTACAGGTATCTCCTGGAAACGTGCAACCACTCGTTGGAAAGATAATTTCGAGGGCTACGACTTTCATGTTGAGTTGAAAACCCAGAGCTGGCCAGAACACCCACGAAATTGGCCACGAAGGTCGCTGCTTGCAGAAAATAGATTTCTGCACGCATCTTAAGGCGAGATGAACGGTATCCGTTCATCTTCCTCCTTGCACCAATCTCCCAAAACTCCTTCAGAAAATCGTCCACCCTTATTCACCCTCACGAAGCCATATTTCTCCACGAATCCCTCTCTCATCTTCACTTTGAAGAATGAAGAGGTTGGAGGGGACTAAGCCTAGAAAATGACCTAGGCATGGCTTTTCCCTAAGAAGTCTCCTCCTCACCATCAAGACTCTAAGGAGTCGATATCTCTCCTAGAATATTAACTACAGATATAGCACCAAGGGAGAGGGGAGGAAGCACACCTCGTTTCCAGCGGTAACACCATTTCCGGCCATGGATCTAGTCATTCTTCTTTGCGGCATCTCTTGCTTGGTGCAGTTGTTCTTCACGACAAAGAAAGGAGAGAGAGAGAGAGAAGGCTGCCTCCAGGAACTCCTACTGCTTCCCTTGGCTCCGTCGGTTTCGCGAGGTCCACGATGACGGTAAGAACGATCGGCAAGGATGGCTAGGGTTCGGCTTTATCTCCTCTTATAAATAGATGTATTAGGTTAAATCCTTCTGCCACGTGTCAACGCCCCATTGGACCGCCCCTAATGGGTCATATTGAAGTGACCCGGTCCAAGGAATAATCATCAGCATGAATCCCGAAGTCCGGTTTGGTCTGCCTATACAAGCCAGCGAATCTGCCTGGGCGAAGAAAACGCACAAGTCAAATTTGACGGGAATCAACCGTCATTCTTGACGATCGGCGAGAATCGTCGGGCATTCTCGACAAATTCGTCGGGTATCAACAATGATACCCAGCGAATTTCACTTAGCCCACTTATCAGAAATTCCCGGCGTTGAGTGCGTTGAGTATCAGTCAGCGATACTCGACGATCGGTGGGTATCACCGGGCATTCTCGACGATCGGCGAGAATCGTCGGGCATTCTCGACGAATTCGTCGGGTATCAACAATGATACCCGGCGAATTTCACTTAGCCCACTTATCGGAAATTCCTAGCGTTGTGTGCGTTGAGTATCAGTCAGCAATACTCGACGATCGGCGAGAATCGCCGGGAATTCTCGACGATCGGCGAGAATCGCCTGGCATTCTCGACGAATACGTCGGGTATCAACAATGATACTCGGTGAATTTCCCTTAGCCTAATTCTCAATCAGCAGTTCTGAATCCGGCGGGTATCGACCATCGATACCCGTTGATTCGGCGAGTATCACTCCCGATACCCGTCGATCGGCGAGTATCATTCCCGATACCCGTCGATCGGCATGTATCAACTCCCATTCTCGTTGATTTTCCTTTAGACCATTTCCTTTCGATCCGTTGGATATCACTCAACCCTACACTCCATTCAATGCACTTTACACCTTTTGCCAATGCGTCCCGAGTTTGAGTCAAGTCTCTTGACTCAAAACTCGTGCGAGGGGCCTAGTGCGAATTGGGACGTTATAGCTCGCACTATTATTACCTATTGCAACAGCAACTGTAGAAAGAGCTTTTTAGGCAATGAAGATTATTAAGTCATCACTACGTAATTGAATGGGGGAAGAGTGGATGAATGCATGTTTAGTGACATATATTTAAAAAGATGTATTTTCTACTATCAACAATGCGGTGATAATGAAATGCTTTCAAAACATGAAAGCTCGTAGAGAAATTTTATAAGCAAGGTTATTCTAAGCTGTACTTTTTTTGTGTATGATGTTTCAGTCTTTTTTTGTTGCACTTCTTGTCTATTGATGTATTTTCTTTTATTTTTGCCTTATATGCTTTTACTGTGAGTACTGAAGTACATGTTCTTATTGATATGTGTATCATGTTTTGGATGTTTATTAGTTGTAGATATGTCTAGTAAGTTAGGTTTGATTATTCACTGTATTGCAAAAAATTTTCTTCAAATTTTTAGGTCCGCCCACACAGAAAAAAATTCTTGCATCCGCCACTGTGCTCTGGCCTCGTCGGCGTTGACGAGCCCAGGGCGACCAGCCACCGGCGAGCCCGCAGCCGCCGACGAGCCCAGGGTGGCCGGCCACCGGCGAGCCCACAGCCGCCGGCCTCCCCACTGTAAAAAAAACTGGAAATTTTTCTTTCAGGGGGCGGCCGGCGGCTACGGGCTTGTCGGCCACCGGCCGCACTGTGCTCATTGGCATGGATGGTGACGAGCCCAGGGCGATCAGTGGCCGACGATCCTGTAGTAGTCAGTCGCCCCCCTGTGAAGCGCAAATTATACAATATTAAAGAGGAAAAGTTGCATTTAGTTAAACATTCAAAATTGTCAAAAATGTCCTTATTTTTTAAATGTCATAGGTGTGTTAGTGGTCTTTTCAAGGAAGACTGTCATTAAGCATGTTAGTGATATTTTCAAGATACTTTCATTAAATCAATTAACTTTATTAAAATTAATTTGACATACCTGATGATATATGTATAAGATGAGTATTTTTTTAATAAAAATTAAAAAGTAATGTATAACTACTGTTTGCATTAATTAATTGATATTATGTTTATTTTAAGCTACAATAAATATTTGAAAGGGATGGAGCTCTGATTCTATCGCAGTCGAGATACTGTCGCGATTTGTCGTAGGGTCGGAGCCCCGTATATGTATAAGATATATATGTATATCTTATACTCTAAGAGAAATGCCCTTTGGTGTAATATTTTTCACCAAAATGCCCTTTGCACCAAATGGTGTTTTATCTTTATATATATGTATAAATATTTTATTACATTAAAGAATAGTTTTGAGTATATGAGTTAATCTGAGACATCGAATGTTTGCGAAACATTTGATCTCAACCTTTAAATGAAGAGAGAGAAAGAAAGAATGAGGAGAGAGGGGAAGAGAAGGAGAGAGAATCTTTATAACCCTCCAAGAGAGAGGGAGAAAGAGAAAAAAAAATTTAATTTTAGATAAAAATGTATATTTTTCTTACAAAATTTAAATAGAAATATTGATCTTAACTCCGCAGGAATCTTTATAGCTCTGTGGAGGAGGAGAAACTTAAGAAACAAATTATTGACCTTAACTCTAAAAGACTAAATATATTAGCAAGGTAAATCTAGGTGATTGTGAACCGCAACCCGTGAATTGGCTAGTCGTACCCCAAAATCTCATAATTTTTCGCGCCTTTTCGAAATATGCCTTGTACATGCAATTTTAGGAAAAGTGCTCAACACGAAAGTTGTACTCGAGATCTACAACTTACGTGTTGAGCACTTTTCCTAAAAATGCATGTACAAAGCGTACTTTGGAAATATGCCCAGGTTTTGCTCCTTTCAGAAATACGCCTTGTACATGAAATTTTGGGAAAAGTGTTCAACACGAAAGTTGTAGATCTCGAAGACTTTCGTGTTGAACATTTTTCCTGAAATTGCATGTACAAGGGTTATTTCAAAAAGGCGCAAAAAGTTAGGAGATTTTGGAGTGCGACTAGCCAATAACGGGTTGCGGTTAACAATCGCCTAAATATATTGATGAACTTCTTAAGGCTCTAGGTAAACGCGTGCATAAAGCTTAAGGTATTGTGGGCAATGTAGATGGATTAGGAATGTTGTATAAATTAAAGAGTGAATACTTTAGCATACTCAAAGCGGGATGAAGTAGGAGAAGGTGACGAGGCTTTGCTTAGGAGGAAGAGGTCGAAAAGGAGCCGCCGAGTAGGATCTGCGGAGGATTATCTGAGGACTAAGTTAGCACTTTTTAAGGCTCCAGGTAATAATTAACGCTACCAAGGTAAAACCTGTGTGTAAAGCTTCAGGTATTATGAGCATTAAAGAGGGATTACCCTAGCACACTGAAAGAGCCGCCGAGGATGATCTACGGAGGACGATCTGTGGGGGAGGAGCTCTTGAGGAGTAGAGACAATGGTAGAGGAACAGTTCTTGAGGCTGGCTTGCAGATAGTGGAGGAGCTCTTGAAACAGGCTTGGTAGAGGAGGAGATCTTGAGGAGGAGCGACAATAGTAGAGGAGGATCTCTTGAGGCAGGCTTGCAGGTAGTGGAGTAATCACCTATGTGCGGAGGAGCTCTGTAAAAGAAAGTATAGTAGACTTGCAGGAGGCTTGAGGAGGTATAGCCCTGGATTTTGGCAGGGGCTCTTTCGGTGGATGTCAGTCGAGGCACAGAGGAGGTGGCGTGCCTGTTGGAAGCGTTTAACATCGGGCGCATACACAAGTAAAGGACCACAACCAAGGTTTACAATTCAAGCACTTCACTACAAGTAGTCACACAAACATCAAAAGGAGCAAAAGTAATCGCCACTTCCCTTGGAGTTCGCAGGAACTGCGGTCCGCACTCCTAAGGAAACAATTTTCAAAAGACTGTTGTCTTCTCAACTCTCTAAGAGTTTTATCTGCTGTTCACCAAGAATAAGCCGCAGTTCACAACACCTTCAAACTACTCCGGAGCTGTTGTCCACCAAGAATAAGCCGCAGTCCGCAACACCTTTAAACTACTCTGAAGGTATTGTCCGCCAAGAACAAAAAACTAGTCTGCCATCTTTGCTTGTACTTCGCAGGCTTCCGCTTTTCAGGATTTCAGTCTGCAAGGTTGTCCGCAAAAGTGCTCTCAAGAACTTTCAAGAGTTGTTCTCTGCTTTTTTTTAGGGTGGTGTTAAAGGCACATCATTTTCGGCTATGTGCACACCCATCAAAAATATAATCCTTAATAATTTAGGTTTTCTAAACTCCACCCAACTAAAGCAGAAGCAGTCCGCCTCCCCTTTCCCGATGTGCGTTTTTTGAACTGCGTCTTTTACGTTCATTTTCAGGAGAAGTGTTCAACATGAAAGTTGTAGATCTCGACGATATCTACAATTTTCATGTTAAACACTTTTTGATTTATAGCCGTTTAGGCCCCCGATTTGACCCCCGAAAAAAATCACGCGGACATTCATATGTCCCGCGTGTTTTTTTTTTCGGGGACCAAATCGGGCGCCTAAACGGTTTTAAATCAAAAAGTGTTCAACATGAAAGTTTTAGATATCGTCAAGATTTACAACTTTCATGTTGAACACGTTTCATAAAAATGCACGTAGAAGACGCAATTCAAAAATACGCGTATTTCTTTTTAAAAAAACTATGCAATCACGACAACGTCATCCTCCCCACAGCTCTTGTGGACATGTACTGCAGATGCGGGTGCGTTGAAGCAGCTTTGGAGGTGTTCCGCCGGGTTTCGAGCAAAGATGTCGTGCTTTGGAACGTGATGATCGGAGTGCTCGCGATGCAAAGCCATGACCGCCTTGCCGTCGATCTGTTTGCTCTGATGAAGGAGACGACAACGGCGCCCAACGACTCCACATACATTGTATTTATGTTTGCTCAGACTGTGCACATAATATTGGTGTGCACAAACCCGAATATGGTGTGCACATAAAATTTTAATGGGTGCACATAGTATTGGTGTGCACAAAGCCGAAGATGGTGTGCCTTTAACACCACCCTTTTTTTATTCACATGCTAACCCAATTTCTACTGCACTTGGCCAAGCTTCTGCATAATATGTTCCACAAGATACCAAGCAAGGCTCTCCAATATGAGCATGCCACGTGGCTCTCCATTATTTATGATTTTAATTCACTCCATTAATGTCATTCCTAACAATCTCTCCCTCAAATACGACAGCACATACCGAGTTTTCTCTTGCACTTCAGAAACGTCTCAGTCTTCAATGCCTTCATGAAAATGTCCGCCATCTGCTCTCCTGTGTGGCAGTAAACTAACTTCACCACCTTCTACTGCACATGTTCGCGAAGAAAGTGATACTTTGTCTCTATATGTTTGCTACGCCCATGCAGCACAGAGTTCTTCGCAAACTGGATCGCAGACATGTTATAAACATACATTGTCACGGGAACTTCTTGTGGATGGTGCAACTCTCGCAAGAGATTTCTCAACCAAATCGCCTGATAAGTACAGGCTTCCACTGTAATGTACTCAGCTTCGCAGGTAGACAAAGCAATCATTGCCTGCTTCTTCGAACTCCACGAGAACACAGTTGTTCCCACATGAAATACATACCCGGAAGTGCTTTTCCGGTCATTCACATCACCACCAAAGTCATTGTCGGAGTGCCCGACCAGCTTCAAATCCTCTGCAGATGAGTACATCAAACCATGATCTCTTGTACCATTCACATACCTCAAGATCCTCTTCGCTGCTGTGATGTGATCTTGTTTTGGCTCCTCAATGTATCTACTGACAACTCCAACAGCATACATGATGTCAGGTCTAGTGAAAGTTAAATAGCGTAAACTTCCAACTAGACTCTTGAAAATTATAGAGTCAACAGGTTCATCCTTCGAATCCTTCCTTAGCTTCATTCCTGAATCTACGGGCGTTGAGATAGGCTTGCTATTCTCCATCTGGAACTTCTTCAGAACCTCCTCTGTATATTTCTTCTGAGATATGAAGATTACATCTTCACTCTACTGTACTTCAATGCCTAAGAAGTGAGTTCTCCCAGATCAGTCATCTCAAACTCTTTCTTTATCGTCCTCCTAAACTCCTCGAACATGCGAGAATTATTTCCAGTGAATATCATGTCGTCAACATACAAGCATACGACCATGAAATCACCGTTCTTCTCCACCTTCGTGTAGAGTGCATACTCATACGGGCTCTTCATGTACCCGTTCTTCTGAAAGTATCCATCTATTCTTTCATTCCATACATGAGGCGCTTGCTTCAACCCATATAGCGCATTCTTCAGCTTGTAGACTTTCTTATCTTGTCCTTTCACTTCATATCTAGGCGACTGCTGGACATATACATCTTCTTCCAGATAACCATTCAAAAATGCGTACTTGACGTCCATCTAACAGATCTTCCACTTATACTGAGCAGCTAGTGCAATGATCAGCCTGATAGTATCAATCCGAGCTACTGGAGCAAATACCTCGTCATAGTCCACTCCTTGGACTTGCCTATAGCCTTTCGCGACGAGTCTTGTCTTATGCTTCTCCACTTCTCCATCTTTGTTCTTCTTCACTCTATACACCCATTTCACACCAATAGGTTTATGACCGGCCGGTAGAGTGACCAATTCCCAAGTATCATTTTTCATGATGGATGTCATCTCTTCATCCATCGCCTTCCTCAAAGTCTTCTCCTGAGCAGCTTCTTCATACGAGTATGGTTCTCAATCTGCTAAAACACAATACAAAGAAAAATTAACATGAATCGGCTCCGTCTCCTCGTAGATCTCCTCCAACCTTCTCATCCTAGGTTGAGTACTTTCAAGGCTTCTCCTACTAGTTCTTGCTCCATCAGAACTACTTCTATTAGTGCTTACTCCACTTGAGTAAGGAGTAGAAGCTCCTCCTGAGTCTCTGCTCGGTGGTGATGGTGGTTCAGCTCCACCATCCTCAGCTTCATCTTCATGACCACCTTCTTCTTCATCATCGTCATAAAACATTCCTTTGACTCTTCTATCCTTCTCATTCCAGCTCCAATAGTTATCTTCTTTAAATAGCACATCTCTAGCGATGATTGCCTTCTTTGTCACAGGATTGTATAACTTATAAGCTTTACTCATCGGAGCGTAGCCTACAAATATACACTTCTTACTCTTATAATCCAACTTCTTCCTCTTCTGATCAGGGATGTGAGCATAAGATACACAACCAAACACCCTCAAGTGTTGCACACTTGGCTTCCACCCACTTCATGCCTCATATAAAGTCTTGAACTTCACACTCTTCGTCGGGCATCTATTCAGCAAGTACACATCACATTGTACTGCTTCAGCCCAGAACATCCTCTGCAACTTCTTGCCCTTTATCACACTCTTTGTCATGTTCTATATCGTTAAGTTCTTTCTCTCAGCAACTCTGTTATGCTGAGGTGAGTAAGCTATATTCAATTGATGATAAATCTCATGCTCTTTGCAGAATGAATTAAATAATTTTGAGGTGTGCTCCCCACCTCGATCAGTTCTAAGTACCTTCAGGTACTGCCCACTCTCCTTATCTGTCATTGCCATGAACTCCTTGAACTTTTCAAGGGCCTCAGACTTCTCCTTCAAGAAGTAAACTCAACACTTCCGACTAAAGTCATCCGTAAAGGTGATATAGTATTTGCTTCTGCCAACTGAGGCAATATCAAACGGTCCAGCAATGTCTGAGTGAATCAGTTCAAATTGTTTCCTTCCTCTTCGAGACTTTCCACCTTCAAATGTCTGTCTCTTCTGCTTGCCCTTCATACAAGCTTCACAGATCTTCTGTGGTGGTAAGATATTAGGCAAACCTTCCACCATCTTCGCATGTGACAGAAGCTTCAGACCATTGAAGCCAAAGTGACCCATCCTATGTTGCCACAACCAAGCTTCTTCTTCCTCTTCAGTTCTTGCAATTTAGGTCGCCTCCTCGGAGTCCATCTTCAACGTAAAGAGATGATTCGTCGTCATCTTTTCTTTCACCACCTCTTTTCCTCGATGGTTCTTCATAGACAATGAACCATCCTTCAACTGAATGTAGTAGCCTTTCTCCACCAACTGTCCAAGACTTAAGATGTTACTCTTCAGGCCAGAGATATAGAACACATCGTTGAGATGCACCTTTTCACCATTTAGGGTGACCACTATCAACCCTTTGCCTTCTATCGAGATCTTCGAAGCATCTCCAAAGCTAACCTCACCAGCACTTAGTTCAAGGTTAGTAAACAACTCCTTCTCACCACACATATGGTTGTTTGCTCCTTTGTCTAAGTACAAGACTTAATTTCTACCACTTTCAGCTCCTCTATAAGCCAAGAACATCATTGGATCACCACCAGTGTTGTTTGCTTCAGCATAGTGGTTGGTCTCCTCTTTCTTCCTCGAAATTCTTCAGTCATAACTTATGTGCCCAAATCTGTTACAATCGTAACATTGTACTTGGGTCATTCCACCACAGCCTCTTCCTCGGCATCTTTCACGGCCTCTTCCTTTTCCTTCCTGCTCACTACCTTGAGGTTTCTCTATCTC
The DNA here is from genome assembly GCA_039513925.1 of Platanthera zijinensis. Taxonomy (NCBI): domain Eukaryota; kingdom Viridiplantae; phylum Streptophyta; class Magnoliopsida; order Asparagales; family Orchidaceae; genus Platanthera; species Platanthera zijinensis. The sequence continues at coordinate 152,637,183 of CM077080.1, read as the reverse complement.
TCTATGGAAGTTTTGATGTCTTCCTCCTCTTCTTCCTCTACCTCTACCTTGGTAGCCTCGGCCTCGCTGGCCACCTCCTCTTCCTGAACTCTCTTCAAAGTTCAACTGAGTTTGAAGTGCTTTTTCTAAGCCACTTGACTATTCATCTTGTAGCATGCAGCATTCATGGGCTTGTAGAGAGACTATGAGTTCATCAACAGATATCTGAGTGAGAGCATTCGACTCATCTATCGCCATTACCATGTAGTTGAACTTCTTCGACATATACTGCAAAAGTTTCTCCATGAAAATCACATCATCAATCATATCTCCGCTGCGCTTCATTTCGTTTATAAGGGTCCACAGACGAGTGACATAGTCACCAACTTTCTCAGAGTTTTGCATCTTGGTAACTTCATACTCTGCTCGGAGAGATTGCAACTTCACCTTCATTGCCTTATCAACTCCTTGCAAGGAGCATTGCAAGATCTCCCATTCTTCTTTAGAACTTCTAGCATCCGAGATTTTTTTTCAAAAGTTACCTCATCAACCCCTTGATATAACAAGAACAAAGCCTTCTTGTCTCTGTTCCTTGCCTCTCTCAGTGTTGTTCTCGGCGCGTTAGTCAACGCATCCTCTTGCTAAGTAGTCTGCTCTTCATAACCATCCTCAACTATCTCCCAAAGATCCTTTGATGCTAACAACACTTTCATCTGGATACTCCAGTTCCCATAGTTTGTCCTCGTCAACTTGGTAACTTAACCCGACATAGCATTTACAATCTCCATTGCTGCGTTCTCTTCAACTCTTCTGAATTACTACCAAGGTTCGAAACCTACCTCTGATACCACTGTTGAAAGCGTTTAACCGCGGGCACAAACATAAGTAAAGGAGCGCAACATAACAAGCTTCTTATATATATCAAAATCTTACAAGGCTTGACCACAACCAAGGTTTACAATTCAAGCACTCCACTACAAGTAGTCACACATACACCAAAAGGAGAAAAAGTAATTGCCACTTCCCTTGGAGTTTGCAGGAACTATTGTACGCACTCCTAAGGAAACAATTCGCAAAATACTGTTGTCCGCTCAACTCTCTAAGAGTTTGATCTGTTGTCTACCAAGAACAAGCTGCAGTTCGCAACACCTTTGAACTACTCCGGAGCTGCTGTCTGCCAAGAACAAGCCACAGTCTGCAACACCTTTAAACTACTCCGGAGCTGCTGTCCTCCAAGAAAAAAAAACCTGTCCGCCACCTTTGCTTGTACTTCCCATGCTTCCGCTTTTTAGGATTTCAGTCTGTAAGTTTGTCCGCAAAAGTGCTCTCAAGACCTGTCAAGAGATATTCTCTGCTTTTGTTGACAAAGAGGTGTTTAAATTTGCAGCCCGCAAAAGCTTCTCCTAAGAGCTACTCCAACGGGGGATCTCTATATTTAGAGATCCCTCTTGTACTATGTTCTTCAAATATGGAGAACATAAATAATCAACTCCAATCATGTTCTCCATAATTGAAGAAAATGAATTTTTTAATATTATATGAATAATTTTAAAATATTAACAATTTAACAAATAAATAAAAAACACTGTCATCCCTGTTTGAAGTTGTGGAACACTTCCGGTTCTCTTGTTTCTCACATAGGGGTTCACCCACGTGAGGTTAGAGGAATTGAACTGTGAATCCCTCTGACATATCTGGAGCCGACGACAGCGGGGGTCCGGGGGCGGCAGCCCCCGGCAGAGGTCGACGAATCATCGAGCTGCGCTCGACGAATCATCGAGCTGCGCTCGACGATTGTTCGAGCTGCGCTCGACGAAGTAATCCCATCGACGAATTCTCATGTCAAGAATTCTCAGCATTGGATTCTTATCTCATAGAGCAACTCCAACAATGCTCTCTATATTTAAAGTAATCCATGTCGATGAATTTTAAAGCTTTTTTTTTAAATTTCAAATTTGATTACATAACTAAAATTAACACGCATAACATAATTCAAAATAAAAAATTACATTCGAAAATAATTCTAAAATTCGGGGAGGTCATCATCGGGTTCACTACGACTTCTGCGTGCCCTTCCCCCTGGTTGTTCTCCTCTATACCCGGGTACTCCATAGTCGCTTCCTCCATACTGGCTTTCTCGATACTGACTTCCTCCATACTAAGGTCCTCCAAATTGAGGTCCACCAAATTGAGACCCTCAAAATTGAGGTCCACCAAATTGAGACCCTCCAAATTGAGGTCCACCAAATTGAGACCCTCCAAATTGAGGTCCTCCATGTGGGTCTCCTCGATAGTCGCTTCCTCCATATTGTCCTTCTCCATGCCAACCTCCTCCAAACTGAGGTCCTCCATGTTGGTCTCCTCCATAATGGCTTCCTCCATCACCACTACCTTCATACATTCCTCCTCCATACTCGGTTGCTTCGAGTGATGATGATCCTCTAAACAGGGATTGCTTTACAATTTTATTCATAATTTCTTGTTTTTTCTGCCGAAAATATTTCCTCTCTGGAGTTCCTTTTATGCTTTCCAAATCAATCATCATAATATCATGATCTTGTTTAGCACTCCAAAGCTCTAGTTTTTTCTTTTCATTTTCGACATTTAACTTCATGAGTTGAGTCATAGAAGCCCTATCTATTGCTCGTTGTTCTTGTTCTCTTTTCAAAATCTCTAATATTTCTTCATTTACTTTAGTATGAGTTTCAACATCAGAACTCTTACTGCTAACTTGTCTTCTTCTCTCCTTTTCTTTCTCTCTTCCAGTAGGTCGAGTATTTGAAATTGAGGCTAGAGATTCTTCATCACCAATATTATTAAGGTTCATTTCATTGTTGTCTGTGTTTAGGTCTATTCGTCTCCGTTGAGGTGGAGAGTTAGAATCAAAAGCATGCAATATGTCATAATGCTGAGAGTTTTTACCTTCTGTAGTCCCGAATGACTCTATCCACTTTTCTGTATTTTTTAAGATTTACCAAACATGATCAAACAAGAAGCCTCTTTTCTTGTTCGGATCTTCTTCATATAAAATTTTGGCCTGATTGATCTACAAACAAACAAACACTAATTATAATATAGCGATTTTTTAATATAATATTTAGAATATAAATTAATACTTACAATATCGAGTTCAGATGCACCACTCAGATTTCGTTGCTCAATTTGTCGAATACATCCTCGAAATTTGCTAGCCTTACTTACTAACAATGACCAACGGCATGAGAGAGATTTAGGGGTTCTCTGTCCTAAACAAGTTGCGGGTCTTGTTTTGTGAAATATGACTGAAACTCTTTCCCACATCCTATGCTCCTTCTGATTGCTACCCATAACTGGGTCTTCAGAGACCTCAAGCCATGCATAGCATAGTGCTTGATCTTCTTTCACTAAGAATGTTGTTCCCCGATTGGAAGTCAAGGTTAAGGAGAGAAGGAATGCTCTTCTGAACTACGGAGAGAAAGAGTGATTGATCTTCTTATGCTTGCACTTCATATTGGTGAGATACTTATAGAACCAATGCTAGTGATAAGAATACAATGATGGTGATAAGAATCCAATGCTGGTGGAGAGTCCAATGATGGTGGAGAATCCAATACTGGTGATAAGAATCCGATGCTGGTGATAAGAATCCAATGTTGGTGATAAGAATCCAATGCTGGTGGAGAATCCAATGTTGGTGATAAGAATCCAATGTTGGTGGAGAATCCAATGCTGGTGATAAGAATCCAATGCTGGTGAAGAATACAATGCTGGTGGAGAATCCAATGCTTGTGGAGAATCATATTCTTGTGATAAGAATCCAATGCTGGTGGAGAATCCAATGCTGGTGGGGAATCCAATGCTGGTGGAGAATCAAATGCTGGTGATAAGAATCCAATGCTAGTGGAGAATCCAATACTGGTGGAGAATCCAATGCTGGTGATGAGAATCCAAAAATCCTATATAATCATCACTTCCCTTCTCATCTTCCGACTAACTAACTATCTTTCCCTCATTCAAAAAATGAACTACGGTGCAGGGTCATCTCATTTTCGATCTTCATCGTCTTCGGATGATGAATTATTTTCTCAACAAATTCATCAGTGGGAAGAAGACACAGCTAAATGGGAGCAAGAAGATGAATTTTTTGCTTGTGCTTATGCATCAAACAAAGCCAAAATTGCAGTTCAACTTCACGGAGATGAACTTCGGAGATGCAGAGGTTCAACACCTGGTCATGCGGTAATCAATAGGGGCATGATTTAAGGTGATACTAGATTGTGGAATGACTACTTCTCCGATCATCCCACGTATGGGGAAACATATTTTCGAAGAAGATTTCGCATGCGAAAGAATTAATTCCTTCGTATTGTCGCCGCGGTGCGGGAGCACGATAATTTCTTCATTCAAAAGAAGGATGGTCTTGGAAAGCTTGGATTGTCAACTTTACAAAAAAATTACGGCAGTATTCCGTATATTGGCATATGCAACATCAGCTAATAACTGCGATGAATATATTCGAATCGGTGAGTCAACCGTGATTCAATGTTTGAAGAGATTTTGCAGGGCAATTGTACAAGTGTACAAAGAAGAATATTTGAGATATCTCAATGCCAATGATGTTGCTAGATTATTACGGAAAGGTGAAGAACGAGGATTTCCAGGGATGTTGGGAAGTCTAGATTGCATGCATTGGCAATGGAAAAACTGCCCAACAGCATGGGCAGGACAATATTCAGGATGACACGGTGGGCCAACAATTATTCTCAAGACAGTAGCATCTTATGACTTATGGATATGGCACGCATATTTTAGTTTACCAGGCTCGAACAATGATATCAATGTCCTACAATCGTCTCCTTTGTTTTCCAACTTAGCACAAGGTAATACGCCTCCTACTAATTATGAAATTTTGGGGAAAAATATGACGTTGGTTACTATTTAGCCGACGGAATATATCCGAAGTGGTCAACACTAGTTCAGACTATTTCTCATTCACATGACAAAAAAAACAACACTTTGCAATGATGCAAGAAGCATGCCGGAAAGATGCAGAGCGGGCATTGGAGTTCTTCAATCAAGATTTGCCATAATTAAGGGGCCAGCCCATTTTTGGGATAAACATGTTTTACATGATATCATGACTGCTTGTGTTATAATGCACAACATGATCGTCGAATACGAGCGGAATGAAAATGCCTATGTCACTATTTCTACTCCATCACCAACTCAAAATGTTGAAGAGTTGAACACAAGTGAAGCCGAACAATTTCGTCAGTTCCTAAATAGGCATAAGAAGATCAAAGACAGAGATGCGCATTTTGCAATTCGAGATGCACTAGTTGAGCATTTGTGGGAACGACATGGCAATAAAGCAATGTAATTTTGAATAATTTATGCATATTAATTTGAATGTTTTTTTATTTTTACGCGAGTTTAATCAGTAAAATATCTTCTCTTGCGTTTATGTGCATGTTTATTTAGTAAAATATCTTCTCTTACTCTTTGTATGAATAATATTAGTTGGAAATTATTCGATATTAGTCTCGTTTTGTAGGTCTCAAAAAAACAAATTTATTGATATATTATATGTCATATTTTAAAATATATATTGACGATTACGAGCAATTTATTGAAAAGAACTAGTTTTATAAATATAAAATTTAAACAATTAAAAAATATACAAAAAAATACAAAAATTTGGGATCAGCCATCTCCATTTTCTCTCCCCCCCCCCTCTAAATTTGGAGAGGGAGAGAAGAGATCTGCAAATTTGGAGGGGGTTTGTAGATGGGTTGGTGAAGTTTCGGCCTTCAAATATGGAGAATGCCGATTGATTAGAGAAGCTCTAATAAGCAATCTGCTGAAAGCTTGGCGCAACAGCTGCTCCTATTCACACGTTGCTTCTGCCCTTCTTACTAATCATGTGGCCTCCTTTTTTTTATTCGCATGCTAACCCAATTTCTGCTGCACTCGACCAAGCTTCTGCATAATATGTTCTGCAAGATATCAAGCCTTTATATATGCAAGGCTCTCCAATATGAACATGCCACGTGGCTCTCCATTATTTATGCTTTTAATTCACTCCATTAATGTCATTCCTGTCCACCATTTCCAATTCTTCCACCGCATTATCTTCTATTAATTTATATATATATTATATATAATTTTGTTTTTGACTTCCGTCAAATAATATATTTTGCCAACAGTGTCAGAGTTGTCATTTCGGTGGGGAGCTTGCCAGAGTTGCCAGAGCTGACGTGCAGTAAAGGACTTTGAAATGATGAAAATTAGAAAGCTAGCAGCAATGGTCTTCTCTAGAACAGGTAATGACACAAATACCATTGACTTTTATAGCAATTATGGATTGGGGGGGGGGGGGGTATTTGGGCAACCATAATGTTACATCATGGAGATTTTCTCTTTGTTTATAGAATAAACATGTATCTTTATACTATAAGCAATGAGGAAATCGGCCATGGTGTAACATTCTGGTTTCCTAAATTCCCCCCCTCCCCCCAAAATCTCGAATTGCTATCAAAGTTAATAGTATTTTGGGCAACCATAATGTTACATCATGGATATTTTTGTATATGCTCATTTTATGATGAGCTTGTTATTTATTTATGAACATTTATGTACATGTCTTCGAAGCTTAGATTTTTATCGCACTTGGTGCAAATTTTCCCACTCTTGGAATCGGTAAGTTAGTCCTTTACCACTGTTTTATTTCTTATTAGTTGAGGTTGTCAACCTTATTATAATTGGGTTTGGTAAACCCCCTTCTGTTTTCACTTGTTTATTATTTGATTGCTTCCTTTGCCACTTGTATTTTCTTGCTGATGTGTTCTTTCTTTGAATGCCTCAGGTTCAGGGCAGTAGCCGGTTGAGCAGCAAGATTATGGAGTTTGCTAGTGGACTACTTTGTTGCAGGCGTTTTTCTCACCCTTGTGAGGTAGTTTTTGGTTATTTCTTTTTTTAGTACAGACATGCATACTTTCAGTGAGTTCGTGTCAGGTTGTTGACGCCCACTGGTGGTTTTCTTGTGGAACGCTAAATATTTTTGTAAGCTGCTATTTTGCCTATTCTTGTGGTTGTTTCTACTTGCTCTCTAGGGATGCTTTATGGTAGGTTACATGTTAGATATTTTAACTTGTAAAAGTATTACTAGCATTTCATACATGTCATCTTTCTAAAACTAAGATACTATTTTCTAGCTAACATAAAGATTATTTCTGTACTTATAATAAATCTAGAGTCTTGCATACTATGAGTTGTCCTCCGGGGATGTTTATACTTATGTAGGATGTTCAATCAATCTAATCAAAGTATTTACGCAACGTATAGCTATATTTTACCATTGGACTTGTTGATCCACCGTGCCAAGGGATACGACCATCTGAACTTAAACTGGTTTTCCTCTTATTAACTTATGAATTTAATTTAAATAGTAGAGTTTGGAGTCTTGCCTGAGCATCTATAGTTATCTCCTACATGGCGTGACATCACGACACGTATTTTCCCTTACTCTGATATAACTTTAATGCGGGGAAAATGCGGGTTGCGACAACTCAGCCCCCTTCCAACTCGCCTTAGACTTGGACTGCGCCAAAATGGTCGGACCGACTCCTGTTGAACTCACTCGTCAGATACGGGGTTGTACACAATCTCCGCTCTTTGCGAGGTTGCCCCAAACTCGGAAAGAAACATCCAACCCCAAGAGATCGGCGAGTGGGTCAGCGAGCCCAAAGGAATCATTTGGTGGGATCCACAAGCAACTATATAAATATGCCCGCCTGCCTGGGTGACCTTTGCCCTTCACCCTATTCTAATTTTACCGAGATGCCTCTTTCCAAGGAACTTCAAGAGAGCCTCAACTGCGCCCGGGAACTCAACACTGCTCACGTTGTTGAGCTAAGACCTTGGCTCTCCAATGCCTCACCGCATGAGTCACTGAAACATCAACCCGCCAAAAAGTCCAAGTCTACCCCAAATCATGGACTTGCTTCATCCTCCAAACCAGTCGCTGAACCAAAATGGAAAGAGATCGTCGACCTTTCTGCCGACCATGACACAAATCAGGATGATGCTGAAACTTCTGCACCTCGAGTCGATCCTCCTCAGAATGACACGTGCCTCCAAACACCTCCTGAAGACTGCACGAGAAGTCCGGCCCTACCTTTGGGACCACTAGCCTGGACTCGCTAAGGCTGAAGTCACTGACTCGCGAACATGCTCGGCAACCCACCCCCTATAAGACCCCCTCCCCCTCCCCCTCCTGAAACACAAAACACGGCTTGAGGGGAGTCTTATGCCTAGAACAGCCGCCTTGTGGTAGCACTAGCACTCAGGCTAGCCTGTACTACAAGACTCCTATTCTGCTGTTCTTTACGAATATTAATCATGTCAACCCAACCAGAATAAAAATTAGAAGTCAAATTCACACAAAGCATATAATATTCCAAAAGTACAATAAATAAATAATCTACAAAAAGCTTCTAAAACAAGAGTACGTAAAAACTTTGCCCAAAATGGCTACATCAAAAATCTCTCACACTCACATCAGTAATCGACGGTAGCGACGACACCGTCCCTTCAGGCCCTGTCGTCCTGGCATGGCTGTCCTGGTTCATAATTTACGACTGCTCTACCTGTGGGGTTTCCTCCTAAAAAGGAAGACGTAGCAACCGTTAGTCATAAAGACTAAGTAGCTTTCACATCCGCTCCCCCAGCGACTCCTCGGCACTGGGCAGAGAAATGGACGAAAGTACAATATATATAAAGTATGTAAGAATAAGTACAAGAAGGTGGTATAGATTGAATATCATCATGTATGTAAACCAACTTAATAAGTGAGTAACATCTTATTCTAGCAATTCTACCATCTATAGTAGCATAAAAATATATAAAGCTACAACATAAAGTAACTCAACTTATATGAATGCCCAAACAAACATATAAGTTGAGGATCGTTCAGTAGTAAGTAACTCATCGTATAGAAGAGCCCATACAAACTTATACGATGAGGATCTTTTGTATGCAATGAAGTGTAATGACATGTATGCAATGCAATGACTCACCCATGATCATACGCATGCAATTGCTATGTCGACACAGACTTGTAGTTCCCACTATTCGAGCAAGGTACCTAACCTCACAGGCGTCATCCGTCGTGGCACGACGGTGACAGTAGAGCGGGCATCTCCACTACTAGGCTGGCATCCACACTACCAAGCCTAGGCCTTCGTACACCTTAATGCTAATAACATGACAGCGGAGTTCACATGCGTACTACAGCTCAGCGGGAGTCTCGAGTAGATGTGCACCGAGAACTAAGCCCCAAACTGGCCTATGTTGTGACCAGGAAGGAGCCTCGGAAAAGCACGAGGACAAAGCCTAACCGTTCACTTTGCACAGAAGGAGCCCCGGCATGTGAACACCGAGGACCAAGCCCAACCACCAAAAGTTTATCTGTCAACTCCCATCGGTGTGACGATTGGCGAGCCCGTAGACCTGCCATACTATCCTTAACTCGGGATTACGACAACGCGTGTCGACTCACACCGCATGCAATACCACATCATCGTGGCATGGAAGGAGCCTCGGATCAAACACGAGGACCAAGACACCCCATCCACTTGGTACGGAAGGAGCCTCGCGACATGAACACCGAGGACCAAGCCCAACCGTCCATTTATAAGTCTTCTCAACATTACCAACAAGTGCGATCAAACACCCGCACTCATACCCTTTCACAATCCTGTGCCCAAGCCACCTTACGGGTTTACCACAAACACAGGTGGCGAACCACCACATACAATGGATCATCTTAGACTTCCCTATATGAGAAGCCTCATGACCATGCATCACTCTTTCGGCCAACATGATTACGTCTAAACTATGGTCACATAACTTTAACATAACCGATTATAACTCTTTTACCAAACTCAATCATTCGTGCGCACATGAGTTAATCATCTAACTATCAACAACACATGTTCAAAACAATCAACACCGATCAAATAAACAAGTTCAAGACAATCTTATTATTAATCGACGAATTACCATTCGTTCACTTGGGGTCTATCCAACAATTTCATCACTCGTTGAATTATCACGGTTAGACATATTATAATTCGCCAAAATATCAATGTCGATTTGTTACAAGATCTCTACCGAGTCCAGACCCAATTCTATACCAACCCAGGAAATTCAGGTGTAGATCACCTTCTGGACATAAACTTCGACCAGAGATTCCCGAGGCTACAGGAATCTGGTGAATGCGTGTAACCCCTCGATGGAAAGGTATTTCCATGGTTTACAACTTTCATGTTCAGTCTACAACCCAGATCAGATTGTATCATATATGAAATTTGCTCCAAAGCCTGATGCGTACATAATACATTTTCTGCACGCTTAGCCTGTCAGCCCTCTACTTCGATCAGACTTTCCCGTGGCTATAGACTTCTCCTGAAGACTTGAAACCATTCGTTAGAAAGGTATTTCCAAGGGATACGACTTTCGTGTTTAGTCAAAAGCCCAGATCTGGCCATATCATGTCTGAAAGTGGCCAAGAAGATCGCTTCGTGCAGAACACAGATTTCTGCACACATCTTAAGGCGGAATGAATGACATCGGTTCATCTTCCTCCTCTAGCCGACCTTACCAAATCACATCAGAAATTCCTCCTACCTTATTCACCCTCATGAGGCCATTTTTCTTCACGAAACCATCTCCCTATCATCACATAGAAAGGAGAGGTTGAAGACATCACTATCCATAGAGCACAAGCCCTAGAATGGCCTCTTCCTAGGAAGATCATCATCTCACATGTCTAGACTCTTTTGAGTCGACATCTTACCTAGAAATAACTACAGATCTAGCACCAAGGGAGAGGGTAGGAAGCTCACCTCGTTTTCGGCATTTTCACCATTTTCGGCCATGGATCTCGTCACCCTTCGCGGCGGCATCTTCTTCTCCTTGGCGGCGACGGCGGTTTTTTAAGGAGTATAGTGGATTCCAACAACTCCTTCCCTCCTCCAGCAGTTTCTCCATAAAATATCTTGGAAGAGAATGAAAAACGGCTAGGGTTCCATTTCCCTCTTTTTATTCAGAAATGACACGGGTAGGGACACGCCCGTGTCCCTACCCGTGTCCTTCTCGGGTGAATCGGCGTCGACGGTTAAAGTGTCATTTGGACACCAACACAGGAAGGGACATGGCCGTGTCCACTACCCGTGTCATGCGATACGGCCGTGTTCATGCTTGTGTTCTTACCCGTGTCCTGCTCGGGAGACATGGCCGGCTTCCTAGAGATATGCACACGGGTAGGGACACGCCCGCGTCTCTACCTGTGTCCTGCTCGGGACACACTTCGTTGATCTCCGCTTGACGCACACGGGTATGGACACGTTCGTGTCTCTACCTGTGTCCTACTTGGGACAGGCCTTGTAGAGTTCCACTCAACGCCTCTCGAGTTCTACTCGATGCACATGGGTAGGGACACACCCTTGTCTCTACCCATGTCCTTCTCGGGACAGGCCTCTCGAGTTCCACTCAAAACCTCTTGAGTTCTAATCGATACACACGGGTAGGGACACGCCCGGGTCTCTACCCGTGTCCAATTCTGGACCAATTTCTCTTTTCCACACAAGTGTAAGCCTAGTCGCCTGCACTCCTTGAGCCGGAGTCAGCTCTCTTGACTCAAAAGCGCGCGTGAGGGGCCTAGCGTGAATCGGAACGTTACAAATCCTATAAACAAAATAAAATATTTCATCCCCGAAATCAGGCTAAGGCTATGGGGGAGAGAAAAGCATCAAATAAAATAAAATATGCTTTTAAAGATTACCTTGATGAAACAGCCCCGGGTAACGCTTTTGCATCAAGTCCACTGGCTCCCATGTATACTCCTCCTTCCCATAATTAGACCACATCACTATTACCAAAGGAACACTTTTGCGGTGCAAAATCCTTGTCTCGTTGTCTACTATCCGCACAGGCTCTAGTCGCACTGACCTATCAGTCACAACTGCTCCGTCAGTGGTGTGAACATATTGATCGGGCCACAGCAATGCCTTTCGAAGTGACGACACACGGAATACGTCATGAAGATTCGATAGCTCTGGCAGTAACTCTAACCGATAGGCCAACAGACCAATCTGTTCCAATATAATATAGGGCCCAACGTACCTTGGGCTGAGCTTCTTCACACCACGTACCCGTGATACTCCATGCGTCGGCCTGATCTTCAGAAACACTTTGTCGCCCACTTGAAATTCAACCATCCGGTGCTTTGTATTATAATATTTTGTCTACCGACTTTGAGCCTCAAGCATGCAGTCCCGTATTAGTCTCACAACCGCATCAGTATCATCAATGTATTCAATTCCCAAAGCCTTTGGGTCTTCATCCTGCACCCAAGACAAGGGTATTCTACACCTTCTTCCGTAAAGGTCTTCATGGGGCGCCATTCCGATACTGGCCTTGTGACTGTTGTTATATGAAAATTCCACCAGGGGTAAGAGCCTTTCCAACAGCTCTCCTCTATCCAATACGCACATCCTCAATAGATCCTCCAATGTTCTGATGGCTCTCTCAGACTGCCCGTCCGTTTGAGGATGGAATGTTGTGCTAAAGGTAAGACATGAACCCAGGTATGCCTGTATGGCCCTCCACTCCTTAGAGGTAAACTTACCACCCCAGTCAGAAAAAATTGTCTTTGGCACACCGTGATACCGTACGAACTGTTCTACAAAGAGGCGTACCAAAACATCCACATGAGCTTCTTTCTTCATAGGAATAAATCAGGCTACCTTCGTTTGGCGGTCAACGATTACCCATACTGAATCATTCCCGGAGCGTGAGCGAGGCAAACCGTGGACGAATTCCACTGAGACATCCTCGAACTTCCACTCGGGGATGGGCAATGACTGCAATAATCCACCGGGGCTCCTGTATTCTGCCTTCACCCTTTGACAGGCCTCGCAGTGCGTAACAAAATATCGGACGTCCCTCTTCATTCCCGGCCAACACATGGTCTTCCGTAAGTCGGAGTACATTTTGGCAATCCCAGGATGCACGGAGTACTGTGTGCAATGTGTCTCTCTCAGAATGTCTTCCCGAATTTTACTGCAATTGGGAATATAAAGCCGGCCGCGGAGATGGACGAGGCCGTCTTTTAGGGAGTACTCATTAGTTGTCCCATCTTCAATTGACTAGATTGTCGGGGCCAATGCCGCATCCTTTCCTTACTCCGCCCGGATCCGGTCTCGAATGTCACAGACTATGCTCATCACGGTTAAGTACTCTATATACCCTTCCGATTGGTCTTTGTATACTATGGTGATCTCCATCTCTTCGAGCATCCGGGCTAACTCCATTCTCATCAATCGGGACTCCGAGTTCGATTCCGGTAACTTTATGCTCAAAGCATCAGCTACGGAGTTTGCTTTTCCAGGGTGGTAGTTCAAGGTGAATTTGTAATTGCATAAAAATGTTAACCACCGCCGCTGTCTCAAATTTAATTCCTTCTGGGTATGGACGTACTTTAGATTCTTGTTGTCTGAAAAGATTTCGCTGTGGATGTCATATAGATAGTGTCTCCAAATCTTCAGGGAGAACACCACCGCTCCCAATTATAGATCATGTACCGGGTAGTTGATCTCATGCTTCTTCAACTGTCTTGAAGCATATGCAATCACATGCACATGCTGCATCAGTACCGCTCCCATTCCTTGATACGACGCGTCAGTGTAAACTTAAAATCCTTCCTTCCCCGATGGAAGGGCTAGGATAGGCGCGGATGTAAGTCGGTCCTTAAGTTCCTGAAACGCAGCTTCACACTGGGGTGTCCACTCATACGACACACCTTTCTTTGTCAGCGTAGTAAGAGGAAGGGAAATCTTTGAGAAGCCTTTTACAAACTTGCGATAGTACCCGACAAGTCCAAGGAAGCTCCGTACATCAGCCGCTGACTTTAAGGGCGACCACTCCTTCACGCACGCACTTTGGCCGAATCCACTGCTAACCCAGCCCCACTAATCACATGACCCAATAAGGGAACCTCTTGTAGCCAAAATTCGCACTTGTTGAACTTGGCAAACAAGGCGTGCTCTTTTAGCTTCTTCAGTACCAAGGTCAAATGTTCGACATGCTCTTTCTCCGTCTTAGATTAGAACAAAATGTCATCGATGAAAACAATGATGAAGACATCTAGATAATGCTCGAACACTTTGTTCATCAGACTCATGAAAGCTGAAGGGGCATTTGTGAGCCCAAACGGCATCACAGTGAATTCGTACAAGCCGTACCTTGAGCTAAAGGCCGTTTTTTGAATGTCCTGCTCCTGTATTCTCAACTAATAATACCACAAACGTAAGTCCAATTTAGAAAACCAATACGCTCCTACCAATTGGTCGAACAACTCATCGATCTGAGGTAGCGGATAGGTGTTCCGTACCGTCAGTCGGTTGGGCTCCTGATAGTCTATACATAATTGCAAGATTCCATCCTTCTTCTTAACAAACAGAACAGGGGCTCTCTAAGGTGATGAGCTGGGGCGAACAAACCCTAATTCTACCAACTCTTGCCACTGTACTCTAAACTCTACGAGTTCCTTCAGAGCCATCCAGTAAGTGTCCTAGAGACGAGCTTGGATCCTGGTACTAGCTTAATTTGAAAATCCACCTCTCTATGCGGGGGTAAACCTAGCAATTTCTTAAGAAATACCTCGGGAAAATCTCGCACCACTCACACGTCCTTCATATCTATTTTCATCTCTTTCAGTTCAAAATATATCATGTAAACTTCATCCCCTCTCATGTGAGCTTTCAAGGTCTGAATCGAAGATAATAATAAACGTGGTCTGAATTTTATACCTTGGAAGATTACATCGGTATCCCCATGTCTCAAGTAGATTCGCTTCTCCGTACAGTCAATTCTTGTGTAGTGCCAATCTAGCCATGTCATGCCTAGAATGAGGTCGAACTCCAGCATTCTCAAAATTATGGCAGGGGTATCAAAGATCTTTCCCCCAATGAGTATCTCCAATTCGCACTTGGCGGTTGCGGTAATCTCAGAGCCGTCTGGAAGGCATACTCTTCGAGTAATACCAGTGAAGGATTGCACTCCTTCCAAGTCTTTAATGAAGTCCACAGACACAAATGAGTGTGCGACGCCGGTATCGAATAACGTATAAGCCGGTTTCCCGCCGACCACCACGGTGCCTAAGTACCAATAGCAATACTCAAAGCTAGATATTTAGTATGTCTTAAGCAAGTTTAAGATTAATAATGAAAATGTGATAACTAACTGCAACATACCTACAATCACCTCCTAAGGGTTCCGCTCCTGTGTCATGTCTAGCGCGAACAACTGATTTCGAGCAGGTCCGGGGTTTCCTCCTCGTGGTCCTCGTCCCCGACCACACATATTCCCTCGCCCTCGTGGAGCTGCTAGAGGGAGAGCAAGAGGAGCATTCCCAAACAACTACGGGCAATAATGTCGGATGTGGCCCGGTTGGTTGCACTGATAGCAAATTTGTTTGAACCGCTCTTCGGGTTGTTGGAATTGTTTATGTTGTGGAGGTGGAGGCAATGTTGGTGGCTGCGGAACCAGGTGCTCCATTCTAAAATTCTGGTGGAAGCGTCTGCCACCTCTATGATATCCTCTTCCTCTTCCGTAGTCATGTCTCCTTCTATTGCTAGGGCCAGCTTCCATCACCCCTTCAGCAGGTCTCTTACCACTTCCCAAGTCGTCTTCTTCCAGCCTCTTTACCATATCAATTATTTCCGCCAGGCTGGAGTTCGCTATAAACAAAAGGGCTTGCCTCATGGGGTCTCGTAAGCCTTTGTAGAATCTTTTAGCATATCCTCTATCATCCAACTCATAGGAGTCAGCAAATCTAGCCAAATGCTGAAACTCCTGCTGGTACTCCGTCACTGACTTGGATCCCTGCTTCAACTGCAGGAACCATTCCTCAAGTTCATCTCGGTATTACAAAGGGATAAAGTGATCTAGGAAGGCTCCCGGGAACTCATTCCAACTAATCTCCTTATACACTCGCCCTTGAAAGGTGGAGCCCATGAGGGACTTCCACCAACTCTTGGTGTGTTGTTCTAGGAGTGTCACTACCAGGGTCACATCCATGTTGCTTGGGCATCTAATTCCTGCCAGCAGTTCTTGTACGGTGTCGAGCCATTCCTCCGTACACACTGTCAACTCTGTCCCAAGGTAAGCAGGAGGTGAGAGAGCTCGGAAAGTGCTCACCCAATTGGAGCACGAACTTTGTTGTTGTACGGGGTCTTGTTGGGATCTGAAGGCATCCAGGATAGTTGTGAGGGTCTGTCCCAGCTCAGATTGTTGAAATTGTGTGGGTACGGACGGGGTGGGGGTGCCCCCCACTATCTCAACGTGCACTGGGATCTACATGTAGAATAAAAGCCTAAGGTCAGGTTGGCTAATCTTAAGGTCTTAGTTGGACATACTTAGTGTGAATTACATATGGGCACACCGCTGCTTCCGCTAAGTCAGTTTGTCACCAAACTGACTAATCGAACGGGGGTGGCACCATTGTTGAATGACTTCTCCAGTTCAGGATCATAGCAAGCTGATACCATTTGTAAGACCCCCCCCTCCTGGAACACAAAACACGGCTCGAGGGAAGTCTTATGCCAAGAACAACCTCCTTGCGGTAGCACTAGCACTCGGGCTAGCCTATACTACAAGACTCCTATTCTATCAGCCTTTACCTATATTATCAATCATGCCAACCAAACCAGAATAAAAATCAGAAGTCAAATCCACACAAAGCATATAATAGTCCAAAAGTACAATAAATAAAGAAGCTACAACAAGTTTCTAAAATCAGAGTATGTAAAAACTTTGCCTAAAAGGGTTACATCAAAAATCTCTTACACTCACATCAGTAATCGACGGTAGCGACGACACCGTCACTTCAGGCCCTGTCGTCCTGGCCTGGCTGCCCTGGTGCATAATCTGTGGCTGCTCTACCTGTGGGGTTTCCTCCTAAAAAGGAAGACGTAACAACCGTTGGTCATAAATACTAAGTAGATTTCACATCCGCTCCCCCGACGACTACTCGACACCGGGCGGAGAAATGGACGAAGGATAAATATATATAAAGTATATAAGCATAAGTACAGGCAGGTGATATAGACTGAATATCATCATGTATGTAAAGCATCTTAATAAGTGAGTAACATCTTATTCTAGCAATTCTACCATCTACAGCAGCATAAGAATATATAAAGCTACAATAGAAAGTAACTCAACTTATATGAATGTCCATACAAACATATAAGTTGAGGATCGTTTAGCAGTAAGTAACTCATCATATAGGAGTACCCATACAAACTTATACGATGAGGATCTTGTGTATGCAATGAAGTGTAATGACATGTATGCAATGCAATGACTCACCCATGATCACGCGCATGCAATCGCTATGTCGACACAGACTTGTAGTTCCCACTATTCGAGCAGGTAGCTAACCTCTCAGGCGTCATCCGTCGTGGCCAGACGGTGACAGTAGAGCGGGCATCTCCACTACTAGGCTGGCATACACACTACCAAGCCTAGGCCTTCGTACGCCTCAATGCTAAGAACACGACAGCGGAGCTCAAACGCGTACTACGACTCAGCGGGAGTCTCGGGTAGATGTGCACCGAGAACCAAGCCCCAAACTGGCCTATGTTGTGACCCGGAAGGAGCCTCGGAAAAAGCATGAGGACCAAGCCCAACCGTTCACTTGGCACGGAAGGAGCCCCGGGACGTGAACACCGAGGACCAAGCCCAACCGCCCAAAGTCTATCTATCAACTCCCATCTGTGTGACGATTGGCGAGCCCGTAAACCTGCCACACTGTCCTTAACCTGGGATTACGACACCGCGTGTCGAATCACACAACATGCAATACCACATAATCGTGGCACGGAAGGAGCCTCAGATCAAACACGAGAACCAAGCCCAATCGTCCACTTGGCACGGAAGGAGCCTCGGGACATGAACACCGAGGACCAAGCCCAACCGTCCATTTATAACTCTTCTCAACATTACCAACCAGTGTGATCAAACACCCACACTCATACCCTTTCACAATCCTGTGCCCAAGCCACCTTTCGGGTTTACCACAAACACAGGTGGCGAACCACCTTATACAATGGACCATCTTAAACATCCCTATATGAGAAGGCTTATGACCATGCACCACTCTTTCGGCCAACATGATTACGTCTAAACTATGGTCACATAACTTTAACATCACCGATTACAACTCTTTTACCAAACTCAATCATTCGTGCGCACATGAGTTAATCATCTAACTATCAACAACACATGTTCATAACAATCAACACCGACCAAATACACAAGTCAAAGACAATCTTGTTATTAATTGTCGAAATACCATTCGTTCACTTGGGGTCTATCCAACAATTTCATCACTCGCTGAATTATCACGGTTAGACATATTATAATTTATCAAAACCTCAACGTCGATTTGTTACAAGATCTCTACCGAGTCCAAACCTGATTCTACACCAACCCAGGAAATTCAGGTGCAGAACACCAACACGGGAAGGGACACGCCCGTGTCCACTACCTGTGTCGCATGACACGGCTGTGTTCATGCGTGTGTTCTTACCCGTGTCCTGCTCGGTTGACACGGCCGGCTTCCTGTAGATATGCACCAGGGTAGGGACACGCCCGTGTCCTGCTCGGGACATATTTTGTTGATCTCCACTCGACGCACACGGGTAGGGACACGCCCGTGTCTCTACCCGTTTCCTACTCGGGACAGGCCTTGTCGAGTTCCACTCGACGCCTCTCGAGTTCTGCTCGAAGCACACGGGTAGGGACACGCATATGTCTCTACCCATGTCTTTCTCGGGATAGGCCTCTCGAGTTCCACTCGACACCTCTCGAGTTCTACTTGCGCACACGGGTAGGGACACGCCTGTGTCTCTACCTGTGTCAAATTCTGGACCAATTTCTCTTTTCCACACGAGTGTAAGCCTAGTCGCATGCACTCCATGAGCCCAAGTCATCTCTCTTCACTCAAAAGCGTGCACGAGGGGCCTAGCGCGAATCGGGATGTTACACCCCCGATCCTGCACTTACGGGGGGAGGAATCGGGGACATCCCTGTCCCGAGCTTCGAGCTAATTGTCTCCCCAAACTCCCTACTCCCAGGTCGCGGCAAGACCATTCTGCCTCCTCTCACTGTAACATCCCAACGTTACTTCTAGACCCTTAACTTAGATTGGGTTAGGCATGGGGTGGGCATTAGGGTAATAAGCTAGGTTTGACCTAGGTAGTGGGTTGTAGCCATGTGGGGCCCACCATGGGACCAAAGTCAAACTAGGTCAAACTAGCCTAGACAGGAACCCTAGCCACACCATGACCCCACCACGATGCCCTAACCCTAAATACAATCTAAGTGGACCCTAAGGTAGGCCATGGGGTCAACCAGTTGACCTATGTGGAATCAAGTCAACACTTTTGACCTAATTAGTAAAAATGGTGCCCTAGCCCAATTCACTGGGTTGGGTCCACCCAAATCAACCCAAACTCATTAGGTGGGCCTAAAGTGACCCTATACCCCCTATGGAAGAGAAAAATAGGGACATGCAATAGTAATTTGGGAAAACACCTAGGAGAGAGAAAAGAGGAGGAATAGGAGAGAGAAAGTGTTAAGAATTGGTTTGGGCCACTTGGGCTCATCCCACCAACCCATAATGGGTTGGCTGACCATATAGGTGTATTAGGAGGTGTGGGGACCCACCATGCAGCCTTGGGTCAAGCCCAAGCCCAACCCGAGCCCAATCTAACCCATTCCACTCATGTGAGCCAAACACCTCTCTCTCCACTCACCAACTCAGCTCTACCCTAGAACCCGACCCATTAGGGGTTAATTAACCCAGCAGGAGCAGTGGTACCCACTCCCAAAAACCAGCCAGCTCAACCCAGCCAACCCGAGCCCCCACCTTGGCGAAATCGCCTCTCCTTGGTGAAATCGCCTCCCCCTCTTAACCCAGCCCCAAACCGACTATCCCTCTCATTCCCATTTCATCCCTGCCCCAGAGAGAGAGAGAGAAAGAGAGATACCGCTGCTGCCATGGCCAACAAAGGAGGAGCTCGCCGGAATATTCACTCCATGGGAACCCGCCGCCACCCTCAACCACAACCGCTGTCGATGGTCCGTATCCCTTCTCCTCCAAGTGTACTAGTATCCTAGATCCACTAGGCTAGAGGTCGAGCTCAAACGAGCTCGACGTTAGGAATCAAAAAGCTCGGAATTCTGTAGAAAAAATGGCGTTTTTGGACCTTTCGGCTCGGTTACGCCGCCGCCGTCCGCCGCCCAGCCGTCGGCCAGCTCAAGCCCCGACCACCGTGAGGCCGGGGAAAGGCTTGGCCGGAGGCTCCGCCGCCTGCGATGGCCGGGAACCGCCCCGCAAAACCAGCCTGCGTCGGGTGGCCATGCATGCATGCATGGAGAAGAAAACCCAGGGCCGTCCGATCATCTTTAAGATTCGTGCTAGTTTTATTAAAGGAGTTAGTATTTAAATTTAATTTATGAATAGTAAGTTTTCTGTCACAATATAACAGTCATCTTGCATGTCAATTTAAGGGTACCTAGGGACTTCACCATAGGATGGGCCCTGAATGAAAAATATAGGTGGATGTGTTAACTTTAATTTTCCACCCTAAATATAAGTTTTGGTCCAATGGTTTGTCCTGTAGGGCTGTTTTTCTAGGACTGCTCCTAAGCTAGGGCAGAAATTAAAAATGATGCCCATGCCAAACCAAGTGTCCTCATGACCTGAAATTTTGGGCATGTGTATTATTAGGGCATACCTAGCCCCTGCCAAAAATTTGGAATTTTTGAAAAACATTTTCCTATAGTTTTTATCATTATATCAAAAAGTAAATTAAGGGTATAATTGTAATTATATGCACCCAAATGGCCCCAAATTTTGGTGGCATACCCTTAGGGACATTATTAGTGTCTGGTAGAAATTTCAGAGCAATTGGACCCCTGCATGATGGGTTAACCCATGTGCATGTGTTGGCTAATTATAACCTTGGGGTGCATTTAGCAAGAAAGGATATTTGTGTATTTAGCCTAGCTGAGGCATCCAAAAATTGTGGAATTTATCCCAGGGATTAATTAGAGTAAAGTTAACCCCTAGGATTTATTATGGAATTTTTGGGATTAAAAATCCTATTATTTGGTATTTCCAAAATAAAAGCCTTTTTGGAAAATAAATTGTAGGAATAGGTTTTGATCAATGAAAGATCCCCAAAATCAGTCAAGGCAAAAATGAGGCTTTTAATTGACTTAAGAAAATTTCATATCTCTGTTTGACAACTGTTAGAGCAAAATTCATGGAAATGACCATTTTACCCTTTTTGTAAATGTTTATGAATTGGTATAAATACTTGTTGGAAAATTGTGAAAATAATCCTAGAGTTGCATAATTGTTATATTAGTCTTGTAGATTTATATCAGAATTTTTGGGTACACTGTTAATTATTAATTAGCATAATGGCATTTTTGGTAAATAATTAGGAATGGATTTTGATAGACCATTACACTGTAGAAATTAATGAAACTCTGCAATTAGTCATAAAATAATAATATAAATGCTCAGTAATTTTCCTGGAATTTTGGTGTATATATTTCTTGCACTTCATTTAGAAAGTGATAAATAGGTAGAATTTGTATTAACTATGGGAAAAATAGAAATATAAAAAGGGAAATTATGAAATGTTGTAGACAGTAATATTTTATTCATATGCAACTCAGGAAAATTCCCTTAGGTCAGAAGATTTTAATTGATAATACTTCTTGTGTAAAATGACCTAGGGAATAATTTAAAAGATTTAATTAAAGGCCTTAATGACCTAGGAAAATTATGAAAATCAACACACTCATTTCATTAGTCCATACCACCCTAGGATAAATATTTGGGGTCAGTTGGACCAAGAATTTAGAAGTTCGATTTCAGGGTGGTGTTAGGTCATGGGGTGCGCTTAGTAAAAGTAGGCTGGACTATAGGCCGCCAGGGGATGAATCAACAACTGAGTTAGAGTATAAGTTCGGAAGTATAACCCTGGATGGCAGTTGCATTCTAGAGGCGAGAGTAACAGTGCAGCATTAGACTTGCCTAGGAAGAGTTGACGGAAGACCGTCACTCCTTAATTCATACCTTAAGTCACTAGGTCACTCTATGTAACAGGAGAGGGGAAAAGAGATTCTGGGTAGACATCAACTAAAGTAAATATCCTTGAGAAAGGGAGCTTTGGGATTCAGCCCATCGTAGCTCCTAGTGCCCCTGAGAGCCCTTCACCGGGAATACCTTGGGCAGTCCTGGGATTTACCTTAAGACTCTAAGTATGATAATTTGTAGACAAGAGTAGTCTAATAGGTTAAGTGAACTGGACATGTGCTCACTCGTGCCGGGTTGGAGGGACTTGGAGTCTTTTGACTATTTGCTCACCCGTGCAGAGTTGGAGAAAGGGATTGGTTTATATACACTCACCCAGGCAGGGTTGGAGGTTTTGTAGCACACACTCACCCGTGACGGGTTGGAGAGATTTGGGGACTGGATAGTCCATCGAGCTGGAGGCTCAATATACTATACTTGCATGTGCATATACTAGTGGCGGGCCATGCGGTACTGGCCGGTCGTTACACCGACGGCAGTACGGTGGACAAGGCGGGTGCGAGGGTTAGAAGGACCAGTAGGATGTTTATACTGGAGTCTGGAGGACTTTTCCTAATAACGCGCACCCGGCCCAACAAGACTGACAGGTAGTCAGCAAAGTGGTACGCAGAGACTCTAGAGTACACTTGTTTCATGTATAGAGGCGTACAAGAGAGGTCTAGGCCTGGTAGTGTGTATACCCGCCTAGAAGGTGGAGACGCCCGCTCCGCTGCTGCCGTAGCCACAACGGTAGTACCTGAGAGTGATGCTAGCTCTCGAAAAGTGGGAACTAAAGGTCTGTGATCACGGAGTCGTGTGTGTGTGTTGCACTGCATGTTCATATCATACCCACCATATAGATGCATATCATTAACTTTCATAACAACTTAAGACACCTAATGTATAAGTGGTATGGGACGCTTATACATTAGGACCTGCTATACGATCCCTTAGCCTATAAGCTTGAGTGGGCATGTTTAAAGGTTGAGGTTACTTTCTTTTATATATATATGCTTGTGACACCTGACACCCCATTGTATAAATGGTATGGGACATTTTATACAATGGGAGCCCTGCAGAAGACCCCTTGCTTATGCGTACCCGCATAAGTGAAGGTTACTTTCCATTATTTACTTGATTACATATTCTGCTTAGTTTCCTGTCACATGCTTCGCCTTTGTCACCCCTTGTTTGTCCTCCACTTCGTCCTCCCGCACGGTGCCTAGGAGTTGCAGGAGGAGGTGTTGAGGATACGACTTAGTCTTTTTGACTAATGGTCGTTGACCTTACTATTTTAGGAGCTCGAGGAGGTGGACCAGCACGTCGAGGAGGCAGGACTTGAGGGGCAGATACCAGCTACTACTACCGGAGCATGTCTACAGGTGTGATGTGAGAGAGTTTTAGCTTTTCCGCTGCTGTATGTGAGAGTGAGAGTGATCATGATGTACTGGACATAAGCCCTATTTACTTACATTTGTTGTACTCAGTGTGGACTGACTTTTCATTCTCTTTTGATATATATATGTGCTGTGGCTGTGGACTTTTCTGCGTTTACTCTGATATTATGCTTTTATTCTCATATTGGCCGATAGGTTATGATCGTTCTAGCCGGCAGAATCAGCGTCTTGCGATGACGACTAACCCGTGCATTAATGTCACCGTAAGGCGGCGGTTCTGGGCATAAGATCCGGGTTAGCCTCGGGATGAGGAGACAGGATCTTACAAACTAGTATCACTTGAACAAACGATCATATGAGAACGAAGTCCACAAACTGTTACACCCCGCTCGAGCATTAGTTTGCGGACAAACTATGCAGCGGAAGCAATGGTGTGCCCATGTGTAAAAGCCACATAAAACAGTCCATTAAACAATGAGTTAGGCCAATTTTGACATTACCTTACCTTTATGCAGCCTCCACAGGATGCGGTTCCTCCCCCTCCGGCTGCCATTCCGTTCATGCAGACAGAGATGGGGCAAACGCTGACGGCGATCCTGGACGCATTCAGAGCCCAGCAAGCCCCGGTACAGCTACCCAACCCAGGGTCGAACTGGCTGAGTGCGTTTAAAAGTCTATCTCCGCCATTGTATCGCGGGAAAGAAGATGCTGTGAAGACAGAGGAGTGGTTGGAGACCATTCAGGAGTTACTGGCTGGAATTAGCTGCCCAGTCAGCCAGGCGGTGCCACTTGCCACTTCCGTACTAGAAGCCCATGCAAAGAGATGGTGGAAGTCTATTCGGGACTCAATTTATGGGGATAGGGAACTAACAGACATATCCTGGGAAGAATTCAGCGACTCATTCCTGGACCATTATGTTTCTGTCACAGACCGAGATGCTTTGGAGGCGAGATTTCTGAACCTCCAGCAGGGGAGCCGATCAGTGATTGAGTACCAGAGAGAGTTCTCCCACCTGGCTAGGTTTGCAGACTTCCATGACTGGGACGATCGAAAGTATGCTAATAGATTTTATCATGGCCTCCGGGATTCGTTGAGGCAGCCACTGTTGTTTATATCGCATGGTACCACTGCTCAAATCATAGAAATGGCGAAAAAGCTGGAGGCTGACCAGCTAATGGTACAGGGCAGAGGTAAAAGGCCGCTCGAAGGATCGTCTTCCGATGGTAGCAGGACATCCCAAAGGGGGAAGGTTATTGGATATAGGAGGGGTGGGGGACGTCGTCGTCCCAACTACAGGCAGGATCAGGGGCCTCCTCCACCATTGGCTCCCCCACCTATACAGACTCCCGGGCCGGTGAGACAGGATGATCGAGGTCAGAGGCAGATCACCTGCTATGGTTGCGGCCAACCTGGGCACATCAGGACGCAGTGCCCGCTTCAGGTCCACCCTCTTCCTCCTCCTCCACCTCCAGTGGCCCCTCCAGTTCACTAGGGCCGAGGACGAGGACGAGGCCGAGGCCGAGGACATCACGGCCGAGGCCGAGACCGGGAGCAGGTATACGTGCTGGACCTCACGGAGTAGAGGAATCCTGAGGAGGTGATTACGGGTACTTTAATTTTGTAAGATTTATAAAATTTCAATTTTTTTTAAGAATACCTTAAACCTTAAGAGTAATACTATTCTTTGAACTCAAACGAACCCAGGCATAGTGATGATTAGCGGCAAGCCCGCTCATACTCTCTTCGACACAGGTGCATCACACTCCTTCGTGTCAGACACTTTTATCGAAGGACTAGAAGGAGTAGAGAGGCTTCCCGGTCTGGAAAAGAGAGTGCGACTTCCAGATGGTACGGAACTTCGAACCACAGACTGCTGCAATATGGATGTCGAGATAGGAGGCAAAGCGTTCGAAGCTCCGGCAACAGTTCTGAGTCTACCAGACTTTGATCTGATCCTAGGCATGAACTGGCTCCATTGGAACCACGCGCAGATAGATTGTCCCTCGAAGAAGATCACACTCCGACATGGAGATTCTCACGTTACTATCGAAGGTATCCGACCTATCCTTCTTCTTTCATTGTCTTCCATACAGGCTGTCAAGGCCTATGAACAGGGGGAAGAGGTGTACCTCATTTGTTTTGAGATGGCAGTGGTGGAGAGTTCCATAGCTGATATTCCAGTGGCACGAGATTATGCTGATGTCTTTCCGGAGAAGTTACCTGGACTACCACCATCACGGGACTTGGACTTCAAGATTCAGTTGGTGCTAGGGGCGAGACCAGTGTCCCGAGCACCCTACAGAATGGCTCCTAGAGAATTGGCAGAGTTCAGGACTCAGCTACAGGAACTTGTGGAGTCAGGATTTGTGCGGCCAAGTTCGTCGCCGTGGGGAGCACCGGTTTTATTTGTGAAGAAGAAGGATGGATCCCTCCGACTGTGTATAGATTACAGGGAATTGAATAGGTTGACGGTTCGGAACACCTACCCATTGCCCCGGATAGAAGAATTATTTGATCAACTTCAGGGAGCCTTCTGGTTCTCTAAGCTCGATTTACGATCCGGCTATTATCAGTTACGCATTCGGGAGGAAGACATACCGAAGACCGTATTCAGCTCACGTTATGGCTTATACGAATTCACGGTCATGCCATTTGGGCTCACGAATGCCCCTTCCGCATTCATGACCCTAATGAACCGTGTATTCGAACCATATCTGGATCGCTTTGTCATTGTGTTCATCGACGATATTCTGGTCTATTCCCGGACGCAGGAAGAACACGCAGAGCATCTGGCCCAAGTTTTACAGAGGTTGAGAGAGTTTCAGATGTATGCAAAGTTCTCTAAGTGCAAATTTTGGCTACAGGAGGTGGCTTTTCTGGGTCACGTTATTAGTGGAGCTGGAGTG
Source organism: Platanthera zijinensis (assembly GCA_039513925.1). Taxonomy (NCBI): domain Eukaryota; kingdom Viridiplantae; phylum Streptophyta; class Magnoliopsida; order Asparagales; family Orchidaceae; genus Platanthera; species Platanthera zijinensis. The sequence continues at coordinate 152,610,699 of CM077080.1, read as the reverse complement.
GCGGTGGATCCAGCTAAGATTGAGGCGGTACGGGATTGGCCACGGCCAAAGACAGCAGCAGACATCCGCAGCTTTCTGGGATTGGCAGGATATTATCGTAAGTTTGTGGAGGGGTTCTCGAGGATAGCCCTCCCCCTCACGTCCTTGACGAAAAAGGATGCCGCATTTGACTGGACAGAGCAGTGTGAGTCAGCATTTCAAGAGCTCAAGGACTGGCTCACTTCATCCCCCATCCTTGCACTTACCTCTGGGAGCGAAGGATTCCAGATATATACAGATGCCTCCTATCTGGGGATGGGTGCAGTCCTGATGCAACATGGACATGTTATCGCTTATGCTTCGCGACAGCTGAAGAAGCATGAGCATAACTATCCAGTACATGATCTCGAGCTCGGGGCCGTGGTCTTTGCCCTCAAGACATGGAGACATTACCTCTACGGGATTCATTGTGATATATACTCCGACCATAAGAATCTCAAGTACATCGACACGCAGAAGGTTCTGAACCTGCGACAGAGGAGGTGGCTTGAGTTCCTCTGCGATTACGACTATAAGATACACTATCACCCGGGGAAGGCGAATACGGTAGCGGATGCTTTGAGCAGGAGAGCCGGCACTTCTGGACTGGAGCCCCGGGTGATGTCTATGGAGCTGCTACGCACGATGGAGGATATGCACATTACCATGGTTTCGGAGGCCGAGCCAGTGATCTATCGAGAGTACCTGGACTCTTTGGTCAGCGATGATGATACACAGAAGCGCATTCTTACACATCAGAGATTGGATACTGATCTAGAGCCTATTTTTGGCGCTTTGGAAGGAGGCAAGTATGAGGACTACACGCTGGAGGACGATCTTCTTCGATTTCGTGGTCGGGTGTACATTCCAGCAGGAGGTGAGATTCGGGATGACATCCTCAGAGAGGCACACTACTCCAGATATTCAGTGCATCCCGGCATCACCAAGATGTGGGCTGACTTACGACAGACCATGTACTGTCCAGGAATGAAGAGGGAGATCATATATCTTGTGACACACTGCGAGACTTGCCAGCGAGTGAAGGCCGAGTGCAAGAGCCCAGGCGGTGTATTACTGCCACTGCCAGTCCCAGAATGGAAGTTCGAGGATATTTCCATGGATTTTGTACACGGACTCCCTCGCTCCCATTCTGGGCATGATTCCGTCTGGGTCATTGTGGATAGGTTGACCAAGGTAGCGCGATTTATCCCGGTCAGAAAAGATGCCCCAGTTGCTGTGTTGGTGAGGTTGTTTGTAGAGCAGTTCATCCGGTATCACGGAGTACCCAGGTCTATTGTTTCAGATAGAGACGGTCGCTTCACCTCCAGGGAATGGAGGGCAGTGCATGCTTACTTGGGGTCCAGGCTTTCTTTTAGCACTGCCTTCCACCCGCAGACCGACGGTCAGACAGAGCGGACGATACGGACCATGGAGGACCTTCTCAGGTTATGTATTCTGGATACAGGGAAGCCCTGAGAGAGGCTACTGCCACTGATCGAATTCTCTTACAACAACAGTCACCAGGCCAGCATTGGGATGGCTCCTTACGAGGCACTTTATGGGAGGAAATGCCGGACTCCGTTGTCTTGGGTTCAGGATGTGGATACTCGAGCACTCGGGTCAGATTTTGTGGAAGATACGGAGACCCAAATTCGCTTGATCAGGGATCGGCTTTTGGAGGCTCAGAGCAGACAGGCAAAATATTATGATGCACGGCACCGGAAGGTGGAGATCCAGGTTGGGGACAGAGTTTTTCTGAAAATTCGACCGGTACACGGTGTTTCTCGGATACGGAGACACAAGAAGCTCAGCCCCCGGTACATGGGACCCTACTTGATTTTGGAGCGTGTGGGCCCCTTGGCTTACCGGCTGCAGCTACCTCCGGAGCTGAGCAGCCTACATGATGTTTTTCATGTCTCTTCCTTGCTAAGAGCTCTTCTTCGACCTGAGCAGCATATCACTACTGTAGCTGGACCGGTAGAGCCTGACCGTTCAGTTAGATTGGAGCCGATCCGGATCGACGATTCAGCCGTCTGAGTGTTGAGGAAAAAGAAGGTTCCGCTCGTGAAGGTGTTGTGGTCCAACCATGGAAAGGAGGAGCACACCTGGGAACCTAGGGATCTGATGCTGGAGCGCCATCCGGAGCTATTTTCATCAGGTACCTTTTATGTTATCTTTTAAAAGTCCCTTTAAGTTTCTACAAATAGAACCCGTAGATCCGAACTTAAATTTCGGGGACGAAATTATTCTTTTTATTTATAGGATTTGTAACATCCCAATGTTACTTCTAGACCCTTAACTTAGATTGGGTTAGGCATGGGGTGGGCATTAGGGTAATAAGCTAGGTTTGACCTAGGTAGTGGGTTGTAGCCATGTGGGGCCCACCATGGGACCAAAGTCAAACTAGGTCAAACTAGCCTAGACAGGAACCCTAGCCACACCATGACCCCACCACGATGCCCTAACCCTAAATACAATCTAAGTGGACCCTAAGGTAGGCCATGGGGTCAACCAGTTGACCTATGTGGAATCAAGTCAACACTTTTGACCGAATTAGTAAAAATGGTGCCCTAGCCCAATTCACTGGGTTGGGTCCACCCAAATCAACCCAAACTCATTAGGTGGGCCTAAAGTGACCCTATACCCCCTATGGAAGAGAAAAATAGGGACATGCAATAGTAATTTGGGAAAACACCTAGGAGAGAGAAAAGAGGAGGAATAGGAGAGAGAAAGTGTTAAGAATTGGTTTGGGCCACTTGGGCTCATCCCACCAACCCATAATGGGTTGGCTGACCATATAGGTGTATTAGGAGGTGTGGGGACCCACCATGCAGCCTTGGGTCAATCCCAAGCCCAACCCGAGCCCAATCTAACCCATTCCACTCATGTGAGCCAAACACCTCTCTCTCCACTCACCAACTCAGCTCTACCCTAGAACCCGACCCATTAGGGGTTAATTAACCCAGCAGGAGCTGTGGGACCCACTCCCAAACACCAGCCAGCTCAACCCAGCCAACCCGAGCCCCCACCTTGGCGAAATCGCCTCTCCTTGGTGAAATCGCCTCCCCCTCTTAACCCAGCCCCAAACCGACTATCCCTCTCATTCCCATTTCATCCCTGCCCCAGAGAGAGAGAGAGAAAGAGAGATACCACTGCTGCCATGGCCAATAGAGGAGGAGCTCGCCGGAATATTCACTCCATGGGAACCCGCCGCCACCCTCAACCACAACCGCTGCCGATGGTCCGTATCCCTTCTCCTCCAAGTGTACTAGTATCCTAAATCCACTAGGCTAGAGGTCGAGCTCAAACGAGCTCGACGTTAGGAATCAAAAAGCTCGGAATTCTGTAGAAAAATGGCGTTTTTGGACCTTTCGGCTCGGTTGCGCCGCCGCCGTCCGCCGCTCTCCGCCGCCCAGCCGCCGGCCAGCTCAAGCCCCGACCACCGTGAGGCCGGGGAAAGGCTTGGCCGGAGGCTCCGCCGCCGGCGATGGCCGGGAACCGCCCCGCAAAACCAGCCTGCGCCGGGTGGCCATGCATGCATGCATGGAGAAGAAAACCCAGGGCCGTCCGATCATCTTTAAGATTCGTGCTAGTTTTATTAAAGGAGTTAGTATTTAAATTTAATTTATGAATAGTAAGTTTTCTGTCACAATATAACAGTCATCTTGCATGTCAATTTAAGGGTACCTAGGGACTTCAACATAGGATGGGCCCTGAATGAAAAAGGTATATGGATGTGTTATCTTTAATTTGCCACCCTAAATATAAGTTTTGGTCCAGTGGTTTGTCCTGTAGGGCTGTTTTGCTAGGACTGCTCCTAAGCTAGGGCAGAAATTAAAAATGATGCCCATGCCAAACCAAGTGTCCTCATGACCTGAACTTTTGGGCATGTGCATTCATAGGGCATACCTAGCCCCTGCCAAAACTTTGGAATTTTTGGAAAACATTTTCCTATAGTTTTTATCATTATATCAAAAAGTAAATTAAGGGTATAATTGTAATTATATGCACCCAAATGGCCCCAAATTTTGGTGGCATACCCTTAGGGGCATTATTAGTGTCTGGTAGAAATTTCAGAGCAATTGGACCCCTGCATGATGGGTTAACCCATGTGCATGTGTTGGCTAATTATAACCTTGGGGTGCATTTAGCAAGAAAGGATATTTGTGTATTTAGCCTAGCTGAGGCATCCGAAAATTGTGGAATTTATCCCAGGGATTAATTAGAGTAAAGTTCACCCCTAGGATTTATTATGGAATTTTTGGGATTAAAAATCCTATTATTTGGTATTTCCAAAATAAAAGCCTTTTTGGAAAATAAATTGTAGGAATAGGTTTTGATCAATAAAAGATCCCCAAAATCAGTCAAGGCAAAAATGAGGCTTTTAATTGACTTAAGAAAATTTTATATCTCTGTTTGACAACTGTTAGAGCAAAATTCATGGAAATGACCATTTTACCCTTTTTTGTAAATGTTTATGAATTGGTATAAATACTTGTTGGAAAATTGTGAAAATAATCCTAGAGTTGCATAATTGTTATATTAGTCTTGTAGATTTATATCAGAATTTTTGGGTACACTGTTAATTATTAATTAGCATAATGGCATTTTTGGTAAATAATTAGGAATGGATTTTGATAGACCATTACACTTTAGAAATTAATGAAACTCTGCCATTAGTCATAAAATAGTAATATAAATGCTCAGTAATTTTCCTGGAATTTTGGTGTATATATTTCTTGCACTTCATTTGGAAAGTGATAAATAGGTAGAATTTGTATTAACTATGGGAAAAATAGAAATATAAAAAGGGAAATTATGAAATGTTGTAGACAGTAATATTTTATTCATATGCAACTCAGGAAAATTCCCTTAGGTCAGAAGATTTTAATTGATAATACTTCTTGTGTATAATGACCTAGGGAATAATTTAAAAGATTTAATTAAAGGCCTTAATGACCTAGGAAAATTATGAAAATCAACACACTCATTTCATTAGTCCATACCACCCTAGGATAAATATTTGGGGTCAGTTGGACCAAGAATTTAGAAGTTCGATTTCAGGGTAGTGTTAGGTCATGGGGTGCGCTTAGTAAAAGTAGACTGGACTATAGGCCGCCAGGGGATGAATCAACAACTGAGTTAGAGTCTAAGTTCGGAAGTATAACCCTGGATGGCAGTTGCATTCTAGAGGCGAGAGTAACAGTGCAACATTAGACTTGCCTAGGAAGAGTTGACGGAAGACCGTCACTCCTTAATTCATACCTTAAGTCACTAGGTCACTCTATGTAACAGGAGAGAGGAAAAGGGATTCTGGGTAGACATCAACTAAAGTAAATATCCTTGAGAATGGGAGCTTTGGGATTCAGCCCATCGTAGCTCCTAGTGCCCCTGAGAGCCCTTCACCGGGAATACCTTGGGCAGTCCTGGGATTAACCTTAAGACTCTAAGTATGATAATCTGTAGACAAGAGTAGTCTAATAGGTTAAGTGAACTGGACATGTGCTCACTCGTGCCGAGTTGGAGGGACTTGGAGTCTTTTGACTACTTGCTCACCCGTGCAGAGTTGGAGAAAGGGATTGGTTTATATACACTCACCCAGGCAGGGTTGGAGGTTTTGTAGCACATACTCACCCGTGACGGGTTGGAGAGATTTGGGTACTGGATAGTCCATTGAGCTGGAGGCTCAATATACTATACTTGCATGTGCATATACAAGTGGCGGGCCATGCGGTACTGGCCGGTCGTCACACCGACGGCAGTACGGTGGACCAGGCGGGTGCGAGGGTTAGAAGGACCAGTAGGATGTTTATACTGGAGTCTGGAGGACTTTTCCTAATAACGTGCACCCGGCCCAACAAGACTGACAGGTAGTCAGCAAAGTGGTACGCAGAGACTCTAGAGTACACTTGTTTCATGTACAGAGGCGTACAAGAGAGGTCTAGGCCTGGTAGTGTGTATACCCGCCTAGAAGGTGGAGACGCCCGCTCCGCTACTGCCGTAGCCATAACGGTAGTACCTGAGAGTGATGCTAGCTATCGAAAAGTGGGAACTAAAGGTTTGTGATCACGGAGTCGTGTGTGTGTGTGTTGCACTGCATGTTCATATCATACCCACCATATAGATGCATATCATTAACTTTCATTACAACTTAAGACACTTAATGTATAAGTGGTATGAGACGCTTATACATTAGGACCTGCTATACGATCCCTTAGCCTATAAGCTTGAGTGGGCATGTTTATAGGTTGAGGTTACTTTCTTTTATATATATATGCTTGTGACACCTGACACCCCATTGTATAAATGGTATGGGACATTTTATACAATGGGAGCCCTGCAGAAGACCCCTTGCTTATGCGTACCCGCATAAGTGAAGGTTACTTTCCATTATTTACTTGATTACATATTCTGCTTAGTTTCCTGTCACCTGTTTCGCCTTTGTCACCCCTTGTTTGTCCTCCACTTCGTCCTCCCGCACGGTGCCTAGGAGTTGCAGGAGGAGGTGTTGAGGATACGACTTAGTCTTTTTGACTAATGGTCGTTGACCTTACTATTTTAGGAGCTCGAGGAGGTGGACCAGCACGTCGAGGAGGCAGGACTTGAGGGGCAGATACCAGCTACTACTACCGGAGCATGTCTATAGGTGGATGTGAGAGAGTTTTAGCTTTTCCGCTGTTGTATGTGAGAGTGAGAGTGATCATAATGTACTGGGCATAAGCCCTATTTACTTACATTTGTTGTACTCATTGTGGACTGAATTTTCATTCTCTTTTGATATAAATATGTGCTGTGGCTGTGGACTTTTCTGCGTTTACTCTGATATTATGCTTTTATTCTCATATTGGCCGACAGGTTATGATCGTTCTAGCTGGCAGAATCGGCGTCTTGCGGTGACGACTAACCCGTGCGTTAGTGTCACCGTAAGGCGGCGGTTCTGGGCATAAGATCCGGGTTAGCCTCGGGATGAGGAGACAGGATCTTACACTCACTCGCCCTTTTCATGGGCAGCCAAGCTCTTCTCGGCAACCCAACCTTGGCGGGACTATCTCGCAAGGTTAGTCTGAAGCACTCGCCATTTTTATAACCCCAAGCTTCTCATTTGAACTTACTATCTTCGCAGGCCTTCCTGATCAATCCGAAGCCGAAGAATCTTATGAGCCAGCATGCCACTCGCCACCTCCTTCCCCCAACGTGATTGAGGATTTCTTGGACACCTCGCTGGAACCTACCGAGCTGAGGAGGCGGACCGTGGGAGTACTTAAGAAATATGGACTCATTCTGTGCGAGATCCAAGAGGAGAATGCACTCGGCAAACGAAGGCTGCAGGTGCTAGAGCGTGATTTTGTACTGTTGGCGGATGAGGTGAAGCGCGTCTCGGTGAGCGGGATAACTTCTCCCACCCCGCTCATAGATCGAATCAACAAGAATATGCAACACATCCACCAGGACCTAGAGCTGGTCCGTGAGTTCAACAACCCCACTAACCTCCGGGGATGGGGACGCGAGGCCAGGGTAGATGGAAATGGCTCCCTAGCTGAGCCTACCAACACTCTCTCCCCAGAACCCCAGCTCGCACATGTAATAACGATAATTCTTCTCTCCTGTATTCACTGAAAATTTAACATGGTTGTGTAATAACTTAACTATTTTTAGATCTGATTTCCAATGCTCTTTATTTGCGAATCCTGTTATGCTATAGACTCGGCACGCCTTAAGGTAGAACAGGTCGCAGGGTTCGGTGAGATGGATCCCGCGTGCTGGGCTATACCAGTCGGCTCGGCAGGTTTAATTTATTTTCTATAAATAGGCCCCCTTATGTACCCTTAGCATATCACATTTATTGTCGGCATAAACCCCCTCCTTATTGCTCTTTTATCCACTTGCACTCGCATGCAAGATCTTCAGAAATTGGCAAGACGTGGCCTGACGCCAATGGGAGGTCAAATTGCGTGAGACAGTTTGCCGAGAACTCCTTATTTGATGGAAACACTACAGAGGAGGAGTACCTAGCCTTTGTAGGCGACCACATTCCTCCTGGTTTCTCTGCGCGCTGAACTGAGGAGGGCTAGGCGATAAACACATTCTTCGAGGATGATATTGCCTTCCCTATCTTGTAATTCGAGGTGGGGGTGCGCCTCCCGCTCTGGCCAGAGATCCGCCAGATGCTGAAGTACTATGGGGCAGTTCTCGCACAGCTTGAAAGTTAGGTGATAAGATCTATCTACCTCTAGAGGGGGGGGGGGTGAATAGAGTAAGTTCAAATAGATTGATGTATTTAAAACTTTTGATTTACTTAGTGTAGAAAGTGAGTTATGCAATGGTTAAATATATGATAAAGCAAACAGCACACAGCACACAGCAAGAAGTAAACATAAACCACAGAAGACACAAGGAAATTATAGTGGTTCCCCAAACTTGGGTAGTCCACTCTTCTATCACCCTTTGATAGGAATCCACTGCAGGATGGTTGATCAGGTGTCCTGGGCACCACCAGATTTTTTGATAAGGTGTCTTGCCACCACTGATTTTGATAAGGTCTCAGCTAACCAAAAGGGTAACTTTTGAAGGGAGTTAAAGCCCTGTACAGATGGAATAAGGTAAAGAAAGGATGAGTATGCTTCTCTGTCAACTATCAGAGAGAAGCTTGTGGATTTTGATGTTGTCAGAGCTCCCCCTGAGATGTAGATGAGTTCAGGTAGAAGAAGCTTTGCACAAGGGTGACAGGCTCTTCACTGCTTGTCCTTCTTCAGCAATAGATAACTCAGAAACTGATTGTTTGATGTCTGAAGGTAGAAGGCAGTCTGTAGAAGAGTTGATTGCAGAGCAGAAGAGAATCAGAGAGTATTGATGATGATATTTCTCTGAGTGATGTTCTTCTCTTTGAATTCTCTGCAGCAGATTCTGTGAGAGAGAGATGATGAAGAATGTTCTCTGTAACAAATCTGAATAAATGTGTTTCTGTCTCTCTCGAAAAAATCTCTGAGTAATAGAATTACTACTGTCTGATAGATAGCCGTTGGCAGGGCATTCAATGCATTCCTTAACTGTCCATGCCTTGGAAGGAAGTGCCTTAATTGATTTCCAATGAAAATTCCTTGAGATATGGACCAATTAAGTCTTGAAACGGCCAGGGGATCTCTTGCAATAACTGCTTTGATGATCTTTAATTTGAATTTCAAATGTCAACAAACGGGAGAACTCAAAACATCGAACTCATCATAAATCGTCGATCTGAGCTCGACTATCCGTCGATCAGAGAGTGATTAAGGATGCAGAGAGAATCACGCCAAAACGTCGAGCTGAAGTCGACGTTACGTCGAACTGAGGACGACGCTGCGTCGAGCTGCGATCGACTATGCGTCGAGCAGCGGTCGACTACGCGTCGAGCTGAGGACGACGACACGTCGAGTTGGGGTCGACTATCCGTCGAGCTGAGCAGAACTAAATTCTCAAATATCCTAAGTTCTAAACTCACACTCAATGACCTATGCTATACAATGAGGTCATGAATCCTTAGCATAGTTATCCTGACCCAAATATAAAAAGGGTGTTCCAACAATCTCCCCCTATTTGGATTAGGATTACTATTCACATGATTATAAGGAAATAAAATGCATACAGAAGATTAAAACACAGACAAAACCATAAACCATAGATAGGAGCAGGAGCAGATATATAAATATCAAAAGTGTTTATGGCAGTTGTAGAGAGGTAGAGCCATCTTACATTACTTCTTCTTTGGTTCTTCTTCAAAGCTTTTCTTGAACTTGATTTCTCTTTGAGGATTGGCAATATCTTTCCTGGATCTGTAATCCTCAGAAGTACCCAAGGAAGTTATGCTTTTTCCACTGGGAGGAACAGCAGCAGGATGCAATTCCATGTACCTATCAAATTCAAAGAATTTACTGGAGTTGTATTTGTCCAATTCTTGTCTTCTCTGCTCAGACATAGTACTGATATTTGATGTGTCCAGTCATCTTTCTTTATTCTTATTAATCAGGTCTAGAGCAGCAAGCTCAGCCATTCTAGCTTTCCAAGCAGTAGGATTGTTGACTGGATCATCATAAGGGACAGGAGGTTCATATTTGTTGCTTTGATCTGAAGGAGGAGGTTTTTGCCTTACACCATCATTGAGCTTGAAGGGAAAAGGACCAGAGGCTGAAGCAATAGTCTTTCCTCCCCTTTGATATGGCTGGTGTCTAGCTTGACCTCTTGATTGGTTTCCTCTTGAAGATCCTCTTTGTTGATAACCTCTTGGTTGGCTACCTCTTTGTCCTCTCCTGGATTGATATGTCTTGCCTTGGAAGGAGGATGTGGGATGTTTGCTGACAGGGTTAGCACTGCCTCCTGCACCTGGAGAAGATGGAGGAGGAGGAGGAAGAATAGATTTAGAGGGGCCTTTGAAATACTTCTTCTTCTATTTCATAGCCTTGAGTTGGTTCTTGGAATATTGCATCCAGGGCTCTGTAATCTCACAGTTGTGAAGAATGTGATAGGGAGTATCATGGTCAGTGGCCCTTTCCATTGGAACTCTCTTTAGAGCTTTGCTTCTAGCTTTTCTCTTTTTAGCAATGGTGGCAGATGAATCATCTGAGCTAGTGGCAAACTCATCAGAGGAGCTGCTTTGCACATGATCATAAGGATCATAAAAATCCTTCTTGGAGGCAATTCCTGAAACAGGAACAGAAGCAGCTGAGTCACTGATAACTTCAGATATTACAGCCTCAACTGAACTGGCTGGATAGATCTTATTAGCAGGAGCAGAAGCTACCACTGCATCAGAGACTTGAGAAACAATAGAACTGGCAGGAGCAACAGCTACCACTGCCTCTGGAACAACAGAACTAACAGGAGCATCGGTTACCACTGTTAAGAAAACAATATCAGAATCAACATCTTCAACTGATTTGGCAGGAGTTGAAGCTACCACTGCAACTAAAACAACAACTTCAGGAACAATTGCAGGAGCAAGGGCTTCCACTGCATCAGAAGTGTTGGGCAACTCATCAACAGTCATATCATCAACAGAATGATCAACAGTACTAATATCAACATTAGAACAAGCAGGAGCAGCAACAGCACTATGATCAAGAGAATCATTTGCAGGAGCATCAACTACCACTGCATCATCATCAAGGATCATTTCATCCAAAATAACAGCAGCAGCAGCAGAAAAGGGAACAATAGCCCTGGACAGATCTTCAGGAAGCAATAATCTGTATGGGCTGAAAGACCTTTGGAAAAAGCATGTTGGCACTGCCACTGTAAAGTCTTCAACTGGAGGCTGAACAAACTCTCTATCTGTAGGCTGAATTTCTGAAACTAACAGCTCTTCTCTATCAAAAGGAGGCAGCTCTTCTTCTACAAAAATCTCCCCCTGCCTAGAATCAGTAAGAACTGACTCTAGGCCCCTAGAAGAAGGGCCAGCCACAAGAGGAGTAAGGGAAGAGAGTTTAGATGAGATGGAGTTCAAAGAGAGGATTATTGGAGCTAGGGAAGCATCCAATAGAGAAGAAAGCCTTGGAGCCAAGAGCTCATAGAGCTTGTTGGCCAAGGGAAGCAAATCTACTTGCTCAAGGGGATGTTGAGCAGAGGTAGAGGGAGGAGAAACAGATGCAACAGGAGATGATGTTGGGATAGATGGAATGGGGATGGTAGGTTCAATGATGGATGACATGATGAGGTCAGAAAATGATGGTGTCTCAGATATGTCATCAGGTGAACCATCCAAGAAAGAATCATCTGGATTGTTGATCTCAATATCTATTGGAGGAAGAAGTGAAGAGGATGAAAATCTTCAGATGTGGTAATGGATGGAGGAATGGAAGAAGCAATTGTAGCAATTGATGATGTTGTTGGCATAGGGGATGAAAATTGAGAAGTGGATGGAGTGAAGGTGGTTGGAAAGCTGAAGGAAGATGAAATGGTGATGGATGGCATGGCTTCTTCTACTAGATCAGAAGGCTGAGGTGAAGTGACCACAACAGTCCTTGTTTCTGTAGAAGTTTTCATAGCTGCAGCAGCTCTGGGATTGGTGATTTTCCTGTCCCACTTACCAATGAGGGCACAGGTCAGTCTCTTAGAAGCATTGATATGCTTAGAGGATACCAGAAGCTGAGGGCAGATATGATGAAGCAGCAAACCCAGCACTCTTCCAAAATGGACATAGGTCTTGTTGACCTTCTTCTTCACTAAATCAAACAGAATTTCTCCCCAATTCAAGTGCTTTTTGTCCAGGAGAGCAGCCATGATGCAAAATTGATGCCTGGAAATGGCATCATGTGTTGTTCTCTTAGCACAGATAACCTTGCCTACCACATCAGCTAGAAGTCTGAATTCTATGGCAAGGTCTACTTTCAACAATTTGGAGGCATTCTCAGAGGAATGACCCATCCTGTCTAACATTGCAGCATATTCTTCATTGGACAGCTCCATACTGTCATTGCCATTCTCCAATTCAAACACCTCAGTAAATATAGCAGAGGTTAAGGATACCTGAGTCCCTGAGATTGAACCAGTAATGGTGCTTTCATCTTGAGTGACTGCTGTATAAATCCATTCTTTGATTTCTGTTTCTGCTATTGGCATTCTGGTTGTCATGAACTTCTCCAATTTCTATTCCTTGAACAGCTCCAGAATTTCCAGAAAATTCTGAGATGATCCTTCAAAGGAATCCAAATCAATGTCGAAACCGCAATCAAATTTCATTGCCGCCAAGATTGCTGCTGGAATCGCCATTTCTTGTAGAATACCTCTCGAAAACAAGTGTAAAATCTTTGGAGGGAGAAAATACTTGCAGAAAATATGAAAGCGCAAATGAAATCGACGCCGAGAAGATGATTTTATACTAGGGTTCGACGCAAAAAAGGAAATAACGTCGAGCTTAGATCGACGCTAAGAAGCTCTAGGGGAAACGAAGAGACTCGGTGGCGTTCAGCTTAGATCGACGTTCGACGTTTTGAAGGTCGACGGTCGACGCTATTTGGGATGCTGAACGTCGAGCTCTGGTTGACGTCAATTAACGTCGTCGACCGAGACAGAAACTTAACAAACTCTAGACAGGGTCGATCTCTGGTTGACTCAAAGATGAGGTCGACGGTCGACGCTTTTTAGCGGTCGACGATCAGTCGATCTCCAGTCGACGTTTTCAAATGAAAAACGTCGAGCGTCGAGCAGAGTTCAGACAGAACCTCTAGACACTTAAGAAAGAGATACATTTGCCTAGACTTTGTCATTTTTATGGTTTCAAAATCTTGTAGATTAACTTATGCTATCTCCATCTATCATTCCCAACTGATTAAGGAAGAAGAAGTGCTTCTTTTCATCCAAAGGTTTGGTGAAAATATCTCCCCTTTGTAAATCAGTAGAAATGTACTCTAGTGCTATTTTATTCTTTTCTACATTATCCCTTAAGAAGTGATGTCTGATCTCTATGTGCTTTGTCCTACTATGGAGAACTGGATTTTGAGCAATGCAAATTGCACTAGTATTATCACAAAGAATTTTTGACTTCTCTAAGTTGTAGCCATAGTCTAGGAGCTGGTTTTGGATCCACAATATCTATGAGCAGCAACTACCTGCAGCCATGTATTCAGCTTCAGTAGTTGATGTAGACACAGATGTTTGCTTTTTGCAAAACCAGGAGACAAGTCTATCACCAAGGAATTGACAAGTTCCACTGGTGCTTTTCCTGTCTACTTTACATCCAGCATAGTCAGCATCTGAAAATCCAGTGAGATCAAATCCTGAGTCATGTGGATACCAGAGACCTAGATTTGGACAGCTTTTTACATACCTAAGAATTCTCTTAACTAATGTGAGGTGTGACTCTCTAGGGCTCACTTGGAACCTAGCACATACACATGTAGCAAACATAATATCTGGTCTGCTAGCTGTAAGATATAAAAGAGAGCCAATGATTGCTCTATAATTAGTCTGATCAACTAGTTTACCAGATTCATCAGCATCTAAAACAGCATTAGTAGGCATGGGTGTTTTCATAGAAGATGCATTTGACATGCCAAATTTCTTAACCAATTCTTTTGCATACTTGGTTTGAGAAATAAATATGCCATCAGCATGTTGTTTGATTTGCAATCCCAAGAAGAAGGAAAGCTCACCCATGCTACTCATTTCAAACTTTGAGTGCATTAGTTGTGAGAACTTTTCGCACAAGTTTGAATCAGTAGACCCAAAAATTATGTCATCTACATATATTTGTACTAGTAGGATATGGGACTTATGGGTTCTAATAAAAAGAGTTTGGTCAACTCTACCCCTTTTAAAATCATTTTCAAGCAGAAAGGAGGCTAAGGTCTCATACCATGCTCTTGGAGCTTGCTTGAGACCATATAAAGCCTTATGTAATTTGAAAACATGTTCAGGAAAGGTTGGAGAGATAAAACCTGGAGGTTGCTTGACATAGACTTCTTCCTTGATGTCTCCATTGAGAAATGCACTTTTAACATCCATTTGGAATACCTTGAATTTCTTGTGTGCAGCATAAGCAAGGAAAATTCTTATGGCCTCCAACCTTGCAACTGGTGCAAAGGTTTGGTCATAATCAATCCCTTCTTCTTGACAATAGCCTTGAGCAACAAGTCTTGCCTTGTTTCTCACAATGATCCCTTGATCATCTAACTTGTTCCTGAATACCCATTTAGTTCCAACAATTTGCTGGTTTCTTGGTTTTGGAACCAATTCCCATACTTTGTTTCTTTCAAACTAGTTTAGCTCCTCTTGCATTGCAATGATCCAGTTTGGATCTTGCTCTGCATCTTGAATTGTTTGAGGCTCTATTTGGGAGAGAAAACAAGTGTGCATCAGATGTTGATTTATCTGATTTCTGGTTTGCACACCTTCTGAGATTTCTCCAATCACTTGAGAGATTGGATGATCTCTTATTGTTACTAAATCAACAATGGGTGTTGATTGTTCACCAACCTGTGTTGTTGTTTCCTCTTGTGGAACAACAACTGGTTCTTCAAGTTCTTCATTGTTTCCTTCCAAAATCTGATCAGTATCTTCATTGTTACTAACATTTGGTTCTTGTTGTGTAGTGGAAGATAAAGAACCATTATCCATGATGGTTAACTGATTTATATTTTCAGCTAGAGATTGTACCTGCAAATGGTCTATGGTAGAAGAATTCTTCTCCTTATAAGACATATTAGACTCATCAAAGGTAATATGCATGGATTCTTCAATTTTATGGGATGACTTGTTATAAACCCTATAAGCTTTGCTGTTCAAAGAGTATCCCAGAAACACTCCTTCATCAGCCTTAGCTTCAAATTTTGCTAAATATCTCTTGTCATTATTATGAATGAAGCAAATGCAACCAGAAATCTTGAAAAAGCTAACTTTAGGTTTCTTCCCTTTGAGCAATTCATAGGGAGTCTTATCCTTTAGTTTATGTATCAGGCTTCTATTCAAAACATAATTGGAGGTGTTCACAGCCTCTGCCCAAAGGTTAGAGGAAGATGAGCATCTGTCAATAATGTTGTGGCAGATTCAATTAAGGTTCTATTTTTCCTTTCAACTACCCCATTTTGTTGAGGAGTTCTAGGAGCTGAGAAGGTGTGCCTGATCCCTTCATTCTGACAGAACTCTTGCATAAGAAGAGAATCAAACTCTGTCCCATGATCACTTCTGATCAGGGCTATATGAGTATTGAACTCAATCTGTATGCTCTTGAGAAAATCTGTCAAAATTTTGAAGTTATCAGACTTCTTTCTCAGGAAGAACACCCAAGTGAATCTTGAGAAGTCATCTACAATCACTAAGGCATAAGATTTCCCCCTAGGCTTTGAACTGTAGTGGGTCCAAAAAGATCCATGTGCAACAGATACAAAATTCTAGGTGAATCACTCTTATTAAGTGATTTGAAACTGTTTTTGGTTTGCTTTCCTAATTGACAAGCCTTGCAGAGTCCTTCCTTCTTGTAGGAACCAGAAGGTAGTCCTCTAACAAAGTTGAGTTTAGACAGCCTAGCAATAGTTCTAAGGTTAACATGTCCTAATCTTTTATGCCAAAGCTCATTTGACTTACTAAGAGAATTGAAAAGGCATATATCTACTTTAGAAGAATTGAAATCAACTAAATATATATTATCTTGTCTATTTCCAATCAACACAATATTGTTATCTAAAGCAATATTACAGACCAGATCAGTGAACCAAACCTGATAACCAGCATCACAAAGTTGACTGATGCTGATTAAGTTGTGCTTTAGTCCTTCCACATAAGCTACCTTCTTGAAGGTGATTGATCCAATTTTGACTTGACCATATCCTTTGGTTTGTCCAAAGTTGGAATCACCAAAGATTACTCTTGGTCCAAGCTTTGCCTTGAAGGATGTAAGATTGCTTTTGGTCCCTGTCATATGTTTGGAGCAACCACTATCCAGGTACCAATGCTGGTTCACCACTGGATAGCTCTTCATCTGCACATGTAACAGCTTAATTGTTTTTCACCCAGTTCACCTTGGGTTGAGGTTGATAACCAATGAAATCAGAAATGAAAGAAGTTTCAGGCTGACTCTTATAGCCTTCAGGATGATATCTCCTAGGAGGAATCACCCATTCAGTATAAGGGTTAGGCTGAGATGTAGGATATTTATGATTTGATTTAGATTTATCCTGTGTAAATAAAACAAGGCTCTGAGCTCTGTTCGACGATCGTCGATCTAAGTTCGACGCTGATGTTTCAGGACGTCGAGCTCCATTCGACGTTCGAACAAGCCTACCTTCAGGGACAACAGCCAGTCGACCTGAGTTCGACGTGTGTCGACCTGAGTTCGACGCTTCAGCATGGTGTTGCTGATTCTTGTTAGAATGGCGTCGAGCTCTGGTCGAAGATCGTCGAGCTCTGTTCGACGTTTTCTGTTGTACTTGAAATGGCTTAGGTAGATCAGAATTTTTTCTGGCTACCACCATAATTTCTTTACCCTTGTTACTGGTAAACTTTATGGGAGTTGTTAGCACTATAGGTTGGCTTGAAGAGGCATCCAAACCTAGTGAACCATTCATTCTTGAATTCACTGTGCTTGTGATGTCTATTAACTTGAGACTCCTCCCATTGAGAGTTTCCTCAAGCTGTTTAGCCTTGGATAGCTCACTCTTTAGTGAAGCTATCTCCTCCCTACAGCATTCTAACTCATCAGAAAGCTTGAAATTATTTGCACTTAATGTGCTGTAATCAGACAACTGACTTCTAAGAGAATCAATTGTTTTCTCAGCAGTCAGCAAGTCTATGCACATAGATTTAAATCTAAATTTGAAATCATCAGAAGAAAAATCAAAGGAGTCAAGTACCTGATCTTCACTTAATTCTTGATCAGTCACATATTCAGATTCATGCTCTGAATCTGAGCTGCTTTGTGATGCATTGATTGCCATCATGCATAATCCTTTCTCAGTGGCATCATCCTCATCATCACTTGTGCGGGATGATTCTTCAGACTCTTCAGTATCACTCCATGTTTCAGCAACAAATCCTTTCCTTGTATGTTTGGTGTTGCTGGAGGAGGATTTATCATAGTATTTCTTTGAGTCTTTATCTCTTTTCTTGTCTCTTCTTTCTCTCTTGTCTTTCTTGTCTTTCTTGTCTTTGCCTTGATTTTCAGGACAGTTTGGTGCAATGTGTCCTGGTTTCCTGCAGCCATAGCATATAATATCTTTATTATTGGATCTGTCATACCTTGGCTTATCTTGGTCTTTAGAAGACCATCTTCTGAAGTTCTTTCTAGCCATCTTGTTGAATCTTTTGGCTAGTAGGCTTAATAGTTCTTCATTGCCTATCTCCTTCTCTTTAGGTACTTCCTCTGAAGCTTTGAGAGCTATTGTCTTCTCCACTTTGGGTGCAGAAGAAGTTATGTTTTGCTCCCCTTCTCTATTTTTGACAAATAGCTCATAGGACTTGAGTTTGCCTAAGAGAGCTTCAGTGGATGTCTCAGTTTGACTTCTGCTATCTTTAATTGGCCAGATTCTTGAATCCCAAGTGCTAGGTAAGCACATGAGAATTTTATCATTTATCTCTGTGAGAGATATATCCTTGTCCAAAGTTTTCAGTTCACTGACAATCAGACTAAATCTGTTGTACATGTCAGCCACAGATTCAGCTTGAGCCATTTTGAAATTCTCATACTGTGTTATCAGCTGAGCTCTTCTATCTTTTCTTTCATCAGCTGAACCTGAGACTATCTCAGTTAGTTTGTCCCAGATTTCTTTGGCAGAGTTGCATTCAGCAACCTTCTGAAATATGTCATCTGACATTGTTTGGGCCAAGATGTTCATGGCCTTTGCATCAGCAACTTTCCATTTCTTTATATCAGTGTCTGTTCCTGCAGGTGGTGGAACAGCTGAGGTACTTGTTGTAGTAGGAGGCCTTGGACAATCTGTTAAGACACAGTTAAAAATGTCTTCATCAAAAGAGTTCATATATAATTTTATCCTTGCCTTCCAGAGTCCAAACTTAGATAGATTGCACACTGGAGGTCTTGTGCTTGCATAATCCTTGTTTTGTGCCATGAGTTTTTTTTTATAAAAACAATTTTTATCAAAACAAAATAAACCCTCTGTAGAGTTTGATCTTATCAAAGATCTTTGTGGTCCAGGTGTTAGCCTGAAGGAAAGACCAACCTCCCTCTGATACCAATTGAAAGTTAGGTGATAAGATCTATCTACCTCTAGGGGGGGGGTGAATAGAGTAAGTTCAAATAGATTGATGTATTTAAAACTTTTGATTTAATTAGTGTAGAAAGTGAGTTATGCAATGGTTAAATATATGATAAAGCAAACAGCACACAGCACACAGCAAGAAGTAAACATAAACCACAGAAGACACAAGGAAATCATAGTGGTTCCCCAAACTTGGGTAGTCCACTCTTCTATCACCCTTTGATAGGAATCCACTGCAGGATGGTTGATCAGGTGTCCTGGGCACCACCAGATTTTTTGATAAGGTGTCTTGCCACCACTGATTTTGACAAGGTCTCAGCTAACCAAAAGGGTAACTTTTGAAGGGAGTTAAAGCCCTGTACAGATGGAATAAGGTAAAGAAAGGATGAGTATGCTTCTCTGTCAACTATCAGAGAGAAGCTTGTGGATTTTGATGTTGTTAGAGCTCCCCCTGAGATGTAGATGAGTTCAGGTAGAAGAAGCTTTGCACAAGGGTGACAGGCTCTTCACTGCTTGTCCTTCTTCAGCAATAGATAACTCAGAAACTGATTGTTTGATGTCTGAAGGTAGAAGGCAGTCTGTAGAAGAGTTGATTGCAGAGCAGAAGAGAATCAGAGAGTATTGATGATGATATTTCTCTGAGTGATGTTCTTCTCTTTGAATTCTCTGCAGCAGATTCTGTGAGAGAGAGATGATGAAGAATGTTCTCTGTAACAAATCTGAATAACTGTGTTTCTGTCTCTCTCGAAAAAATCTCTGAGTAATAGAATTACTACTGTCTGATAGATAGCCGTTGGCAGGGCATTCAATGCATTCCTTAACTGTCCATGCCTTGGAAGGAAGTGCCTTAATTGATTTCCAATGAAAATTCCTTGAGATATGGACCAATTAAGTCTTGAAACGGCCAGGGGATCTCTTGCAATAACTGCTTTGATGATCTTTAATTTGAATTTCAAATGTCAACAAACGGGAGAACTCAAAACATCGAACTCATCATAAATCGTCGATCTGAGCTCGACTATCCGTCGATCAGAGAGTGATTAAGATGCAGAGAGCATCACGCCAAAACGTCGAGCTGAAGTCGACGTTACGTCGAACTGAGGACGACGCTGCGTCGAGCTGCGATCGACTATGCGTCGAGCAGCGGTCGACTACGCGTCGAGCTAAGGACGACGACACGTCGAGCTGGGGTCGACTATCCGTCGAGCTGAGCAGAACTAAATTCTCAAATATCCTAAGTTCTAAACTCACACTCAATGACCTATGCTATACAATGAGGTCATGAATCCTTAGCATAGTTATCCTGACCCAAATATAAAAAGGGTGTTCCAACACAGCTGAAACCAAATGTGATTGCCATGATGGTGGAATTCACATACTTCCTCCGACGAGAGAGGATCGAGTTCAACCTTACTGTCTTCTGGAAGTTGTTCATATTTTGCTCCACCAATGATGGGGGTGGTCTTTCTTGTCGGCTTGCAGTTCAAAGTTTGCAAGACGGCAAAAAAAACCACAACTGGTGCTCGAAGTCCGTCTTCATCAAGGGCGACCTTGTAAACATACCCTTCTTGCCTCGGCAACGGAGCGAGGAGGTGTACCGGCCACCAACCGTGATGGGCGATGATGTCGAGCTGCATAAGTTCTTCCTAAATAAGGACTTTGAGGTCGCCTACCTCCGGCGGGGCCTCGACTCGCTTCCTCTGGTTCATCCCAGCGAAGGTATAGTCCTTTTCCCTCTCTTTTTAATGGGCTCGCTCAAAAATTGATCTTCCTGAATAAGTTATTTTTTGCAGGGGAGCGACTGATTCCCGAGCATCCGCCCTTCACGAACTCGAGACTTACGCACTCGCGCATGAGAGGGCGGCAGCGGCAGCCTGCTGGAGGGAGCTAGAATCAGCTAGACCTCCCCCAGCAAGAAGCGACCCGACCACGCGAGCTCCAGCTCGCCTCGCCACACACCGCAACCGAAGAAACTGAAGAAGGCGGTGGTGGTCTCTAGGGGGAATCAGATCATCCTCGACTCGCCAGAGAAAGAGCAAGGCGGCAGCGACCCTTTTACTTCCCCCACTTGCCGAGGAGTTCAAGGTTCGCGAGTCGGGGCAGTTGAAGGACCATCAACACGTTAGTCTTGGTGGTAAGGCAAAGGACCAACTCGGCGAGCCGATGGTCAAGTGGGATGAAGGGGCCCACAGAGTCTCCATCTCCTCCCTCCTCCCCTCCTGGTCTGAGCGTCCTCCTCCCAGCGGGCACGCTTATGCCCTCAGCTTTGGGCTATATGGCCGCGAGGATGCCGAGGCCTACAATGATATGACCCTCTAGCAAATTGGCCATGAGTGCTCGCGAGCCCAAATGAGGGCCATGGAGTTCACACACATGTCAGTCCGACGCGACTTCAACCTCAGCCACAAATTGGCGAGTGCCGAGCAGGACTGGGATATCGCCAAAGACGAAGTCGCCGACTTGGCGAGGCGGATGGAAATCATCGAGAACATCATCAGCAAGAACGTTGGCGGGGTGGTGAGTGTTAGTCAACCTCTTCCTATTTTTCTTTGCTTTCACAGTTTCCTTTCATACCTCCCTTTGCCTCGTAGGATGCTGAAATAGTGGACCGCCTGCGCACTCGCATTGCCGAGCTGGAGGAGAAAAATAAAAAGCTGGAGGAGAAGAATAAGTCCCTCTAGGGCGAGCTCGCCTGCCTGATGGATGTCATCCTCCCTACCACTAGCAGCAAGTCGGGGGCCTAAGTCAAAAAGCTGAATAAATTCAGTGAGGCGGAGGTCAACGAAATGTTGTGGGTCAACTCCATCAAAACCGTCTGATCACACCCTACAGGTCATGCGAGATCTACATGTGCTGACGGCGGACTGCGAGGAGGTGACCGCTAAAGACCTGATTCGGGAGTAGTTCCTCCCCATCCCCACTCCCGACGAGAAGGGGAATAACTTCAACTCACTCTTAAAGGATGTCTCCGGCTTTTAGGATAAGCATTCAGGGGGAGAGGATGACAGTAGACTATATTGTATATATTCTCTTTTTTTGTAATGCTTCCCCCCTAACACCGTAACCTCGTCGTGAGGCGAGTCCTTTTTTGTAATAGAAAAGATCAATGAAAATTTTACTTAGACAATATTCCTATTATGTGTTTATTTTATGCATCGCACTCGCACGCGCATGTCACCCCCTTGTTATGCGACCTCGTTAGGATAGAACTCGCCGTGAGTGCCCACTAGATTAATTTTAGATTACGTACCTGTTCGCAAACCACGGGATCTCTCCACCCCATAGAAAAAGGAGGGACCAATCACCGTATGGGAACCACGACCTCCCGGCTCGCCCGATAGATCCCTTTCCCTTTAGAAGGTTATTCACGACCTGATTTTTACAAGTAAAAACTTGATGGGATGGAATTCAATTGCCGAGAATGCCCCCGGCTCGCCTCCCTTGGTAGTTGTCGAGTGAAAGTCTTTGTTTTCAAGGATAGAGAAATCACCTAGAGGGGGTGAATAGGTTTCTTAGTCTCTTGTGACGATCTTTAATTTTCTTTCCTTTAGGTGTTATGTGAGTGATTAGTAATTTGCTTTCAAGACACACACAACCTTCAATCAAAGAAATAACACAAAAAGCACACACAAGATATATAGTGGTTTCCCAAATTATGGTTACATACACTTTTCCTCCCATCTTTCTAACTTATAGTTAGACAAGGCACTTCTCCAATCTTAGCTCAAAGAGCTTACAACACGATCTCGCAGGACCACTCGGTCTCCTCCAAGACCTACAGCTTAGGCACAAGGCCCTATAACTTAGTGATCCAAAGATCATCTACCTCAGGCTATTAAACCCTACAACTCAGGCTGGGAGGACATCCCTACCTCAGATCCACAAGAGATCCTACCTCAGAGAGAATGAATCTCCTACCTCAGGCTGTTAAGCCCTACCTCAGATCCAAAGGATCCTACATCTCAGGCAATAGTGCCCTACAACTCAGTGAGAATTACTCACCTACCTCAGGCTGTTAAGCCCTACAGCTCAGTGATCAAATGATCACCTACCTCAGATCCAAGCAGAATCCTACCTCAGATTCACAAGTGAATCCTACAATTCAGGCCAAAGCCCTACTCTCAGATTCTCAACAGAATCCTACCTTAGGCAAATCTACCCTATAACTCAGATCCAAACTTGGATCCTACCTCAGAGCAAATTTGCTCCTACCACTCAGATTTAGAAGGATCCTACAAGGTGGAAATGGGTTGGTGAGTTGGTCATGATACAAGAGATATTTCTCTGTACCAATATCTTTGGACTGAGATAAACTCAACCCAATGTTGACTTTAGGGAATTAGTCCTAGAGCCTACTGTTACCTTAACTGAGAAATTATTCAGCCCTAACTCCTTCTCAGCACTAGAGATTTCCTGTTGGTACTGAGAAGTAACTGCAGCTAGACTTGCCGCTACCTGAGCTGAGAGAATCTCATCCCTAACTTCTTCTCAACAAAAAGGATGCAAATCTTTAGGATGCTTTGGCTTGCACTGGAAGTAACTTGTAGATTCAGCTGCTCTGCACCTTTCTGAACTGAACCAGAAGATCAGCCATATCTCCTTCTTCACAGCCCCCAAGATTTTATCTTCAGGATTAGGCTTTCTTGAAATGTGAAGTAACTGTATCTAGGATTTGTCCCTTTGCTGCAACCTAAGCAGAGATAAACTCAGCTCAATCTTCTTAATTATAGAAACTAGATGGCTCTGCCTCTTCTTCTTTCTCAAGGACCTTCCCTAAACTTGCTGGTGAATACAAAAGATTTATCTGTTCTGGTTGTTCTTCACACATCTACTGCTTCATCTTCTCCCTTAGAAAGAAAGCTTTCTGAACTTGCTGGTGCAGGTGTAAATGGCACCAGCTATCTCTTGATGGCTCTAGATCTCAGATCCTGCAGCAAGGGTTTTTCCCTTAGCTGCTACCTTTTCTCAGAGATAATGTCTTTGACCTTGCTGGTGCAGATGAAGATGACACCAACTATCTTGCCGTTGATGTCGATGAATAAAACAACAGCTAACTTTTCTTGAGATTTTAGACCCCCTGATTTGAACTTGATTTTTCAGCCTCTGCAACAATGGCGAGGACGAAGATGAGGGCCAGCAGTCTTTTCCAAAAAGCTATTTTCTCTCCTCGATCTCCGTCTTTTATTATTAGCCCATCAACGGCTCTTTTGACCCATGGACCCCACTGAAATTGCCAGCTGCAACTTTTCTTTTGCATTAATTGCATTACTGTAGGCAAGCGGCTACATTTGTCTCGTACTGTAGCTTTCCCGCAACAAATTTGAATTTTTTTGACTTGTTGACTTTGCTGACATCACCGTCTATGGACTTAGCCAAAGTCAAGCATTAGTAGTATATGTGTTGAGTGAGTAAGCATCACTTAACGCAAAAACACTTAGACAGATTTTTTTCTATCTCAGGCGTTAAGTGAACAAGCTTCACTCAATGTTTTTGGCCTTAGCTAATCATTCTATCACTATGCATTGAGTGAGCAACCTTCACTCAATGCCAAAACACTTGGAAAATTTTCTCTGTCATTAGGGGTTGAGAGCATTGAGTCCACTCAATTCTTTTTGCCTTGGGAAATATTCCAGCTTCTTTGGCATTGAGAGCATTGAGTCCACTCAATGCTTTTTTCCTTGGCATTGAGAGCGTTCATCACTCAACGTCAAACTACTTAACAGATATTCTTCTGTTATCTAACATTGAGTGAGTAAGCTACACTCAATGCATTTGGACTGATTCATTTTTTTGCTTGGGAAGAGATGAGTGTTGCTTCTTCACTCAACACTTTCAGCATCTGTCAATTATATTGATATAACGTTGAGTGAGTAGACTTCACTCAACGCTTTTGTCCTTAGACAAAATCTTGTGTTTGGAAACACTAACTTTGACTGACAAATGTTCAGTCAACACTTTTTATCACATGGCATTGAGTGAGCTTGCCTCTCTCGATGCCTGTAGACTTAGTCAAAATAACTACACAGATTTTATGTGTCTTTGACTAACTTAGCAATACTCAATGATTTTGATGATATGGCATTGAGTGAGTGGACTTCACTCAACGCCTGTGGACTTAGCCACATTCTTGCTGTTTCTTCTTAGGCTTTGCCTATCTCACAGCCTTTAGCTGTATGGCGTTGAGTGAGTAGACTTCACTCAATGTCTGTGAACTTAGCCACATTTCTACCTGATTCTTATTAGGCTTTGACTGTCCAAGATATACTCAACGATTTTACTCACCTAGAGTTGAGTGAGTAGACTTTACTCAACGCCCGTGGACTTAGGCGATTTCCAGCCTATCCAGCCACCTTCTTTGTGTCCACCTTTCTGCCTTGTGACCACCTGTCACAAACTTGGAATACCTGTCCTATCAATGTTATAAGGACTAACCTGCATGTATGAACTTAAGCATACATCAAATACAACTTTGGGTATGACATTGATATGATTGACTTCTTCAAATCTAGTACATTGTGGGCAATGGACCCAACACCAAGATCTCAGTTCGCCCCCTCTATCATTGCTTTGTTGAGTTATTGTCGCCCCTTGGTAGTTGCCGAGATCTCGGCTCGCCACTACCTGATCATTTGGGATATTGTTGGATCTGACCTGTTCTCCTTATGAATTTTTGCCCTCGGCCTTTTCCTCAAGTTCACCTTCGAATGCCTTATGTTGACTGGCAAGAGCAACCCGGGACTCGATTCCAGAGCATCAATGATGTCCACCGAGGACCCCCTGCCCTTTCAGCTAGGTGTGAGCCTGACATCGGGAGAAGCTCGAGACTTAAGCAGACTCTCTCGAGTGACATCTAGCCCTGCCCGCTAGGGGGAGCCTGACAACGGGATCCTCTTGGGATCTAGGGCAAACTCTCTCGAGTGATGTCCAGCCCTGCCAGCTAGTGGTAGCCTGGTAGCGGGATCTTCTCAGGGTCTGGGTAGACTCTCTCGAGTGACATCAAGCCTGCCAGCTAGTGGGAGCCTGACAGCAGGATCTTCTCAGGGTCTTGTGCCAACTCTCTCGAGTGACATACAGCCCTGCCAGCTAGTAGGAGCCTGAGAGAGGGATCTTCTCGGGGCCTGGGGCAGACTCTCTCGAGTGACATCCATCCCTGTCAGCTAGTGGGAGCCTGAAAGCAAGATCTTCTCGGGGTTTGAGTTCACTCTCTTGAGTGACATCCAGCCCTACCAGCTAGTGGGAGCCTGACAACGCAATTTTCTCGGGGTCTGGGGCAGACTCTCTCGAGTGATATCCAGCCCTTCCAGCTAGTGTGAGCCTAGCAGTGGGATCTTCTCGGGGTCTGAGTAGACACTCTCGAGTTATATCCAGCCCTGCCAGCTAGTGGGAGCCTGACATCGGGATCTTCTCGGGGTCTGAGGCAGACTCTCTCGATTGACATCCATCCCTGCTAGCTAGTTGGAGCCTAGCAATAGGATATTCTCGGGGTCTAGGGAAGACTCTCTTGAGTGACATCCAGCCCTGCCAGCTAGTGAGAGTCTGGCATCGGGATCTTCTCGGGGTCTGGATAGACTATCTCGAGTGACATCCAACCCTGCCAGCTAGTGGGAGCCTGGCAGCGGGATCTTCTCGAGGTCTATTTCATGAATATAACCTGCCACACAGACTTGCAAAAAGATCTGAAAGGTTGTGATATCTCATATTTACAAAAGAGAATGTTATATACTTTATTCGTAGATAAAAACGCTTTAAGTCATCACCTCTCCAGGATGGCAGGGGGCCTCACCCTCCACATTCTGGAGACGATACCCCCAAGACCTCAATACCTCTTTGACAATGCATGTACCTTCCAAGTTTTGGTTGAGCTTCCCCACGACTGTTGATCTTCCTCCAGCATCTACCTTCTTGAGGACTATACCCCCTTCCGTGAACTGCTTGACCCTGACATACTTGTCAAAATACTTGTCCATCCACAGCTTAATTTCTTCCTGCCTAACAGCAGCCACATCTCGGAGTTCCTCCGCTAGGTCCAAGGAGAGTCGCTGCTCGTCCTCATTCTCGTCTCTCAGTTCCTCTCTTTCTTTTTCCATCTCGACTACCCGAGGTGTCCAGACCTCGAACTCTATTGGGAGCACAGCCTCATAGCTATGGGAGAACTTGAATGGGGTCTCCCCTGTGGACATATTGGGAGTTATTCTAAGGGCCCACAGGGCCGAAGGGAGCTGCTCCACCCAGATCCCCTTCAAGTTCTTCACCTTCTTCTTCAACAAGTTCACAATGATCTTATTCGCCGCCTCCACATGCCCGTTGCTCCTGGGGTGATGGATAGACGTGAACCTGAGATCAATCCCAAGATGTCCACAAAAACTGATAAATTCGGCGTTGGGTGAACTGTGACTCATTATCCGTTACGATGGCCTGAGGCAACCCGTGATGGCAAATGATTTCCCCCCATATGATATTCTGAACCACCTGGGAGGTCACCTTGGCCAGCGCCTTCACCTCCAACCACTTAAAGAAATAATCTATCATCACCAATAAGAACCTCCTCTGCCCACTGGCCTGAGGAAAGGGCCCTACCAGGTCCATTCACCAAATGTTAAAGGGCTAGGGAGCAATGATGCTCCTTAGTCTTTGATATGGTTGTAGATGGAGCGGGGCAAAAAGTTTGCACTTCTGGCACTTCTTTGCAAACTCAGCGGCATCCCGACCTAGGGTTGGCCAAAAGTACCCTTACCTCACTATCCTCCCTTCCAAGGTCCTACTCCCTGAGTGACTCATGCATTCCCTGACATGAACTTTTACAAGATCCTCTAGACCTCCCCTTCAGTCACACAACGTGCTATGAGTCCCGAGAGTGTCTTGCGATACAACTTCCCGTCGTGCATAAGATAGTATGCTAACTTGTGCTTGAAATGCTTCTTGTTCAGACCTTCTGGGAACTCACCTATGGACAAGAAGGCGGTGAAGGGGTTTATCCACAAAGGGCGTTGGTCTACCTCCATCAGTTCTCCATCTTCAATAGAGGGGCGAAAAAGGTCGGTGATGGTTCCCCCACCCGAGATCCATGCTTAACCAATTGATCTACCTGCTCGTTATCCTCCCAGGACACGTGTCGAATGGAGAATGTTTGGAACATGCCGATAACCCCATTTACCTTGGCCAAGTATAATTACTGAGTAGGCTCCCTTGCCTCAAACTCCTTGTTGATCTGAGAGGCCACCACCATGGAATCTGTGAGCACTTCCACATTATCCACCCCCAACTCCCTGTCCAGACGAAGCCCTGGTATTAATGCCTTATACTCTGCCTGGTTATTGGTAATGGGGAAGTCAATGACCACCGTCTGCTCGATCTTTGTTCTATATGGACTCTCCAGGATAACTCCTGGCCCCAAGGAATGTCTACCTGAGGCGCCATCTACCATCACCCTCCAAGGAACTGGGCAAGTGAGCTTCGCCTCCGCCACCTCAATCACATAATCAGTCAGGAAGTCGGCCATCGCTTGAGCCTTGATCGAGAGGCGGGGAACAAAATATATATCAAATTCACTCAGGTCCACCGACCACTTCGCCAACCTTCTTGAATGCTCCACCCACTCAAAGATGTTGCGGAGGGGATGGTCAGTCACTACTCGGATGGAGTGTGCCTGGAAGTAGGTCGGAGTCTCCGAGCCGAGATAACCATCCTAAAAGCCAACTTCTCTAAAATCGGGTATCGGAGCTCCACCTTCCTCGAGACCCTGCTCACGTAATAGATGGGTAATTGTTTCTTCCTCTCTTCCCGGACTAGTACGGAGCTCAAGGCCTCGGCCCCGACCCCAAGGTATAGGGATAAGTCTCCCCCTCCTTCGATCCCTAGAGCAGCGGAGCCTGGGTTAGCTACCTCTTTAAGGCATGGAATGCTTCCTCGCACTCCTTGGACCATTCTAATTTCTGGCCTCCTCTCATGCTTTGAAGAAAGGTGAGCACTTCTCCCAGCCCGGGATAGGAACCTGCTCAGCCCTGCTAGCTTACCTATAAGGAGATGGACTTCCTTGGCGTTCTAAGGCGACCCCAACTCCATGTTGTCCCTTATCTTGTCAGGGTTGGGCTCCACTACTGCGGGAGTAAGGAGATGGCTTAGAAACTTACCCCTGTTTGCCCCGAAGACACACTTTAGGGGGTTCAACCTCATTTTATATTTTCATAGGGTGTCGAAGGTCTCTTCCAGGTCCTAGAGGTGAGATCCAACATACCGACTCTAAATCATGAGATCATTCACGTACACCTCCAGGTTCCTTCCCCTCTACTCTCGGAAGACCCGGTTCATCATCCTCTGATATGTTACCCCTCAATTTTTTAGGCTAAAGGGAATCATCTTATAGCAGTAGTACATGTACCCAGTGATGAAGGAGACATCTTTTATATCGGGCGGGTGCATCCTAATCTGATGATAACCTGAAAAAGCATCTAGAAAACTCATTACCGAAAAACCGACGGTTGAGTCAACCAGTGCATCGATCTGAGGCAAGGGGTAACTGTTAGAAACGAACAAGAACAAATCGTAAGTAGATTAACAAAAAATTTATTATCCAAAAAAATGTATCTATTACAAAGGTATGACCTCCCTTTTATAGAATGGAGGAGAGATGAGAGAATACAAATTAGAGATGTGGGACTAAAAATTTACAGGTTTAAGCGGCCTATACAAAAAATAACCCGCACAAGCCGCACGGTTAGATGAGAAGGGCAAACCGCTCGGCTACCACCAGATATAGAGAAGTCGCAATGGGAGACCGCTAGATCGCCCGGGCTCCAAGCTGCCTGAGACAAACTGCTAGACCTCTCGGACTCCAGACAGCAACAACCCAGCAACCAAACCACTGAAGGAAAACTGCCAGATAGTGCGGTCTTCAACCCGCCAAGACAGACCGCCAGACAGTCCGGTCTCCAACTCCAACACTCCCCCTCAAGCTGGAGCATATATATCGATCATGTCCAGCTAGTCGCAAATATGAAGAAACGAAGCGGATACTGGCTTGGTGAAGATGCAAGTAAGCTCTTTATCAGAAGTGACGAAGGGAGTGCAAATTTGTTCCTTCAAAATCTCTTCACGAATGAAATGACAGTCGACCTCAATGTGCTTGGTTCTTTCATGAAAGACCGGATTTTTGGAGATGTATTTGGTAGCCTTATTATCACAGAACATAGGTAGAGGATGGTTGTAAACCTCTCCTAAATCCATCATGAGATCTCGTAACCACTTTAACTCACAAGTGGTTGATGCCATACTACGATACTCTGCTTCTGCACTGGACCTGGAAACAACAGACTGCTTCTTGCTCTTCCAGCTCACCAGATGTCCCCCAACAAAGGTGCAAAAACCCGAGGTTGACTTGCGATCCCCTTTGTCATCAGCATAACTCGCATCTGAGTATGTTTCAATCCTCAGATGACCATTCTTCTGAAAGAGTAATCCTTTCTCAGGCGCTGCTTTGACATAATCCAAGATCCGCAAGGCGGACTGTAGATGGAACTCCCTAGGAGTTTGCATGAATTGGCTCACCTTGCCCACAGCATAGGAAATGTCGGGCGTGGTCACTGTGAGATATATGAGCTTACCAACCAGACGCCTATACCGTGAAATATCTTAAAGAGGAGGCGAATCATCTATCTAGGTTTTGACTTCTCCAGTTTCAATGGGACATCGGGCAGGTTTTGCTCCAGTCAACCCTGCCTCTTTTAATAGATCAAGAGCATACTTACGTTGGGAGAGGACTAAGGAGTTGGGCTTCCGAGAGATTTCGATCCCCAAAAAGTACTTCAAAGAGGCCATATCTTTCGTGACCAGATGGTGACGAAGATGCAGCTTTGTCAAGGCTATCTTCCTAGTCATCGCCAGTGAGAAGAATATCATCGACGTACACAGCAAGAACCACCAGTCCCGAGGAGGTTTTGCGAATGAATAGCGAGTGATCGGCAGAGCTTCGTGCAAAACCAACAGTCGCCACGATGCCGGTGAACTTGTCAAACCAAGCTCGAGGGCTCTGCTTGAAGAGATTCCTAGATCAGATTTTTCATCAAATTTCTATAAGTGATCGTGTTTAGAACATAATATAGGAAACCGAAGACCCTAAAATACGACACAGAAGGTTTCTTATCAAAGTATAGCTCATACAGAGTTCGCTTAATAAGGGGGTGAAGCATGACTAGTTAATTACATTGCATGTCGTATTAACCGCTTCAGCCCAGAAATAACGTGGCAAGCCAAACTCGGCGAGCATTGTGCGTGTTAATTCTTGAAGAGTGCGGTTCTTTCGTTCTACAACTCCGTTTTGTTAAGGAGTGCGAGGGGCTGAGAATTCATGCTTAATCCCTAACGAGTCACACAAATTTGTGAAATCCTCATTCTCAATCTCTCCATGATCTGACTTAATGCATTTTATTTTTAGTTCCTTCTCATTTTGAAGTCTCGTGCAAAGATTTGAGAATTCGCTAAATGTGTCAGATTTATTCGCGAGAAAAGTTGTCCAGCAATATCGAGAGTAGTCATCTATAACAATGAAGGTGTATCGCTTTCCACCTATACTACACGTACTTGGGGGACCAAACAGATCCATGTGAATGAGTTCTAGTGGTCTAGTCATAGAAATGTCATTTTTACTTTTGAATGAGATCTTAACAAATTTACCTTTTTGGCACGGACCACATAACGAACTTAAACTACCACTAGGTGTGGGGAGTCCCTGAACTAGCTTGTTCTTAGATAGTTTAACAATAAGCATATTCCCAGAGTGTCCTAATCTCTTATGCCAAAGATCTAATTCCTCATTCTTGGTAACTAGACATTTCAAATCAGACGCAGATATATTATCAAAACTAACAGTATAAACATTATAAATTCTATGAGCTAGAAGTAATACACTAGTAGTTTTGGCATCAATAATTTCCCAAGTGTTTGTAGATGACTCAAATATGACATTTAGACCTTTATCACACAATTGGCTAATAGAAAGGAGATTGTGCTTAAGTCCATCTAGAAACAGAACATTAGAAATAGAAAATGTCTTGTTACCTATAGTGCCGCATCCAAGTATTCGTCCTTTGCTATTGTCCCCAAATGTCACCATGCATCCCTCCTTCTTCTCCAGGCTAAGGAACTTGTCTTTATCTCCTGTCATGTGCTTGGAGCAACCAGAGTCCAAGTATCACATGTTGCCTTTATCCTTAGCCTGCCAACACACCTAACATGAATATGAGGGTAAAGATCTGGTTACCGAAGTTGTCTCACTCATACGATAGGTAGAAAACTTTGGTAGTCAGACTTGCAAATTTTTCTTGGCACCTTTCCTGAAACACAAGCCGGATGTGTGACCAAACTTATAATAGTTTACACACAAAGTGTAAGCAGTGGATGTTGTCTTTATCGAGTTGCTCGAGCTCTTGCTTGAGGATGGGGATAGCCCTCCAGAAACTTTAACCTTATCTTTAGATTTGTTAAAGTTGGCCTTAGTCTAGGCATGATAAGGATTTCCGCTTGGTGGTGATGTTGGACTCACGTATCCAAGTCCAAATTTCCCAGATCCATGACACTGTGCTCCCAACAGCATATCCATTGATTTTTGGCCTATTCCGAATTTTTGGACAGCTCAGTTGAGATCATGGATCCTTGCCTTAAAGGCGGTGTTCTCAGTAACTAGCATTACGCACCGATTGACAAATTGCTTTTTGCCTTCCTCTATCTTGGCAAGAGACATTTGAAGTCTTTTCTCCAATGCATTCTTTTCATTGATGAGACTAGTTATTCTCAATGATGCCTTTGAGAGACTTGCTTTTAGTTCTTCGATCATTGTCATCGAGTGAGGACACTCTAGACATTTGATCTTTTCTTGCTACTTTTTATTAGTTCATTCTTTAAGTTTTTGAAGTCCTTTATGATTTTCTTATTCTCATTTTGCATGGAATTCTTCTCAAGAATCACATTATCTTATTTCTCACATAAATGACCATAAATTTCAAGACGTTCAGTATATGTGGGTGGAGTTACCTCAGTGTCGCTTTGGACACTGGACTCATAGTCGGATTCTTCTCGACTCCTTCCCATGAGGCATAAATTTTCCTCGTCTTCAGAGCTAGAATTTGAGGTGTTTGATTCGTCAAATCATTCTTCATCCCATGTGAGCGTCTTAAGTACCTTCTTCTTCCTTTTATGTCAGCTTAGATTTTCCATTTCCCCTTTCTGGAGCCTTGGGAAGTCCCTCTTTAAGTGCCCAAGCTTGTGATAGTGATAGCACTCAGGCTGGGACATCTCATAATCGCTTTCTGCTTCCTTCACCGGCTTGGTCCACATTCGGGCTTCTCCAGCTTCTCTCTTCAGGAATTTCTTAAATTGTCCCTGCTTCTTAGGATTCTTCATGAATTTTTTGAATTCCCAAATGTAGAAGCTTTACTTGTCATCCTCCTCAGATTCTTCAGCAGTTTTTTCTCCTTTACAGCCCTCAACGCGAGTCCCTTCTTCTTTACTTCCCTGGGATATTCTTCTGCTTGAATCTTTAATTCAAGTTCGTGTGTCTTTAGATTTACGATGAGGCTTTCTATCTCCAGGGTGCTGATATCGTGAGATTCGGCGGTCGCAGTCACCTTCGGGTTGAAGCGAGGAAGCAAAGATCGCAGGATATTCCTTACCAGATAACCATTTGAAAAGCTCTTTTTGAGGGATCTTGAGGCATTGACAATCTTGGTGAATCGTGTATACATGTTGTAAACCTCCTCATCTATCTCCATCCTGAACTTTTTATATTCAAACTCGAGTCGGAAAAACTTTGACTCTTTCACCTGCGAAGTACCTTCGTGAGTAAGTTCAAGTAACCGTCATATATCATACGCAGTTTCACAATTACAGACACGATTGAATTCAGTTTTATCTAATGCGCAGAATAGAGAGTTCATTGCCTTAGCATTGTTCGTGCATCTAAGCTTATTTGCGTCATCCCACTTATCGTTTGGTTTGATTAGGACGGTGTCCCCTACAGTGACAGTGGGTGCAGTGTATTTCGTCTCTACCATGGCTCATATGTCCATGCTTTGAGTAAACAGAAAAATTCTAATGCATGTTCTCTAGTGACTATAGTCACTCCCCATAAAGATTGGAGGTCTACTCACACCTTGTCCCTCAGAGAATGCGTGAACAGAGTTGGTTGATAACTCTAATTATTTCTATCTTTTTATTTACTATTTTATATTAATATTTAAATATTTTATATCTATTTTATAATATTAAGTTTATAAGTAACAAGTTTCTACATTTTATATTTATATGTTCTAATAAAATGATTTTTAACCTTGCAGGGCTGATATATATATTTTTTGGAGCAAAAACTGGATTTTCTCTTTTTCTGGCTAGACACGCCCTGTGACACGCCCTACCTGGGTGTGACACAGGGGCGTGACACGCAAATTTAAGCCTGCAGCCAGAGCCCGTCGACCCGCACCCAAAGATCGTCGACCGGCCCTAACACGCCCGTGTCGGATGATGACACGCCCGTGTACCCCTTACACTGGGCGTGAAGGCCCGTGGAAGAATTGTTGACCGTGCCACATCGAATTAAATTGACACGCCTGGGTCACGGGCGTGACCCAGGGCGTGTCAGGGGCGTTTTCCAGCCAATTACTCTTCGTTCCAACCGTTGTCGCCAGCTGCCGTTGCAGCTTTGACACGCCCCTGGTCACGGGCGTGACCAGGGGGCGTCACGCCTCCATCAAGCCCAATTTACTCCCGCCGTTTTCATCTTCCTGCCATTTTCTAGAAACAGCCTTGACATGCCCTAGGTCACGGGCGTGACCTAGGGGCGTGATCCGTCAGTTAACAGATTTTGGAGGTTTTCCCTCCAACATTCCCGGGCTTTCAAGATGACGGTTCCGAGCCTGACACGCCCTAGGTCACGGGCGTGACCTAGGGCGTGACCATCCAGAAACTTTTTCTATAAATTCCAGACAGCTTCAGATGTCAAGGGAGAAATTTTTGGGAGTTGTAGTCTTTTAGTTGCTGTCTTATTTTATCGTATTTTCCATTTCTTAGCTTAGTTTTACTTTGTGTAAGTTTCAATTCTAGTTTGCTTTTCAATTTAATCATGTTTGTCCCTACCTTATCTTGTAATTCTCTAATTATGATGAGTAGCTAGATTTCATTTAGCACTTGATTTTGATGAAGCTTGCAATAAAATAATCTCTTCCTTTTTATCAAAAGTCTTGTTCTTCATCTTTCTCGCTACGATTTATCTTTGATTTCTATTTCATCGAATTCATATTACGCGTATATGATCTTCGATCTAAGATCCGTATCCTAAATGACCGAGAGGTTGCAGATACAAGGAGATCACTCAAAGATAAAAGGAGTTGAATGCACTCCTCGAGAGAGGATGACGTAAATCTTCCGGATTGGAGTCAAATCCAATAGTGGGTTTCACCGCCCAAAGCAAGCTTAGGGCTTTCGACTGGCCGAGAGGTCTTAATCGATCAACCTAAGGTTAGTTAGAAGCATGAGCTCGAGAGAGACGCTTCTATACTTTAGGAACCTCCACGGTCGAGTGAGTAGATAAGAACTCGCATTGCTTTATTTCTCAAGAAGATTTATTTTATCCAAGGGAATTCTAGATCAAGTGCTAGCTTCCTTAAATTGTATTTTTCTTACTTAGTTTAGTTCTTAGTTTTTCCTTCTTCAGAAACCAACTTTTCTGTCCGATAAGATAATAGCTTTTCTTGTGAGTACAAGTACTCAACAGGCCCCGAGTCGAATACGACATTTCTATACTATATTTCGATAGGTACACTTGCCTATTTGGGATATTAGTTTGGAATATATTTAAAACTATAGAAAATCTTCATCAAGTTTTTGGCGCCGTTGCCGGGGAGTTTCTTTGTCGATATTTTGAAAGCAAGAATCTATTAATCTTGTCATTTTTTTATTTTGTTTGTTTTTCTTTAAAAGTTTTCACTTTAATTTTTTATAATTAAAATTTTTTGCGAAAGGGTCGTGCCGGGTTTTCATCCCGCAATACCGCCTAGTACCTTGCGAACCCGTCATTGGGTAGCCCTTGGGAAGTCCGGAAATTTTTTTTTTATAAATTTTTAATTGTAAAACTTTTATTTTATCATTCTCTTTCTTGACCCCTATTCATTTTTATTTTATTTCTAATTCCATTCTATTAAGTACCGGTTGTTTTCTTTTCTTCTTAAAATAAAAAAATATATTATCAAAATTGGCCGCTCAAATTGCCGAGCTCCAACATAAAATTAATCTTTTGCAAGCGGCCAGACAGCGCCAAATTTTGTGTAATTTTTGTGGTGCCCCTCATCGAAGTGAGGAATGTTATTACTTTTATCATCAAAATTTTTATTATAATTTTCACAATAATTATGAAAATAATTATTCCTTCTTTAATGAGAATCCTTTATCGAATTTTCATGAAAAACACTTTTCTAATAATTTTTCCAATTTTAATGAAGTTAATTCTTCTAATTTTGGTGAAAATAATTTTCATGAAAATACTTTTTCAAGCTTCAATGAGAACAATTTTTATGATTTTAATAGTTTTTCTTCTTCCTCGAATGTTGCTTTCCGACATGATCACCCGGAAATATTCCCGAGTAATGAGGATTTTGATTTAGATCCGACTTCTTGTTCTTCTTTTTCAGCACCGCAAACTTTCTCTCCTAATTTTGGGGATTTTCTCAAATTTCATGTGATTCTTCTCCCCAAAATTTGGATGAGACTTCTATTAATTTTAGCGATTTTTCTCCTTCGGATAATGTTGCTAATGTGGAGCATGACTCTTCATGTTCTCCTTTAGTTTCTTATACCGAATAAGAAGAAAAACTTTTATTTCAAGAATTTTTTAAGTGTATGGACGCGCTGGGGGGAGTAGAAGAAGATTATATTTCTCCTCCTACTACTACCAATTGTTCTCCTATTTATGAATTTGCAGACACAATTTATGATTATTTAGGAGCGAAAATTTATGAACCTGATACGTCCGATGATTTAATTTTACCTCAAACTACGGAAGAAAAATTAATTTTAGAAAATAAACAACCGGAGCTTGATCAATTTCTTTCACACGTCCCTCCTCCGTGTGAAATTGTTTCTAACACGTTTATTTTTGATTTTTCTTATTCTAACGATTTTCCTGTAGACGATGAGCCGTTGCAATCTAATGTCATCAACGATCCCTTTGCCGCTCATCTACAAAAATTCACATCACCTCAGGTATGTATAGGTGATTTGAATTTACATCCTCAAGACCACCATTCCAAGAAGAAAAATCAAGAAGCAAGCGGAGGAGTAGCTTAGCGAGCGTCTTCGGCATACTCACCCAAGCGGGAATTAAGGGAGTTGCCCTTACACTTGAAATTTTATTTCCCTTTTTCCTAACCAATACCGTCTAGCTTAAAGACGGAAAAAAGAAAAGCGCTCTTGGGAGACACCCCTTGCTTATCTTTTATTTTTATTCATTTATTTTCTTTTCTTCTAAAATTTTTTTACAATTTGTTTTCTCCCCCCCCCCCCTCGCACTTGAATTATAAACATTGAGGACAATGTTTATTTTTAAGTATGGGGGTGGTTCTTAGTTTTTGTTTTTATTTAAAAATATATATATATATATATATAAATCTTTATAAATAAAAAAAAATTTAGAATCTTTTTATTATTAAAAGAAAAAAAGCGAAAAAAATTAGAAAATCAAAAATATAATTTTTAATTAGAGAAGTCTTTATTTCTATATTTATTTACATGCAAAATTCCTAGTAATTCAACTTGTTTATAGTGTTTAGAGAATTTTAATCTTTTTAATTGAATTTTGAATTTTGGAGTAAAACTGTTGGCCATGCTGTGTTTCTAATTAAATGCACGTGTAAGTAGAATTTTATGTAGATTTAAATATTCAGCATATATTTAGATTTTCATTTTTGTAAATGCGTGGAAATGTTTTATTTTACTTTAATTATGAAAACGGGTAAATTCTAAAAATAATTTAGGTGAGTAAGTAGAAGTTTGCTAGAGAGATATTTCGTGGATCAAGAAAGAGGTATTCTTTCTCGATGTCTAGAACTTGCCCTCTAGCTATTCTCAAGACTTTGCATAAGTTAGACTCATTAGAATAAATATGATTTAGGCATTTCTTTTGGCCAGTTTGAGATTTTGTACCCGTACCTAAAATGTTACCTTTGTTTAGCCATTTTGAGCCTATTTCCCTATCTTTTTGTTTAACTCCACCAAGCATTTTACCAAATCCTAAAAAGCCACCTAATTGCACACCTAAGACCGAGCTTGAACATAAATATACAAACATGGTTTGTGAGCGATTAGGAGCCTTTCATTTTTGGTGGCTCTTTTCTTATATAAAAAAAAGTTGATTTATTTTTTCTCTCTT
This sequence comes from Platanthera zijinensis, assembly GCA_039513925.1. NCBI lineage: Eukaryota > Viridiplantae > Streptophyta > Magnoliopsida > Asparagales > Orchidaceae > Platanthera > Platanthera zijinensis. The sequence continues at coordinate 152,572,590 of CM077080.1, read as the reverse complement.
CTTCAAAATAAAGAAAAAAAAATTTCATTAAAAAAATGAAGTGGTAGAAATTTTTTTTCAATATGATGAGAGAGTTAAAAAAAATAAGAAACGAAACAAAGGAATTTAGGAATTTGGCTACGTTCTTAAAAGCCATAGCAAATCTTTATATAAAAGCTTACTCTAGGTTTTGGTGTGACTAAGCCATCGTTTTTTATCTTTGATCACCCTCACCAAAACCTAAGCCTACGCTTCAACCTAATTAAGTCCTTTTGATTTATGTTTTTAAGTTAAACTAGTGACGTGGCGAGAGTGTGATAGGGCAAGCCTTTGGCCATCGACATTGATGGATTTCTTTGGAGAGTATCTTAATCTTCGTTCGTGCAATGTTATCTTAGTACACACGCTACACTCTCCCTAATATAACTTTAAGATTTACCGGATTTTTCATTTTAAAAGTAAAAATAATAATGGAAACACATTTTAAGGAAAATGAAAACCTAATTTGTATGCTGAGTAAGTCTTTCTACAAAATATCTACAAGCATAGGCATAAGACTTCGCATTTTACTCCTTAGGTTCAATTTTCTTTTCTAACATTTAAAATTTCTCTACCCTCTATAGGAAGTTGTTTGCTCGGGACTAGCAAACGGATAAGTATGGGGGTATTTGATAACTCTAATTATTTCTATCTTTTTATTTACTATTTTATATTAATATTTAAATATTTTATATCTATTTTATAATATTAAGTTTATAAGTAACAAGTTTCTACATTTTATATTTATATGTTCTAATAAAATGATTTTTAACCTTGCAGGGCTGATATATATATTTTTTGGAGCAAAAACTGAATTTTCTCTTTTTCTGGCCAGACACGCCCTGTGACACGCCCTACCTGGGCGTGACACAGAGGCGTGACACGCAAATTTAAGCCTGCAGCCAGAGCCCGTCGACCCGCGCCCAAAGATCGTCGACCGGCCCTGACACGCCCGTGTCGGATGACGACACGCCCGTGTACCCCTTACACGGGGCGTGACGGCCCGTGGAAGAATTGTTGATTGTGCCACATCGGATTAAATTGACACGCCTGGGTCACGGGCGTGACCCAGGGCGTGTCAGGGGCGTTTTCCAGCCAATTACTCTTCGTTCCCGCCATTGTCGCCAGTAGCCGTTGCAGCTTTGACACGCCCCTGGACACGGGCGTGACCAGGGGGCGTGACGCCTCCATCAAGCCCATTTTACTCCCGCTGTTTTCAGCTTCCCGCCATTTTCCAGAAACAGCCTTGATACGCCCTAGGTCATGGGCGTGACCTAGGGGCGTGACCCGTCAGTTAACAGATTTTGGCTGTTTTCCCTCCAATGTTCCCGGGATTTCAAGACGACGGTTCCGAGCCTGACACGCCCTAGGTCACGGGCGTGACCTAGGGCGTGACCATCCAAAAACTTTTTCTATAAATTCCAGACAGCTTCAGATGTTAAGGGAGAAATTTTTGGGAGTTGTAGTCTTTTTGTTACTGTTTTATTTTATCGTATTTTCTATTTCTTAGCTTAGTTTACTTTGTGTAAGTTTCAATTCTAGTTTGCTTTTCAATTTAATCATGTTTGTCCCTACCTTATCTTGTAATTCTCTAATTATGATGAGTAGCTAGATTTCATTTAGCACTTGATTTTGATGAAGCTTGCAATAAAATAATCTCTTCCTTTTTATCAAAAGTCTTGTTCTTCATCTTTCTCGCTACGATTTATCTTTGGTTTCTATTTCATCGAATTCATATTACGCGTATATGATCTTCGATCTAAGATCCATATCCTAAATGACCGAGAGGTTGCAGATACGAGGAGATCACTCAAAGATAAAAGGAGTTGAATGCACTCCTCGAGACAGGATGACGTAAATCTTCCGGATTGGAGTCAAATCCAATAGTGGGGTTCACCGCCTAAAGCAAGCTTAGTGGTTTCGACTGGCCGAGAGGTCTTAATCGATCAACCTAAGTTTAGTTAGAAGCATGAGCTCGAGAGAGACGCTTTTATACTTTAGGAACCTCCACGGTCGAGTGAGTAGATAAGAACTCGCATTGCTTTATTTCTCAAGAAAATTTATTTTATCCAAGGGAATTCTAGATCAAGTGCTAGCTTCCTTAAATTGTTTTTTTCTTTCTTAGTTTAGTTCTTAGTTTTTCCTTCTTCAGAAACCAACTTTTCTGTCCGATAAGATAATAGTTTTTCTTGTGAGTACAAGTACTCAACAGGCCCCGAGTCAAATACGACATTTCTATACTATATTTCGATAGGTACACTTGCCTACTTGGGATATTAGTTTGGAATATATTTAAAATATAGAAAATCTTCATCATTGGTCATCTTACTTCAGGATTTTAAGCCTTTAGAAGTAACTTTCCTCTGATACCACTTGTTGGATCTCGTGGCCAACCTTAGAGGGGGGTGAATAAGGTTCCTCGCGTTTATTTCAATTTAAAATATTCTGACCTAGAGAATCGAGCTCTGGAAGCTACCGCGGGGCGTTAGGTAGCTAACGTGCGGTGGTAAGTCTCGTAACTCGTTTTCCTAGGCAGTTACGCTTGAGCACAACACCAAAAGTCAAAACATTATTTGTAGAAAACTAATGTAGGTAAAATCACAGAAAACAAATTTTATTGCAAGATTTAAAACAACAATAGTTTTTGAACTACAAGACTGTGATCTCCGTGACGCCGGAGATCGAAGGCAATGAGAAATAAAAACTCTTGTGTTTTTTATACTGACCCACTCCACGGACCAGTTGGCTCTATCTCTTTCCCTCCAAGAAAGGTCCTCAAGGCGACTCTTCACCTCCACGCAAGGAAGGGTCTTAGAGCCCCGCTAAATCCTCCGATCTAGACGTCCCTATCCCCAGGACGATTTTCCACGGAATCCTCCTCAGGTTTCGATGACCCTCACCAGTCACGGGCGTGACCTAGGAGCGTGACTTAGGAAATTTTCCTGAATGTCCCAAAAGTTGCAAAAATACCTATAGGGCACAAAAAAATTTAAGTTAGAACTAAAAATAAAAAAAGAAATGATTTATTTAGATATGTACATAATATAATTACATTTTTTATTAAAACAAAACAAAAATATAACCTAAAATATGTATATTTTGCTACTCATTAAGTACTCGCACCGCAAACGGAGAAAATCACGAGGAGTATATTGATATAGCCATCTCCAACTCACCTGCAAGCCACATGCCGCCCCTTGAAAAAACCATAGTCATGACACCAACATTTGTTGAAAAGTGCATGTGCTTAATGGTGGAATGTCGGGTCGAGATGCTTACCCTGTTGAGGGATCTGGGGGAATCTAATGCCTCTAACCCAGTCACCACCCCCGAAAAGCGACCGTCGTTGGTTACGAACCATGCCTTACTAAAATTTACTAGCAAATTAGAAGACTCCGATACGGACAAGCTAGGTGGTGCAGAGTTAACCCGATCATTCACAGATTAGTTTATCACCAATGGGAGAATAGTTCGGACCTCTCTCAACTCTCTGAGATCCGGCAGATCGAGGGGGGTTGCCTAAGAATTTTTTCCGCCATTTTACTATAGAGGAACGACAGATTTCGGGGGTTGGCCTCAAGCACCTATGTGGTGTTTACCTCGGAGGTCTCCGACCAGGTAAATTTTACTCGACGCTGATGAGGGAAATAGTGTCTAGCAAACCCGACTGCATCCATTGAGTCGAAGCTTAGATTGCGGCAGACGAAGCAATCAAGGAACAACGACAATAGTTCGAAGGAAGCTCGAAGAGAAAAAGGGACCAGGAGCCACTACCGGTTCCAAGGATGAATGACGAGCATCGCGATAACTCCCGACGAGACCAAAGAACTCGACAACATCAGGACTACACTCCCTTGAACACCACCCGAACCAATTGATAAGTCTGATTTATATAGGGTTTTTCAAACTCATCTGAGATCTTTTTCACGCACTTGCACTTCACATTTGATTCATAATTATTTATATTTCACTTGATCTGTATTTGTACACGAAGTGTACAATTGGCCCATTGTGGTGCGCAATTGCGCTCGCTTTTGTTGGGGATAAGCACATGGTGCTCCCCGTTGTACTTTTCTACGCATACTGTTGTTTTAGATGCTTGGGGCATAGCTTAATCCCTCTTGGAATTCTGTGTATTTCGCACGGTCGTGCGATTTTCCTTCACGCACTGGTGTTTTGTCAGTGTGTTCCCTCGACCTGGTTTGAGGTGCAGTTTTTCATGATCGCACGACGTGTGAATTCCTTCTCGCATTTACTATTTTGCTCGTGCGTGAGCATTGTGCTGAAATATGAGGTTCTTCCGTCGCTCGTGTGTTTTGGTCATGCATGGTTGATTCCAACCGTGCGAGAACAAATCGCACGAGCGACCTGCTTTGTCAAAAATTGTTATAATTTTTATTGGCCATGCGTCTCCTTCATACACGGTTGGATTCAACCGTGTGAGAAGAATATTGCACAAGTTGGGGGTTTGGCCTGAAATTCATTGTTCTGTCGCCGCCCATGCGTTTTTGTTCACGCACGATTATTGTGAACATGTGTGAGGAGAAATAACGCGGGCGGGACCCTTGGCCTGGAGTATAAGTTTCTCGTAAATATCGCATGGTTCGAATGCACGAACATGCATTCGACCGTGCGTGACTAATTTTCTGACAAATTCGCATTTAAGCGCAGATTTTCACCCTATTCTGAATTCCTCTTTCTGTTTCGCGCCCAGAGGTCCAAGTTCACTCCTTCTCGCCTCTCGGCCGCCGTCCACCATCGAGAAGTGCTCTGGCCTCAAAACTCTTGCAAATCCCAAGCTAGGGCATCCTATTGGCCTTCTCCATCATTCCCTTGCTTCCATGCTCTGTTTCAAGGGATTTCTCGATGCACTCGTGGAGTTCTCCGGCGAGATTATGGCCGAAGACTATTGATGAAAAAGACAGGCTCATTGGAAGGAGGTGACAGCCATTCTCTACCCCGGACGATAGTTGAAGACCGAGATCGGACAAGGATTGACAACCCGTTGATTCTGGTCACGACCCTTCGACAAGTCTTCGTTCTTTGATTGTAATCTCACCCCCTCTCTGTTATAGTGATTTTCTTCTTGAACACTTGGATGTATGGATGATATTTGCTGAAACCGAAATTTGTTATAATGATATTACGTGAAAAACATTGTGTTTTATGCGCAAGGTTGCATATGTCGGATGTCGGACTCATGTCGGTTTGGGTTTTTTATGTCAGATTGTGGGGATATATCGGGGACATTTCATAATGTCGGATTATAATATTATAATTATATATATATGTATGTATATTCCATAATTTTTTTCATTTATTAATTAAATTGTAATTATTTTATCTAATCAAGTGTAAACTGAAATTCATATAAGAAAGTTAAACTACTAACAATCATCTAATCAATTTATAATAAAAAAACAATATTGCGTACTTTCTATCTTATAATACAACATCACAAAATCATATTAAACTAAAAATATAATTGTACCTTATTCCCAAAATGTGAGTGCACTGCTCCACAAAATCTTCTACTCTAATATAAATCTATATATTATTTTCCTGCAATCAATGAACATATGAGTAAGACTAAACGATATTAAAGATTAAAACATGATAAAAAAAATTAACGTAATAAAACTCACCTAAGTAATATCAAGTTTCTTGATCTGTTGGATAATCCTCGGAAGTGTAAATCATCAATGCATCATCAATGTCCTCCTCAGAACTCTCATCCTCATCCCTCTCCGGCATAGGCCATTTTACTTTTGATTTAGCCATATATACCTGCTTTAAAGCCGGCCTTGCACTTCTCCTAGAAGCAGTACCCACATAAACATCTACAATGTCCCCAATCTGAGACCAAGTCAACCCTTCTCTAGGAAACACTTCGTTATCATCATCATCTACAACATCATCGGCAGGACCCATTAACCACTCAGCAACCATTCCTTCATCAATACTCTTTGCAGACAATGGGTCTCGAGATGGATCAGAATATTTAGAATTTAACTTTGAATTAAATTTCACAAATACAAGATCATTCAATCTTTGGCTTTCTAGTCTATTCTTTTTCTTGGAATGAATCTAAATATAATAAACATAAACATTAAAAATTGTTATCATTTTAAGATATTTTTGAAATATCATCTTAAAACTTATACTTGTAAGTAAACTACCATCTCAAAAGTGCTCCAACTTCTTTTACAACCGGAGGAACTAGTTGTCAAATTTAAGATTCTCATGGTCATAGTTCTCAAATTTGGAGTTTGAATTCCATAGAACTTCCACCAATGAGCTTATAGAAAAATAACAAATTATTACACTAGTCAATTTAAAAAGTAAAACAACAATTATTTGGTGAAAAATAGAGAAATATAATATACCTGGATTGAACCCTGATAGTTCTTTTTGCCTCTTTGTTATGTCCTGCCCAAATAATCCTTTCTCTAGCTGATAAACTTCAACCTCAACGATAATGGCATCTTGCATAGAAGGATCATGAGAGTACATTCTAGTGAGGCATTCAATAAACCCACCCATAAACTTTGGGTCTCCATCTATTTCTTCCCTATTTTGGTAGTAGAAGAAGCGATTAAGAAAATATCCTGTTAGATGTAATGGACTGCTCATCTTAGTCTCCACTCTTCTATCTCTCAACTTCCATATAGGAAGATATTTACTCTCCTTAAAAGAAAGAGAAGCAGCAATCTCCTCTCTAGCATTCTTCATTTCACCATACAACCATCCCATTGAAGGTGCGTCTCCATCAGATCTTCTAAAAACTTTCACCAATGGGGAAAATATAAGAAGGGCACGCTCAACATTCACCCAAAAAGTACCACCCAAAATTATAGTTGTAGCCTACAATTCAAGAATCAAGATAACATTAGTACATTACAAAGTACAAACAGATTAATCATAGAAATAATATTTGAAAAAAACTACTAAAATACATGTTTGCCTGCATCACTGCCAGATAATTTGGTAGCATCCCACCTTGCTGATGTAAACATTTCCCATAACTGTCTCTTCTTCTCATGGATGCTCTATAACGAAAGATATGTTGTAGCGAATCTGGTAACTCCAAGGCGCACAAGATCATGTGACTAAAAGTCTTCTGTAGTCTCTTCTAACATGTCAAGGGAGATAGTATGAGCATATATAAACACTAATAATTGACGTCCAAGTGCAATAGCATTTTTTATTTGCTTTAATCTTGCAATGTCCTGGAGAAGCAAATTGATAGTGTGTGTAGCACATGAAGTCCAAATAGTCTTGGCCTCTTCAAAGCCATCAATCTTGATGTCGCCATGTTATTGGATGCATTATCTGTCACAACTTGTATAATATTCTCTTATTTTGGGCCATCTGGGCTGGCAATCGACTAATCCACAAAATCATAAATAAATTTTCCATCATGTGTGGATGACGATACATTTTTTGATAGCCAAAATTCCACCCCAGCAATAGTGTGCACCACTATGTTCATGATGCTTATCCCTTTTTTATCTGTCCATGCATCCGTAAGAATACTACAGCCATGCACCCTACAGGTTTAAGTGAATGTAGTTAGCAGCTCCTTCGTCCGTTGTACCTCCATCTTCAAGAATTTCTCTCTCATCTCATATGGGGTTGGACCCTTCATCCCTGGTCCACATAGCCCTACTGCATGCAACGCTTGTTTGATGGATGTAGCATACACGACATTGAAAGGAATTCCTATCTCGTATGACCACCTAGCAATATACAAGCACGCATCATCTCTAGCTTTTTTTCTTGTACTTGCTGTTGGGATTTGTCTCCACAATACCTCAGATTTGTAGGAGGTCAGACCTTGAACTAAGATGAATTAAGGTGTATTTGATATTGTGTTTAAGTTGTATGTGTGCAGGTTCTCATTGCCAAGTGTAGACCAATGTCAGTCTATAATGGGTCACCAAACACAGGACCATACAATGTAATCCCTCATTGTGTGATCCAAAGTGTTGGCCCATGTATAGCCTCTCTATTGGGATACACTTCCTATACAAGCACTTGGATTGGTGGACTGAAGTTTTGAAGTTTATCTTTTCAGAAGAAATATTTCTAAGTCCACATACTCGAGTATGTTTCTTCATATACTCGAGTAAGTGACTTAGTACTCGAGTAGATCATTAGACATACTCGTGTAGACTCTGTGTACTCGTGTAGATAAGTTTATACTCGAGTAGATAGTCAGTCACTCGAGTAGGTCATATCTTATACTCGAGTAAATCCTTCTGCTTTTAGATCCAGAATTTTCTCTAAGTCCACATACTCGAGTACATCTCTTGTATACTCGAGTAAGTGGGTCTGCATTCGAGTAAGTTGGATTACATACTCGAGTAGACTGTTTTACTCGAGTATATGATAACTTGTACTCGAGTAGTTGGTTAGTTACTCGAGTAAGTGGTATGTTCATACTCGAGTAGATCTGTGCTTCTCATCTTAGAATAATTCTAAGTCTACATACTCGAGTAGTTCCCTATATACTCGAGTAAGTGACGCTGAACTCGAGTAGATGTTTTTCATACTCGAGTGGTTCAATGATTACCCGAGTAGCTTTTCCAAGATACTCGAGTAATTCATTCTTCTCTTGTCCGTGGTGAAGTTCGATGTAGGCTTCAGCGTGGACTTCGATTCTTTCAGCTGATGTGAATCTGCGTTTGTGGAAATCCTCAACCTTTGCAAAGATCAAGGATTGTAAAAGTTTATGTCAACATGGATAAAGATAAACGTCCAGGAGATTAAAGAGTGGGCTTTCACTTCGTCCTCCAATGACGAATCAATGACCGGAATGATAGGCGGAGAAGAGGTAATTTTGACTCCCACCGTTTTGACAGAAATTTTTGGATTGTTGAATGGGGAAGAGGATTATGAGCAAGATACCCCTGAATTTGGGAGAATGTTAACTGAGTTAGGACATGCCGACGACAATCCTTCTAAGCTGCTAAAGGTGAACTTTCCGTTCAAGATTAAGTTCCTTGCTGAACTAGTTAGAAAAGTGCTCCTGGGAAAGCACTCTGCCCATGATAATATTACCAGGCAACAGTTTACCCTGATGTGTGCAATTGTGAACAAGAAAAATGAAGTACGACCTTCTCATCTTGCTAGGATCTCATCAACTTCAATTGAAGTACGACCTTCTGCCTCTCCTCTTCCTGATTCATCTACAATTCTCCAAATATCACCACCTACATCTCCTCTCCCTTCTCATCTTGCTAGGATCTCACATCCTAGTTTTGATTTGTTGGTTTCTGAGCTATCCACTCCTCCTCAGTCACTAATTCCTTCCTCAGATCAATCATTTCTCTAAGTCAATTCCTCTGTGTATTTCAAATCAATCATTTCTGATTGGTCCACGTGTCATCCCGAATTAATTTTCTGACCGTTGGAGTCCACCTATAAATAGGTCCTCTCAGATTTGACTAACAACAAGTCTTTGAAAGATTATTATTTTAAGAAAGAGAAAAAGGAAAACCCGTGAACCCTAATTCCTCACGTCGTCGCCGCCGCCATTGACGTTCACGGAAGAAGCTCTGGATCGACGATCTTCGATCGCTGCCTTCAACTTTTATTCTCCAGCGATCCAGACGAAAGTTAATCACTCGAACTCGCCGAGCCTGAAAGATTTCAGATCTATTTTCTCGATCGAGGTGATTCCTTTTTTCAGATTTGTGGATCTCTCTCAAGTCATCGTCAACATACTCTGATCAAGCCAAAGCTCTTAAAGAAGAGGACTGTCAAGATCCAGATCTGAGAATATTGTTATTTGTATTTCTCCTTTCAAACAATTTACTTTGTAGGAGCTTTGTTCTCCGAGATTTGTAGGAAGGCTTTTTCTTCCGAGTTCTGTAGATCCAGTTGGATCGAGTTTGTAGGAACGTGGTTCTGAGGTGTAGGATTGTTTTCAATCCGAGATAGTGGAGTAGCCGAGTCTAGTGATTTGCTAGATCGGTGAGGAAAGTGGACGTACCCAAGATTGGGGAACCACTATAAATCTCTTGTCGTCTGTGATTGCTTAATGTGTGCTGTGTTCATTTTTTAATTCCGCATTTGACACGCATTTCACCTATTCACCCCCCCCCCCTCTAGGTGATTTAGGCTAACAACTTAGCACTCTCAATTGGTATCAGAGGGTGGTTGATCGTTAAAAGGTTAACACCTTGATCTTATCCTTCTAAGTTGTTTCTTGAATAGTATCAAGCATGAGTAAGACCAAGGATTTTGCTAAACTCCCTATCTGCACCAAGAACAATTTTCCTATGTGGAAGGAAAGAGTAAAGTTCTTCATGGAAGCAGTAGATCCCCGGATCTTCATGATTGTTGAAGAAGGTCCCCACATTCCTATGACTACTTCCACCATAGATCCCACCAAACAAGTTCCCAAGAAATTGATGGATCTAGATAAGGATGAGATTGCACTTGTCTCTCTGGACAAGAAAGTTAAAAACATTATAGCAAGTGCAGTCGATGACTCAATGCTGCAGAATCTGATTCATTGCCAATCTGCCAAGGATATGTGGCAATCCCTAGTGACTCTAATGGAAGGTACTGAAGAAGTAAGGGATGATCGAAGATCCCTACTGAACCAGAAGTATGAAGCCTTCAGGCAGGGTCATAAGGAAGCCATAGCTGACACTTTTGAGAACTTCTTCAAGATAGTAAATGGCCTCAGAGTTTATGGACGTGTCTTCACCAATGGGGAACTCAATGACAAATTCTTAAGATCCCTAACAAAGGAATGGGACAATAAGGTATGTGCCATTCGGGAGTTTTGAAGGTTAGCTGAGACAGACCCGCAGAATTTGTTCGGAAAGCTTATGTCTTACGAGCTGCAAATCAACTCAAGAAAAGCTGAAGAAGAGATCAGCAGGTCTGCATCCAAGGAGAAGTCTGTCGCTCTAAAGGCAGACAGCTCAAGGAAGACAAAGGCTAGCTCTCCTGCCCCAGTTCCTGAAGCTGATGAAGAAGAATCATCTGATCCAAGCTCATCTGGCTCAGAACTATCTAAAGGAGAGTTCTCATTGCTCTCCCGTCAATTCAAGAAATTCTTAAATAAGAAGAAGCAATGGAGAGGCAAAGATGCCTCATTCAGAAGATCACGACGTGATGGTGATCAGAGAAAGAAAGGGCCAAGTAGCCATGACAGGTATAACTCTAAACAGAACAAACAGATTTCGACTGACATCGTTTGTTATTGTTGCAATAAGCCAGGTCACGTCATCGCCGACTGCCCTCACAAAAAGAAAGAAGGTGGAAGAAGAGAGGAAAAGAAATCCTCACACCATAAGAAGAGGACAGAGAAGAGTCTAGTAGCCAAGAAGAGCAAAACTCTCAGCGACTCCGACTCATCTGAGTCGAGTGAAGAAGAGGAAGCTTACTTTGGGCTCATGGCTCACTCAGATGATGAACAAGTCCCCCAGTTCACTAGGGAGGTAAAATCTCACACTCCTCTCTCTGATTCTGATGATGATAATGAGCAAGAGGGCTATTCCTCTTAAGATGAATCTGAACTCATGGCCCAGTACAAAGAGTTGCTCATGACCTACGAGAAATGTCGTAGAGTAGTGAAAACTCAAGCCAAAGAGATAAAATCTCTACAGGCTAGTGAGAGCAGCTTGAGAGAAGAAGTCAATAAGACTAACTCTCTTCAAGAGATCTTAAACAGTGCTATGGATGAATACAATCAAGCTCTCAAGCACCTCGACCTTAAAGAGGAAATCATCAAAGAATTGGAACAACAACTCGAGGCGGAAAAGAAACTTGTTTAGAGTTTCTCTAAGCCTAAGACAGTTCTTCCAATCGTTGCTGAGTTCTCTACTAAGGCCAAGGGTGCTGGTTTAGGCCACATTGGCTCTTCCAGTAAATCCTCTAGGAGAAACAAGGCCAAGAGAAAGAATAAGGCTGCCCGGAAGGCTCTAGCTGAAGAAAAAGGGAAAGCTCCCTTGGAACCTGTTCTGTTCAAGAAAGTTATCTTTCCTACGAACGAGCTCGACTATGAGTCTACCTATGGACACTTTTCTAGGCCGATCCCTGAGAAGCCTAAGTCAAGATACCAAGGTTGGACTCGTCCCCGTAACTTTGGCGAGAGTGCCTTCAAAGCACCTTATGAAGAGATTCAACTTCAAAGCTATGGACCTTATGCTCATGGTCACAATATCAAAAAGACACCAAAAGTAAAACCCATTGTAGAAAAGCCTATGAAGGAGAAGACTTCATGTAATTGCCATCATCATGAAGCCTCTTCCTCCAAGAGTAAAGCTCCTGCTGGACCTTCATTCCAGAAATTCAAGCAGGACTACACAAGGCAAAGATACAACAGGTTCGACTGTTGGTGTTGTGGCAGAATTGGTCATTTTGCCAGTGATTGTTGGTTCAATCCTAGTAATGCTGCAACCCCTCAAGTTAGCAACGTGAGAATGACCACTCATGAGGCTAATACTCGTAGGGGGAGTATTCTAACTCGAGACCAAGGCCCAAACTTGTTTGGGTTCCTAAGGCTAAATGATTGTAATTGCAGGTATGTCCAAAGGCCACCAAAATTCCAATCTGGTACTTGGACAGTGGATGCTCTCGGCATATGACCGGGACAAGGAGCCTACTCCAGAATTACACCTCAGTCTGCAACGGACCAAAGGTCATCTTTGGAGGTTCAGATCGAGGAATAACTAAAGGCTATGGTATGATCTCTAACGGTAGCGTATCCTTTTCGGATGTAGCCTATGTTGAAGGATTGGAACACAATCTCATCAGCATAAGCCAATTATGCGACAAAGGATACGTAGTTGAATTTCATGCTGACAAGTGTTTGATAAAATTGGTTAACAATATGGAAACTATTTTATCAGGCACTCGAAGTAGAAATATTTTCTGTTTAAATTTCATTTGTATAGACTCTTCGACACCAGTGTGTCTTTTGGCAAAAAGTAGTGCATCTCTTGCTGATCAGTGGCACAAGAGACTAGCACATATTAATTTCAAAACTATTAATAAATTATTCTCTCAAAACTTAGTACGTGATACACCTAATGTCAAGTGCGTTACGGATAGTCCTTGTCACGCTTGTATCAAAGGCAAGCAAACAAGAAGTTCGTTTAAAAGCATAATAGGCAAGGATTCAAATAGAAGCTTACAGCTTCTCCATATGGACTTGTTTGGTCCACTACAAGATAGAAGTTTGGGAGGTAAGGAATATACATTGGTTATTGTGGATGATTACTCGCGCTTTGCGTGGGTGTTCTTTCTGAAACACAAGTTAGATACCTTCGGTATTTTCACTAATTTCGTTAGGCAGATCCAGAATGAATACAACTGTTCCGTAGTCAAAATCAGAAGTGACAATGGAACGGAATTCAAGTCTGGAGCCAATACAGAATTCTGTGAAAGTCAAGGTATCTTTCATGAGTTTTCCTCTCCTCGTACCCCACAGCAAAATGGAGTAGCTGAGAGAAGGAACAGAACACTCATAGAGGCTTGCAGGACCATGTTGAGTGATGCCTCACTTCCAGAGTATTTCTGGGCTGAAGCTGTCAACACCGCTTGTCACATGCAAAATCGAGCACTCATCAACAAAAATCATGATAAGACCCCTTACGAACTTCTAAAAGGCAGGTAACCAACCATTTCATACTTTAGAATCTTTGGCTGTAAGTGCTTCGTACTTAACAATGGCAAGTATCACACTACCAAGTTTAGCGAGAAAAGCTTTGAAGGTATTTTTGTAGGTTACAGTAGCCACAGTAAGGCCTATAGAGTATTCAATAGAAAAACTCTGGTGGTAGAAGAGTCGATACATCTTGTATTTGATGAGACGAGTCTGCTGCAAGGCAACTCCTCTAGTGTGCTTATTGTAGATGCAGGTACAAAGTTGAAAGAAATTAGCTTGGATGAAACTACCAAAGATAGAGATGAGATGTTCATCGAGATCACCTCTACAACCCCTATTGAAGAGGTAGATGATCAAGATGAGGAACACATCTCAGCTGAAGATGCAACTTCAGTGGCTGAAGAGATCCCAGATGCAAGGACTTTAGAGTTCAGACACTTGAAGGATCATCCCGTAGACCAAATCATAGGAGATCCTCGGGATGGCGTCAGAACTCTTCGAGGTACAACTAACGAGAATTTATAATTAAGTTTTCTGTCACAGGTTGAACCAAAGAAGTTTGAGGAAGCCAACTCCGACGCATCCTGGATTCTAGCCATGGAAGAAGAACTGAATCAGTTGAAACGATGCAAAGTCTGGACACTTGTTCCTAGACCCAAGGGTAAGAACGTCATCGGGACAAAATGGGTCTACCGGAACAAGATGGACGAAGATGGGACAATTATAAAGAATAAAGCCAGACTTGTCGCCAAGGGCTATCGTCAAGAAGAAGGAATCAACTTTGACCAGACATATGCTCAAGTGGCAAGACTGGAGGCGATTAGGTTATTTCTTGCCTACGCTGCACTTAAGGGCTTTACCGTCTATCAAATGGACGTTAAGTCCGCCTTCCTAAATGGTGACATAAAGGAAGAAGTGTATGTCGAGCAACCGCCAGGTTTTGTTGATTCAACCTTTCCTAATTATGTTTATTTACTACAAAAAGCTTTATATGGTCTTAAGCAAGCTCCTCGAGCTTGGTATGAGACGTTGTCTACCTTTCTTCTTGAGAACAAGTTCATAAGAGGAAAGATAGACAATGCATTATTTCTTAGGGAAATAAAAGGCAAGATTTTGCTAGTGCAAATCTATGTCGACGACATCATTTTTGGCTCTACGGATAACAACCTCTGCAAGAAGTTTTCCAAACTTATGCAAGGGAAGTTTGAAATGAGTAGTATGGGAGAGCTGAAGTATTTCTTAGGGCTTCAAGTGAAACAATCTGAGGATGGAATTTTCATCTCACAGACCAAGTTCACCAAAGAGCTACTTAAGAAATTCGGAATGGAGAATGCAACCTCTATGAGGACTCCTATGGCCTCAGCTATGTCTCTGGACAAGGATGAGAAAGGGCAACCTTTTGATGAAACCAAGTACAGAAGCATAATTGGGTCCTTGCTCTACCTTACTGCAAGTAGACCAGACATAATGTTCTCAACATGTGTATGTGCTAGATTTCAGGTGAACTCTAAGGAATCTCACTACATCGCTGCAAAGCGAATCTTGAGATACCTCAAAGGCACACCAAATCTTGGCTTATGGTACCCAAGAAGTAATGATAGTGAACTAATTGGATTTTCAGATGCAGATTTTGCAGGTAGCAAAGATGACAGGAAAAGCACCTCCGGGACTTGCCAATTTCTCGGAAGGAGACTTATTTCCTAGAGCAATAAGAAGCAGAACTGTGTAGCCATCTCAACGGCTGAATCAGAGTACATTTCTGCAGGCAGCTGTTGTGAACAGCTTTTATGGATCAAGAATCAATTTGAAGACTACAACATGAAGTTCCAGAACATTCCTTTGTTTTGCGACTCATCCAGTGCCATAGCAATTGCCAACAATCCAGTCTCCCACAGCCGGACCAAACATATAGAGCTTCGCTATCATTTCATCCGGGAGCATGTGGAAAATGGAGACATTGATCTACAATATGTCTCCACAGACAAGCAAGTTGCAGATATATTCACCAAGCCGCTGGACGAGTCCAAGTTTTCGTTCTTCAAAATGGAACTCGGGCTGCTCAACAAAGAAGACTAGTAATGGACTCTCAAAGTTGAAGAGATCTATGTCAGTAAATATCTCCAAGGAAAATTGTCCTTCAGAGTAAGATACTCGAGTATATCAAAGACATACTCGAGTAAACGGGAAATACTCGAGTAAAGAGTTTCACATACTCGTGTATGAATTTTACACACTCGAGTATGCTTCGTTACTACTCGTGTATGAACTTTACATACTCGAGTATGCTCCGTCTCTACTCGAGTATGAACCTGACCTACTCGAGTATACAGACTTCTCTACTTTGAAATTCTACATTCTCTATTCGCACCGAGCTATTTGCCGCTTCATTCAGGTATGAAATTATATTTAATTTTTCCTAAAACCTAATTAGGATTATATATATATAGAAAAATCAGGAAAACCCTTTCCACTTCTCATTTACTCGAGTAGCCGCCGACTCCTCATCTTCCAGAAATCGCAGAGCATCGTCTTCTTCGCTTCTCTTATCTTCCAGAATCGCAGATGGCCCCTTCCTCTAAAATCGGAATCGGCTCTGAACTCGCCCCCGCGGGTATCGCCGATCTCTCAGATGATTTCAGAAATCTTCTGATTTTGTTCGACACCGCCGGATTATCGTTCGTTCTCGAGTCGCCGTGCAGAGTTATTTTTCCAGCAGTTGAAGAGTTCTATCAGAATCTGAAGATAAAGCGTAATGGCAAGCTCCTGAAATCCAAGGTCAGAGGAATAAAAATTCGACTAGATAAAGTTTCTCTTGCAACTCTATTGAAGCTCCCAGTGGTTGATGAAGATGCCGATATGACTGTAGAAGATTCCATAAGAACTAGCTTGTTCTGTGGAGCTAACCCTCAAGCTCATTCTTTCAGCAGGGCTGACTTCAATTCAGAAGGAAAGTTCCTAGTCGATGTTATTGCAAAAGTTCTGTTGTGCAAGACGTATTCTATTCGAGACATTTCCATGGAAATGTTTGACATAATGCAAGCTATTATATGCCGCAAACAGTTCCAGTTTGGACTGTTGCTCCTAGACAAAATCAGAGATAGTATTAAGCATCCCAACTTTGCCAGAATTATCTCCCTCCTGCTTCATAAAGTTAACCCATCAGTGTTTAACCTATCCCAAGGGACTCCCTTACATCACATGAAGAAAGTTTCCATCTCCTCCATCCAGAGATATGATGTTAAAATTCTAAATTCTGCCCAAGCTTCCAAGGCTGCTGTTCTATCAGAAAAATCCCAAGAACCTAGTTTATCTGAAGACAAGATTCCATCTCCTCCTCCACATCATACTGCTGCTACCTCTGGTGGACCAGTTGAGGGGGAGCCTGCCTCTTCTCATCCAAAGTACCCAGCTTCCTTAGAACCTTCAGACCTAGCAGAAGTAAGAGTTTCTACTCCTCCAGTTTCTCCTCCTCCAGCAGATCTTCAATCAGAAATTCCTGAATCAGAGATTCCAGATACTGCAGACCTACTGTCTACAGCAGAAGATATAAATAAATTCATTAATGAGCTAAGCTCAGATGATCCTCTATTTCAAAATGAATCAGCTGTAAAGTCTCCTGCCAAGTCTCCAGTTCAATCTCCTGTACAGATTCCAGCTCAGACTACAGTTCAGACTCCTGTACAATCTCCTGCCCAGTCCTCAGCTAAAGAGTCCAGCCAGTCTGAACAGATTTTGTTGTCTGATGATGAGGAAGTATCTCCAGAACCAGTGGATGCCCCTCTGAGGACACTGGACTTCACCCTTCCTTCCTTCATCAACACAGAAGACTCTGTTGAGATAGAACCCTTCAAAAGAGCTGTCAGCTCAGTAGTCATTACAGAAATCCCTCCATGGATTGCTCCTGCTCCTGATCCTTCAGTCCCTGCCCCAACCTCAGTCCCTTCTTCCTCTTCAGATATGATCAGTAAAATTTAACAATTGCTTATTGAATAGAGAAAGTACTTTGATGAATCTCTAGCATCAGTAAATAACAAAGTCACTACTCTTAAACAAGAGATGAGTAGAGGCTTTGCTGAAATCCAAGCCAATACTGATGAGCTTAAAAGATTGGTTCAGCTAGGTGGAAAAGCACTAGATCACACTATCACAAGCATAGGTGAACTGAGAAATCAACAAGAAACTGTTGCCAAGAATCAGATACAGTTGGACAAGAATGCTGAAGCAAATGTGATGAAAGTATGTGAAGAAGTTGGCACCTTCAGAGATGAAGCTATTGCTCAGCTATCTGTAGATATCACCAAGGGGGAGAAGGTAGTAAAAGAACAAGTGAACAAACTATCTGAACAAGCTCAAGCAGCTGTAAAAGAACAAGTTGAAATCCTATCTAAACTAGCTCAAGCAGCTGTGGATGGTCTTGTAAAAGACATGAAAGCAGATATTCTATCCCAGCTCCAGTCTGTGAAGTTCTACATTTATGATACAGCTGTATGGGTAAACAACCAGAATTTCCCTAATGCCCAGCTCAACCCTACCATCATTCCACACTTCTTAAATCCTCTTGAAGAACAACCTCCAGCAGATGCTCCAGCCCAAGCAACCATTCCAGAAGGTGTGCCAGTATTCTCACCTAGACCCTATGGTGATGTGACTGAGTCCCCTCTCTACTATTCTGATATGTGGCAAGATGAAATTCCAGCCCCAAGGAAGAAGAGAAAATATGGTGAAGGTGCTTCTGCCAGTCGTTCTGCACCCAGAAAAGATCCTGCCCTAGCTTCTGAAGGTAGACCACCAATTGTTCATTCTGAGGTTTGGAGTCCAACCTCCAAATCCCTAATCCTGGATACCTTGAAGTTAGTGACAGATCTTGGTGAGAACAGAGATCAGTTTTACAGTTTTTCAGAATGGAAAGCCTATGAAGTGTCCCAAATCAAAATCAGACTTCATGACAGGAATTGGGGACACAACAACCCAGCTGCTCCTCTTAGGCCCAGAACTTATTTTCCTAAGCCATTCAGTTACCTAGAGAGGCAAGAGCTGAAGAGAGAAAGGATGCATAAAGAAGCCCCTGCTTGAGTCTATGAGAATGTGGAAATGGATATTTTGATTTGTTAAAAACATTTCTATATATATATTTGATTCTAGTTTTGGCTATCTTGTTATTTACCCTGCTTTAGCTTACTTTATTTTTTTGGTATATGTGTATTGTTCTTTTTACTCTTAAGTAATTCACCTTAGTGTAGAGGGTGCTGAGATCTACAAATAGGGGGAGATTGTTGGGATTTGTCTCCATAATACCTCAGATTTGTAGGAGGTCAGACCTTGAACTAAGATGAATTAAGGTGTATTTGATATTGTGTTTAAGTTGTATGTGTGCAGGTTCTCATTGCCAAGTGTAGACCAATGTCAGTCTATAATGGGTCACCAAACACAGGACCATACAATATAATCCCTCATTGTGTGATCCAAAGTGTTGGCCCATGTATAGCCTCTCTATTGGGATACACTTCCTATACAAGCACTTGGATTGGTGGACTGAAGTTTTGAAGTTTATCTTTTCAGAAGAAATATTTCTAAGTCCACATACTCGAGTATGTTTCTTCATATACTCGAGTAAGTGACTTAATACTCGAGTAGATCATTAGACATACTCGTGTAGACTCTGTGTACTCGTGTAGATAAGTTTATACTCGAGTAGATAGTCAGTCACTCGAGTAGGTCATATCTTATACTCGAGTAAATCCTTCTGCTTTTAGATCCAGAATTTTCTCTAAGTCCACATACTCGAGTACATCTCTTGTATACTCGAGTAAGTGGTATGCATTCGAGTAAGTTGGATTACATACTCGAGTAGACTGTTTTACTCGAGTAGATGATAACTTGTACTCGAGTAGTTGGTTAGTTACTCGAGTAAGTGGTATGTTCATACTCGAGTAGATCTGTGCTTCTCATCTCAGAATAATTCTAAGTCTACATACTCGAGTAGTTCCCTATATACTCGAGTAAGTGACGCTGAACTCGAGTAGATGTTTTTCATACTCGAGTAGTTCAATGATTACCCGAGTAGCTTTTCCAAGATACTTGAGTAATTCATTCTTCTCTTACTCGAGTATCTCCAACTCTTCTACTCGAGTAGTTCCTCCTCTTATCTGAGAAATTTTTCTAAGTACTTTTACTCGAGTATATACTCTCATACTCGAGTAGTTCTAAATTCACTCGAGTGCTGATCTTTGAATCACTCGAGTAGCTTATCTTCATATACTCGAGTATGCTCCTTCTTATCCACTCGAGTATATACCATCTAATACTCGAGTATGTTTCTTTTATGACTCGAGTATATCTGTTTAAATTTTCCTGAAATTTCTCTAAGTCAATTCCTCTGTGTATTTCAAATCAATCATTTCTGATTGGTCCACGTGTCATCTCGAATTAATTTTCTGACCGTTGGAGTCCACCTATAAATAGGTCCTCTTAGATTTGACTAACAACAAGTCTTTGAAAGATTATTATTTTAAAAAAGAGAAAAAGGAAAACCCGTGAACCCTAATTCCTCATGTCGTCGCCGCCGCCATTGACGTTCACGGAAGAAGCTCTGGATCGACGATCTTCGATCGCTGCCTTCAACTTTTATTCTCCAGCGATCCAGACGAAAGTTAATCACTCGAACTCGCCGAGCCTCAAAGATTTCAGATCTATTTTCTCGATCGAGGTGATTCCGTTTTTCAGATTTGTGGATCTCTCTCAAGTCATCTTCAACATACAATGATCAAGCCAAAGCTCTTAAAGAAGAAGACTGTCAAGATCCAGATCTGAGAATATTGTTGTTTGTATTTCTCCTTTCAAACAATTTACTTTGTAGGAGCTTTGTTCTCCGAGATTTGTAGAAAGGCTTTTTCTTCCGAGTTCTGTAGATCCAGTTGGATCGAGTTTGTAGGAACGTGGTTCCGAGGTGTAGGATTGTTTTCAATCCGAGATAGTGGAGTAGCCGAGTCTAGTGATTTGCTAGATCGGTGAGGAAAGTGGACGTACCCAAGATTGGGGAACCACTATAAATCTCTTGTCGTCTGTGATTGCTTGATGTGTGCTGTGTTCATTTTTTAATTCCGCATTTGACACGCATTTCACCTATTCACCCCCCCTCTAGGTGATTTAGGCTAACAACTTAGCACTCTCACTTGCTATCACTGGTGTTTTGCACCATTTTGCTCGTCTCGATGTTTTGAGATTGAACAAATTGATCCATAGGCCCTTTAGTACCTACGCTTGCATAAGGCTCCTTTGTGTAGCTTCTTCTATGTCATTACCTCAAACAACTACCTCTTCCAAAGCTGTTTGCAACCTTTCAGTCTTAAATTTTTTGGTTTCTTGTGCAGTGTGTAAATGTCCTTCCACCTTTTCTTTAATATGAGCTGGTACCGTCGGGCAAGCCTTAACGTTGCCCCTTATCCCCCCCAAGTGATGCTTCAAGCGAGTAATTCCACCATTCACAATTTGTTTGCAATATATGCATTGTATTATATTTGTATCATTAGGAGTCACCTTCTCCCCAAATGCCCAACAAGGATCTCGACCTACTACGGAGGAAGTACTGGGAACCTTGCTAGAATCTTCTGATGAATTCATTCTCCAGAAAAAGAATTATAAAAATTTTAAAAAAGGCAACATCAGTGATATTTCATATCTAGATGCCCACAATATTGATGTCATCATTAATCAATGTTCATTGATCAGTCTAAAAACATAGCTGAATAATTTTTTTTCACATCATATGTTGCCACAATGCCGCAAATATAGAATCATAGAGGATAAGGGAAGAGAAAAATATAGAGAAATAAAAAGAAAGAAAGGATTATGAATAGATATAACCACATTGCCAAAATGTCACAATGTCAGTCGACTGTCATAAGGATTGGCCACAACCAAAATGCCATAATGCCAATCGACTTCCATAAGGATTTTTTCATAGCTACAATACCACAATGCCACAATGCCAGCCAACTCTCATAAGAATTTACCACTGCCACAATGTCAACCAACTCTTATTAGAATTTACCACACAACAATTCCATAATTCCAGTTGTCATAAGACAGATGCATATCATAATCTAACTGCGTGTTCATATCATAATCTAACAATTCCATAATTCCAGTTGTAAATTTGTATACCACACAACAATTGAACATTTGTATACCCTATATGCACTTGCGTGTGCTCTGATGCAGCAGATTAAAGAAAAAGCAGATGCAGTACTGCAGCAGATAGAAGGAAAATGGCCGAGAAGAAAAATCAAAAGCACCAAATAGCTAGTCGAGAAGGAAGAAGAAGGATGAAGAGAAAATTAAGCCCTAATTATAACTTAAAAAATAAAGATAAAGCTCACAGTGCTGAGGGGACGAGCCACAGAAGAGGAGAGGAGAGGAAAACTGTCGAGAACCAGTGCCCTATATGCACTTGCGTGTGCTCTGATGCAGCAGATTAAAGAAAAAGCAGATGCAGCACTGCATCATAGAGAAAGAAAATGGCCGATAAGGAAAACCAAAAGCACCAAATAGCTAGTCGAGAAGGAAGAAGAAGGATGAAGAGAAAACTAAGCCCTAATTATAACTTAAAAATAAAGATAAAACTCACAGTGCTCAGGGGACGAGCCACAGAAGAGGAGAGGAGAGGAAAACTGTCGAGAACCAGTGCCGATAAAAATACGGCCGACGAAAGACAGCCGACGAAAGCTGTCGAGAACCACCAGCGAATCAAAGAACAAGAGAGTCGTTAGCCGAAGGAGTCAGAAATCACGAGAGAGAAAGAAGTCGCGAGAGTAAGAAATCGCGAGAGACGGAGACTAGGGCAAGCCGAGGTAGAGGGTGATGAGTCAGGGGAGGAGGAGAAGAAATATAAGCGATTATTAATAAGTTTATAAGTAATAACTAATAAGTATATAATTATTTAATATTTATAAGTTATAATTAAATAATTATATAATTATTAACCTAAAATATTTTAAAACGCCACAAACAATATAGCGCTGTCATAACCCGCAATAGCGGGCCGACATGTCCGACATGTCGGCCGCCATTCTGGAAAACGCAAAAAATTCCATTTGTAGCGGTAATGTTTCGGTTTCACCCAAAAAATGACATGTCGGCCGACATGTCAGATATGTCGGCCGCAATCTACAATCTTGTTTATGCGAGTGAGAAGCGCCTGCATCTCACCTTTTCCATCCCACCATCGTGAGTGTAGTCGCACTAGCAATTGCTAGCAGGGGTGTGCAAAAAAAAACTGAAGAACCAAGAACTGGACCGGAACCGAACAGAACAGAGTGGTTCGAGTCGGTTCTTATGTGTCTCGGTTCAGTTCTGGCTCCAAAATTTTCAGAACCGACCACTTGGTTCGGTTCTCGGTTCTTCCTCTCGGGTACCCAGAACGGACCTGAGAATCGAGTTATTGAATTTAGGTATCAAAAATATATTTATGATGAACAATAGACTTTTGAAAAATATTGATAAATAATTAGCTTGATGAAGGTATTTCATATGTAATTTTATAAACTATTTGTTATACGGCCTGCATCAAGCTCCGCACGCCTGGAATGCAAAGCTAGACGACACGCTATTGTCACTCGGTTTTAGGAGGAGTTCCTCGGAGCACGCCATTTACGTCAAGCGAAGTGGCGACGCTCAGCTAGTGGTCGGGGTCTATGTTGATGACCTTGTGATCACCGGTTCAAGCCCTAACAATATCAAGGCGTTCAAAAGGGAGATGACGGCAGCTTTCAAGATGAGCGACCTCAGCCTACTTCACTACTACCTCGGCATTGAGGTACAACAGGGCGCCGGGGGAATCTCTCCGAGTCAAGGTTCCTATGCCGGCAAGATCTTGGAAAAAAGCAACATGATTAAATGCAATCCTTGCCAAGCACCAATGGAGGTCCTCCTAAAGCTGAGCAAGCTTAGTACGCTATAACACCCCAAAAAAACTCAAATCTGGTTTTTGAGATGCAGGTTGTTTGACACGGCCTGGGATACGGGCGTGTCCCAGGGCGTGTCCCAGGGAGTGTCGGGGGTACACGGCCTGGGACACGGGCATGTCCTAGGGCGTGTCACTCAAGAAAATGCCGGATTGAGTCAGAAGATTACACGGCCCGGAACCAAGCCTTGAACACGGTCGTGTCAGATTTGACACGGGCGTGTCCGATGCCGTGTGCCTACCCGTGTACTGCTTGTTAGTTTTGGAGCTCGGTACGGCAGGAGGGACACGGGCGTGTCGCGTGACTGACACGGGCGTGTCAGGTTCGACACGGGCGTGTCGATGCCCGTGTTCTGGTAAAGTTTAGTCGGTACGAGTACCGCGTGTGCCGCTTAAGGGTACACGGCCTGTGACACGGGCGTGTCACAGGCCGTGTCAGCCAAAAAAATGTAATTTTGGGAAAATCGTGGCCGTTCATTTTCTCTCTTTGGATCCGAAGGCTCAGGTGATTCCTTGCTGGCTTAAGTCACCAGAGGCTGATGAAGAGTTCATTCTTCATTTGGTTAAGGGAAGAGAGAAAGAGAGAGGAGGAAGAAGGAGGAGGAGGAGATCAAGCCACCGGCGGAGCTCCCGTTGTCCGATTCGAGATCCGAGGCCAGCGCTGTGAAGGCAAAGCTGCTGCAGTTCTTTCTCACCGGCTAGTTTTCGATGGCTCCCAAGAGATCGTCAAGGGTAACGATCTCCCTTCTTGGACATGTGAAGTCCTTCTTTTCTGCATTGCATAGGGAAAACCCTTCCCCGCGAGTGTGCGGTGGGTTGTGGTGTCCCTTGGGGTAGATATGTGAAGTCCCCCTTGTTAGAGTCCGGAATTGGAGTACGGATCTAAGCATGCTATGTGAAGCCCATCTGGACATGCTGGTCTGGATTGGTGATGCTTGTTTGCATATCGGAGAAGACTCCGTGATTATGGCTTGTTTGCCTTGTGCCTACCTATTGCTTGGTGCAGCAGGAAGTACTGGATGAAGTCTAGGAAATGAAGAGGGTTGGATGCAACTCTTGTGGCTGTGCATTGCCACTTTGTGTGCGGTTGAGCCGTTGGGCTGCAACTCGATGAAAAGGCAGATTGCCGAACAGGAAAGGTGAAACCGACCCGCGCCTATAAATTGCCATGGATACTTCCGTATTCGAGGTGGCACGGTGACTTGAGCAATGGGGGGTGTCTGATCCGTACCTGCGTTATGTCCGTCCGACTTGGAAGCCTGATTATAGGTTTAGTTGGAGCGCATAATGAGAGTCTTAGGCCCGCGCGCAAAAAAGACTAGAATGCTCAATACCGTGTAAACGTTGGTATTGACCCTAGTTTTCCGGTGCACCAAGAATGTGCCCTGAGTGCACGGACTGTCGGGCCGTGTGGCCGACGGTTGTGATGGCTTGAATGTGCCTGCGCGCACATAGTTGCTATTGTTCATACCATGCTGTGCAGGGAAAGAATGTTACTGCCCCGAGAAAGGGGTAGGATTGTTATAATTGGGTCAGCTGAATGCTGACCGTTGCCGTGTTTGCCACCGTTTGGTGGATTGTCCCTATGCAGGTGCTGGAGAGCCAAGTGGTAAATGAAGGGCTGAAGCCCTCCTGCTGTTGCTGCTGCTGCTGCGGCTAGCCCTTGAAGGCTGAGCCAATGGTTTTGTTTGTTTTGCTTTCACTCATGTATGGCCGGCCTGCGTGCCGATGTTTGTAATCCATGTTGTATGGAAAGAGGAACTGTAAGGCCTTAAGGCCAAACCTTCACCTTTGTTGTACATTCCGTGTTTGTATATATAACTGTGGTTTATATATTGAACATTCCTGGTTAGAGTTCAATTTACAACTTAAAGCTTCCGCTAGCATGCTCTGAGTTAGGATGCGTGTATGGTTTGGTATTATCCTGTGACCTCACCGTCTGTTTGTGGCATATAGTGTGGGGCCCCGGCCGGACCTTCTACTATACGTCATGTAACGGATGGGGTCGTTACATTTTGGTATCAGCTTCATTCGGTCTTCCTCTTTCGAATTCGTGGTCGAATTCTTTTGTGGGGTTGCGAGCGCATGTTTGTGCGCCCTGCTGTAACGCTAATGAACTCTGGAATGTCCACTAAGGAATGTACAAAATCTTGTTTGAGGAATATGCGCATTCCTTTTCTGTTGTTTTGCTTGCATACGATCGCTAATGTGTGTCTTGTCCACCTATAGGTGACGCGTAGTGGTGCTGGGCAGTCTGAGCCTCAGCGCTCTGATGAGAGTGCGGCACCAGCTGAGGTGCCAACACCTCCTCCATCTGCGGAAACTATTCGCTTAGTTGCTGAGGCTCTATTTGCCATGATTCAGCCGACCGGGCAAGCGCAGCCGGTAGTAGAACCAGTTCGTGTTGTTGTAAGACCCGAGCCGGTTGAGGCTGTAGATCCACGAGCAGCTGACCGACAGTTGAAGCAATTAATGAGCTTCAGTCCGCCTACGTTTACGGGACTGGGATCCCCAACGCAGGTAGAGGATTGGTTATCGCGGGTCAAGCGGATAATGACAGCGATCAGGGCGGAGGAAACGCTAAAGGCCACCTTGGCCACCTTCATGCTCGAAGGAGAGGCGCGGTTGTGGTGGGACGAGGTTGAGGTACACCATTTGGCGGGCAGGCAATTAACGTAAGTATCGATTGAGGAGTTCTCTCGAATATTTCTGGCAAAGCATGTCCTAGCGGCGCAATGCATTGCCATGGAAAATGAGTTCCAACGGTTAAAGCAAGGAGAAGATAGCGTGGATACCTACTTGCATGAGTTTACCCGGTTGGGGCGGTATGCGGGAACAATCTTCGCGGATGACCAAAGGAAAACGAATAGGTTCTATGAAGGATTGCGGGATGAGTTGAGGTTCCTGCTTTCGAGTTCAGTGAACCAAGGGTTTCAGGCGTTGGTTGATACTGCATGTGCGTTGGAAAAGGACATGCGGCGGGTGCAAGGGAACAAGGGCTTGGTTGTGTCAAAGCCAGAGGTTCAAGCACCTCGCCCTAGCAAATCGTTCTACCAGAAAAAGGGGGCAAGAGGTCCAAGCCGTCTGGGCAAGTGACTACGACCGTTGTGTCGGGGGCGACATCAAGGCCGGATTCTCGTACATGCTATAACTGTGGCCGGGTGGGGCATATAGCCCGTGACTGTCGGGTTGTTCAGCCCAAAGGGGAAAAGAAGACGGGTGCCTCTTATGCTGAGAAGGGCAAAGCGGTGGTTGAGTCCTCTGCGTCCCAGGCACAGCCCCGAATCTATCACCTTGGCCAGCAGGAGGCGATTAAGCAAAGTGACGTCGTCACAGGTACGAGTGAATATAGATTATTTGCTTACGTGCTATTGCTTTTGGTTATGTATAGCTTGTGCATGTGCGTGTGCTGCAGGCTTTGTCCTGATTCGGAATAATTTGGCGAGAGCCCTGTTTGATACGGGTGCTTCGCATTCTTTTCTGTCTGAGGACTTCGTATATCGAATTGGGGTACCGAGTCATGTGACGGTTGATAGTACAAGGGTGCTATTGTCGAATGGCTGTGTGATGCTTGCGGTTAGGGCTTGCGATGTGGATGTTCAAATAGGAAGTCGGGATTTCGGTTTGAGTGCAGCTGTGCTACCGTTATCGGAGTTTGATGTGATCTTTGGCATGGATTGGCTCTCGGAGCAGCGTGCCTTTATTGATTGCAACTCCAAGGAGATCACACTGGGCCAGAATACCGGACTTGTGACGAAGTTCGCTGGTATGCGAGGAGTTGGCGGGACTTTTTTGTCTGCGCTCCAAGTCGTCAATGCTGTTCAGAAGGGCGCGGAGTTATTCTCCACGCTAATTCAGGCTGTTGAGCCAAAGGCCAGTGTCGGTGAAGTTCTGGTTGTGTCAGAGTTTGCCGATGTGTTTCCTAAAGATCTTCCTGGGTTACTACCCCAGCGGGAGATTGACTTCTCTATTGAGTTGGTGCCAGGTGCTAAACCTGTGGCCCGCTCACCATATCGCGTCGCGCCAAAAGAGATGGCTGAATTGAAGGTCCAATTGCAAGAGTTGTTGGAGAAGGGATACATACGCCCAAGTATGTCACCTTGGAGCGCGCCTGTTCTATTTGTGAAAAAGAAAGACGGTAGTTTGCGGTTATGTATTGACTACCGTGAATTGAATAAGCTGACGGAGAAAAACAAATATCCGATTCTACGGATTGATGACCTCTTTGATTAGCTGGCAGGATCTGTGGTCTATTCCAAGTTGGATTTGAAATCGGGATATTATCAGTTGAGGATTCGGGAAGGTGACATTCCCAAGACGGCATTTGGAACACGCTACGGTCATTATGAGTTCATGGTAATCTCGTTTGGCCTATGTAATGCGCCTTCGGTATTTGTGGACCTAATGCATCGAACGTTCCAAGAGTACTTGGATTTGTTCGTCATTGTGTTTATCGATGACATCTTAGTATACTCTCAGTCAGAAGAGGATCATGCAAACCATTTGCGGTTGGTCTTGCATACCCTGCGGAGGAATAAGCTTTATGCCAAGTTCTCAAAGTGTGAGTTCTGGCTCTCTTCAGTAGCCTTTTTAGGCCATGTGGTAAGTGGAGAAGGTATCGCGGTGGATCCGTTGAAGATAAGTGCCATTCGAGATTGGCCAGTGATGTCTTCAGTGGCTGAGGTCAGGAGCTTCCTTGGGCTTGCGGGCTACTATAGACGGTTTGTGGAAAATTTCTCACGGATTGCTTTACCTCTGACCACGCTGACGAGAAAAGATCAAAAGTTCATTTGGATGCCGGAGTGCACGCGAGCTTTTGAAGACCTGAAGAGTCGTTTGACCACAGTGCCTGTGTTGACATCATCATGTGGTACAGATGGCTATGAGGTCTATAGTGATGCTTCCGGGAGCAGCTTAGGCTGCGTTCTTCTGCAGTTTGGTAAAGTGATTGCTTATGGCTCGCGCCAGTTGAAAGTGCATGAGCGGAATTACCCCGTCCATGATTTGGAGTTGGCGGCAGTAATCTTTGCGCTTAAGTTGTGGCGGCACTATCTTTATGGCATTAAAGTGGACATCTATACAGATCACAAAAGCCTAAAGTACTTGTTGGATCAGAAGAATCTGAACATGCGACAACGAAGATGGATGGAGTTCCTTGGGGACTACACCTTCGAGATTCACTATACTCCCGGGAAGGGAAATGTGGTCGCTGATGCTTTGAGTCGGAAGACTCCAGTACGGGCAAGCTGGTTGTAGAGGCATGATCAGCGTTTAATCCAGGAATTGGAAGCATTGGAGATATCTTGTGTTGACAAGGGTTTGTCGACCGATGTATGCTTGAACTGGACGGAGGTTCAATATGACCTACGGACAGAATTCGGCGAGCAACGGATCTTGATAAAATTCTCCAGCGCTATGCTAAAGATGGGCCGGATGACCAATTCTCTTGGATAACGGTGTGTTACGACGAAATGGTCGAATGTGCGTTCCGAATGTGGGTAAATTGAGGGACGAGTTGATGTACGAAGCTCACTTTGCAAAGTACTCAGTTCACCCAGGGAGCACAAAGATGTATAGAGATCTGAAAAAGATGTTTTGGTGGCCCGGACTAAAGAAAGATGTAGCACGTTATGTGGCGGAATGCCATACTTGTGCATTGGTGAAAGCGGAATGCCAGAAGCCTGGCGCTTTCCTGAAGTCATTACCCATTCCGGAGTGGAAGTTCGATGACATTTCGATGGATTTCGTGCACGGGTTGCCGAGATCGCAATGCGGTCATGATTCAATCTGGGTGATTGTGGACCGGTTGACAAAAGTGGCGCACTTCCTTCCAAATAGAAGAGACGATTCAGTGGAAACCTTGGCCAAGCTCTATGTGGAGCAGATTGTTCGACTGCACGGTGTTTCTCGGAGCATCGTTAGTGACCGTGATGGGCGATTCACATCGAATGATTGGCGGCTAGTTCATCAAATGTTGGGTACAAAATTAGCGTTTAGTACGGCCTTTCATCCCCAAACGGATGACCATACTGAACGAACCAACAGGACGATGGAGGACATGCTCCGCATGTGCGCCCTAGACTTTGGTAAGAAATGGGAAGATTATATTTTTCTTGTAGAATTTGCCTATAATAATAGCTACCAAGCGAGCATCGGTATGGCACCATTTGAGGCTTGTATGGTCGTAAATGCCGTACACCGTTAGCTTGGGCAGAAGCAGGAGAATCTAAGCTGAGTGGGAAAAAGGAAGTCGAAGAAGCTACCTCGCTTATACGCTCTATTCGGGAGAGGCTCTTGATAGCCCAAGATTGTCGAGCAAAGTACTACAATGCCAAACACCGGAATGTGGAGTTCGCGGTGGGTGATTGGGTATATTTGAAGATCAAACCCTTCAAAGGCGTGTCCAGGATTCGGCGTTTGAAAAAGCTAAGTCCTAGGTATCTTGGTCCATTTGAGGTGGTGGAGCGAGTTGGGGAAGCTGCTTATCGACTAGCACTTTCAGCAGACTTGGGTGGATTACATGATGTATTTCACATCTGAGTCCTTCGGAAGGCTG
Source organism: Platanthera zijinensis (assembly GCA_039513925.1). NCBI lineage: Eukaryota > Viridiplantae > Streptophyta > Magnoliopsida > Asparagales > Orchidaceae > Platanthera > Platanthera zijinensis. The sequence continues at coordinate 152,542,425 of CM077080.1, read as the reverse complement.
TTAAGGATCCAGCTCAAGTAGTAGAGATTGATCGGGTACCGGTCGAGTATGGGCTAACGATGTGGGTTTGACCCATTCGGATCGAGGATCGAGCCGAGAAACAGTTGCAGAACAAAGTGATCAGGATGGTCAAGGTCCGATGGGACAATTGTGGCCGTGAAGAGCTAACATGGGAGCGAGAGCAGACCATGCGAGCTGAATTTCCCGAGCTGTTTGTATAAACTGTAGACCGTGTACCTTTTGTTATAACAGAGTTTTCAAGTTATAGCATTGTATTTTCTTGTTTCCTTACCGTGTCAAATTTCGGGACGAAATTTTGTTAAGGGGGAGAGGGTTGTAACACCCCAAAAAAGCTCAAATCTGGTTTTTGAGATGCAGGTTGTTTGACACGGCTTGGGACACGGGCGTGTCCCAGGGCATGTCGGGGGTACACGGCCTGGGACACGGGCGTGTCCTAGGGCGTGTCACTCAAGAAAATACCGAATTGAGTCAGAAGATTACACGGCCCGGAACCAAGCCTTGAACACGCCCGTGTCAGATTTGACACGGGCGTGTCCGATGCCGTGTGCCTACCCGTATACTGCTTGTTGGTTTTAGAGCTCGGTACGGCAGGAGGGACACGGGCGTGTTGCATGACTGACACGGGCGTGTCAGGTTCGACACGGGCCTATCGATGCCCGTGTTCTGGTAAAGTTCAGTCGGTACGAGTACCGCGTGTGCCGCTTAAGGGTACACGGCCTGTGACACGGGCGTGTCACAGGCCGTGTCAGCCAAAAAAATGTAATTTTGGGAAAATCGTGGCCGTTCATTTTCTCTCTTTGGATCCAAAGGCTCAGGTGATTCCTTGCTGGCTTAAGTCACCAGAGGCTGATGAAGAGTTCATTCTTCATTTGGTTAAGGGAAGAGAGAAAGAGAGAGGAGGAAGAAGAATGAGGAGGAGATCAAGCCACCGGTGGAGCTCCCGTGGTCCGATTCGAGATCCGAGGCCAGCGCTATGAAGGCAAAGCTGCTGCGGTTCTTTCTCACTGGCTAGTTTTCTATGGCTCCCAAGAGATCGTCAAGGGTAACGATCTCCCTTCTTGGACATGTGAAGTCCTTCTTTTCTGCATTGCATAGGGAAAACTCTTCCCTGCGTGTGTGCGGTGGGTTGTGGTGTCCCTTGGGGTAGATATGTGAAGTCCCCCTTGTTAGAGTCCGGAATTGGAGTACGGATCTAGGCATGCTGTGTGAAGCCCATCTGGACATGCTGGTCTAGATTGGTGATGCTTGTTTGCATATCGGAGAAGACTCCGTGATTATGGCTTGTTTGCCTTGTGCCCACCTGTTGCTTGGTGCAGCAGGAAGTACTGGATGAAGTCCAGGAAATGAAGAGGGTTGGATGCAACTCTTGTGGCTGTGCGTTGCCACTTTGTGTGCGGTTGAGCCGTTGGGCTGCAACTCGATGAAAAGGCAGATTGCCGAACAGGAAAGGTGAAACCGACCCGCGCCTATAAATTGCCATGGATACTTCCGTATTCGAGGTGGCACGACGACTTGAGCAACGGGGGGTGGCTGATCCGTACCTGCGTTATGTCCGTCCGACTTGGAAGCCTGGTTATAGGTTTAGTTGGAGCGCATAATGAGAGTCTTAGGCCCGCGCGCCAAAAAGACTAGAATGCTCAATACCGTGTAAACGGTGGTGTTGACCCTGGTTTTCCGGTGCACCAAGAATGTGCCCTAAGTGCACGGACTGTCGGGCCGTGTGGCCGATAGTTGTGATGGCTTGAATGTGCCTGCGCACACATAGTTGCTATTGTTGATACCATGCTGTACAGGGAAAGAATGCTACTGCCCCGAGAAAGGGGTAGGATTATTATAATTGGGTCAGCTGAATGCTGACCGTTGCCGTGTTTTCCACCGTTTGGTGGATTGTCCCTATGCAGGTGCTGGAGAGTCAAGTGGTAAATGAAGGGCTGAAGCCCTCCTGCTGTTGCTGCTGCTGCTGCGGCTAGCCCTTGAAGGCTGAGCGAATGGTTTTGTTTGTTTTGCTTTCACTCATGTATGGCCGGCCTGCGCGCCGATGTTTGTAATCCATGTTGTATGGAAAGAGGAACTGTAAGGCCTTAAAGCCAAACCTTCACCTTTGTTGTACATTCCGTGGTTGTATATATAACTGTGGTTTATATATTGGACATTCCTGGTTAGAGTTCAATTTACAACTTAAAGCTTCCGCTAGCATGCTCTGAGTTAGGATGCGTGTATGGTTTGGTATTATCCTGTGACCTCACCGTCTGTTTGTGGCATATAGTGTGGGGCCCCGGCCGGACCTTCTACTATACATCATGTAACGGATGGGGTCGTTACATATGCAGCTGATGGTCGATGCAACAGAGTACAGGAGTGTTGTGGCGAGCCTCAGGTATCTGATTAATACTCTCCCGGATCTAGCATATGCGGTTGGATATGTTAGCCGTTTCCTGGAGGATCCGCGGGAGGACACCCTCGCCGCGGTAAAACATATCCTACGCTATGTAGCAGGTACTCAAAATTGGGGGCTCTTGTTCGGCAGGAAGGAGGAGGGCGAAGCCAAGTTAACTGGTTTTAGTGATAGTGATTTTGCTAGAGACATCGATACAAGCAAAAGTACGACGGGGGTGATCTTTTTCCTTAACAACAGCCCGATCACTTGGCAATCCATGAAGCAAAAGGTGGTGGCCCAATCAAGCTGCGAGGCGGAGTACATAGCGGCTGCAAATGTCGCTAGTCAAGCTTTATGGCTCAGTCGGGTGTTAGCAAAAGTGCAAGGAACAACACCAAAGGCACCAATGCTGCGGGTGGACAACCAGTCTGCCATTTCTTTAATCAAGAATCCTGTACTCCACGGACAGAGCAAGCATATTCGAGTAAAGTACCATTTCATCCGGGAGTCTGCAGAAGAGGGTCTGATTAGTGTGAAATTCATCAGAAGCGAGGACCAACTAGGAGACATCCTGACAAAGTCGCTCGATAAGACAAAGTTTCATGAACTAAGGTCAAAAATCGGCCTCATCAATATTGACAGCAAGCACGACAAGGTTAAGGAGGAGAATGTTGGAATAAACATCTTGCCGTTTCCCAGCTTTTAGTAGTTTCCTAGTTTGTCTATGCTATGTTTAGAAAATATTAGATGTCATGAGCTGGCTGTTTAAAGGCTCCGTTTATTTCAGTTTTTTATTTCTTTATTTAGCGTATGTGCCTATTTTGGCTCCCTGAAAAAGTTCTATAAATTGCAATGGAATAGCAAGAGTAAAGCAGTGCTCAGAGCATCCCAAGTCTCATTGTCCTCCTGCCGAGTTATTTGTTTTAGATTTTCTAACAGGGGGGAGGTGGTTTCACGAGAATAGGTGGAGTGGAGTGGGGTCAGTTTGTGGCAGAAGTGGGTGAGGTGGGGGTGGGCCGGCTGCAGTAATGGGAGGAATGGGGGCTCCACGTGAGAGAGAATGGGGGAAGTGGGGAGGATGGGTGAACGAGAGTAATTTTAGGATAGTGGGAGTTATGGAGGTAGTGGGATGGGGGGTGGTTATGGGGTAGTGGGCTGGTGATGCATTCCAAAATTAAATTAGGTGATGCTAGTGGAAGTTTCTCGAGCATAATCTAGTCTTAATCGATCTAGGGTTTGCTTACGCTCAAAAGGCTAGAAAATCGGGCGTGGGCGCATTCCGCAACATGAATTAAGTCCACAAGTTGTTCACTTGAAGCAAACAAAATCTTCAAATTGACGAAAAACAGGAAATGTTAGTTTCGAGCAAGCTTTGAATTTTAAAATTCATTTAATTAGGCATAAAAATATTTTAACGACATTCGAGAAAGAAGAGTGCGCGAGATATACCATGGTCCGTTGTAGCATCGACAATCTGTCAAGTAACTGGACGAGACTCAACATGAAGTGGATGATTTGCTGAAATAGAGGAGGCTGAATGGGCGGCTGCAATGAAAAACTAGGAGATTGGATTTGGTTGTGAGGAGGGTTGTTCAACCGGAGGACGGAAGTGGAGAGTTTCCCGGAGGCCTGGGTAAGCGTGGAAGTCAATGGCGAGGCTAGCAGAAACTAGCGGCGAGGTCGTCATGGACAAGAGGTAGTGGATCTGGATGAAAAGGCTGCACCGACAGATGTGGACGGGAAAACAGCGACGGCTAGAGTGTGAAACGTTATGGAGGAAGGGCGAATAGCTTGGAAGGGCCCTCCAGGGGAGGCATCGGAGTTGGGCAGGAAAGCGACGGGCGTTTGCTTGCGCGCTGGAGAATAATTGACTAGCCACCGAACTGAACTAAGACATTCAAGGTCTCGTTCTTTTCGGTTTCTGCCAGGTGCATTTCATGGTGGAGAAAAAAGGGGGAGGGGGAGGGAGGAGAAAGAAAAAGATGGGGGGCCGCTGGGTTCTACTCTAGTATGAGGGGGAAAAAGGGGGGAGGGGGGAGGGAAAAGAGAAAAAGAGGGGGAAGAGAAGGAAAGGGGGAGAGAGATCACACTACAACATTTAGCGCATACGACCAGATTTTTTTATAGTTTCTGCGGCTTTTTTAAATGTCGCATATTATTTTGCGGCGTTTGATAAAACGCCGCAAAATCGTCGCAGATACCGTCATCGTTGCAGCCATTTGCGTTAAAAGGTGAGTTGGTTATTTTAGATGGAATGAACTTTAACCTTAAACAGGATTCATCTATGAGACCTAGCATTTGTCTACATGCTTGGAGTGTGTGCACAAAGAAAACATGTTATCGACCATACAAGATTTTGTTGCGAGGTCCAATTGATGACTAATAGATGTTGATGTGCATTCTTAAATTATGTGTGATGGATTTTCACATGGTTTTTCTAACTCAATTAATTGGAAATTGAGAGGCTTTAAGTTGTACTTTAGGCATAGATGATTTCTACTTCTTTAACTTAGACTAATACAGTAATATCTTATGAGATTGTACTGTGTTCTTCTTGGATTTACTAAATCTCTTAGGATTCCTAAGGCTCCATTTGGCACAGTGGTAGCGGTTGTGAATGTGGTGGTTATGAACTGTCATTCGTGAACATCCGATCTCACCTAAAGATCTTTATTCATTTTTAATTTTAAAACTAGTTTTTTTCTTGTAGCAGTCATAATTGTTGGGTACATTGAAAAATGTGTACCTGATTTGAAGAAGCCTAACTTAGCTCAATGATATACATCAAGGTGTATTTGATGTTATTTTGAGTTTATATGTGCAGGTTAAGAATTTACCAGAATGCAGGAAAAATATTCTAAGTCCATGTGTCGACACTTCAGAAAGATTGTGTCGACACTTGAAGAAGGCTGTGTCGACGTAGAGAAATAGAGTCGACAACAATTGTGTCGACAGCTGGAGGCAGTGTCGACACACAGAAGTTTGGTCAACATCACTTGTGTCGACACTGGGAAGCTGAGTCGACACACAGAATTGCTAGTCGAAAATATTTGTGTCGACACCAGAAGACTGTATCAACACAAAGAGGCAGAGTCGACAACAGCTGTGTCGACACCTAGAGGCTGTGTCAACAAACACTATATTCTGAGTCTACATCAACTGTGTCGACACACAGGACTTGTGTCGACACACAGCAAAGTCTAGACTAAGTTGCTGGTGAATGGTGAAGTGTTTGTGTCGACACAAATACTCAGTGTCGACACATTCTCAAGATGCAGTATCAAGAAGTTGAGTCGACATAAAGGCAAACATGTCGACATCATCAAAGCCTGTGTCGACACCTAAGTCACTTATGTCGACACATATTGGCAGATGGTCTCGACACTTTATAACAGACAGTCTCGACAATTTGCTGAAAAAGACAAAGGCACAAGATCTGTTTGAAGACTTGACAGCTGTGAGTTACAACAGGTCGACTGAAGCTGTCAGACTTGTCAGAAGTTTGTTAGAAGCCGGATCAGCCGGTTACCAAGGATGAAGTCTATAAATATACAGATTAAGAAGAAGAATATACACACATACATAGAAACTGATTGATTGATCATTGTTGTGAGATAAGATCTCTAATCAAGAAAGTGCAAGGCACAGAAAAAGATCTTCGAGAGAAGATCTAAGAAGACTTTCTGAAGTGAACATCCACTCAGATTCAGTCTAAGTTGAATTCATTCAAGAATTCAGAAGTATTATCAAGGGTTGTGGATAGAGAGAGATCCAACCATTTGAAGACAAGAATGAAGCTGTCACAGGTTTCTTAAGAAGCAGTATATTCCAAAGGAAATCAACTCTAACTAAGTTCAGATTCAAGAAGCTTTGAAGAAAGCTAAGATCCAGTTGATTTCATCCATCAGCCTTTTCAAGAAGCTGATCAAGAACAGTCTTATTCCTTCTCTCTCAACATGAGTAAGATATTATATAACTTCATTTTCAAATTCTGTAGGATCTATTTATAGATCTGAGTTGTAAGCCTATTTTATAAAGGCTGAGTGTAGGAGAGGTATTCTCTGAGTGGTAGGGCTGTTTGAAAGTTCACCTAGTGTCAACTACCTTCACCTATGGGGGGGGATAGGTGACTTTTGTCGCTTTTGCGGAATTAAAAACGGTACCTGCAGAATCAAAACAAACCACACAGCACAGAAAATAACACAGACAATTTATAGTGGTTCCCCGATTTGGGTACGTCCACTTTCCCCCTTCGACCTATCTCCCAACCAGGGACGACTCGGTCACTTCACCAACAGGATTGAAATCCAATCCTTGCACTATTGGAAGGAACCCTTCCACACGTAGGAGTCAACACTCCCACAACACGGGTTGCACCCAACCCTACAACTAGAGACCAATCGGTCCTTTACAAAGAATTGAAAATAGCTTGTAAGAAATACAAACAACGTATGGAGACTAAGGTGTCCCTCTTCGTTCGATGACGTGTTCTTGAAGTCAACGAAGAGTCCACAACCCTAGATCTCACTTGGATTGAACCTTCCCGAAACCGGCAGTGGCTTGGAGCGGCGGCAAGGTTCACGGAATAAGCGGCGGCGACTGAGAGCTGCTGCCGTGCAATCGAGATTCAAACTTCGTAGCAAAGGAAGCAAGGTCTTCCAACGGTCACACTAGGATCGGTCGTCTCGATCGATTCAGAAGGCGAAGGTTTTTCCCGATCAACGAATCAAGAGACAAGGGATCTATGGTTAGACGCGTGAGACGCTATGCTAGCCTAAGCTTCTGTCGTAGGAGATCTGGAAGAACTTCAAATCACAGCGGCGACCACGGCGCGAACGGCGGAGACGATCAGCCGAGCAAGATCGTGCTTTTAGGGTTAGTCGGCAGCTCGGCTTTCGTATCCTGTGTCCGTGATTTACTGTACACAAATACCTGTGTATTTATACAATAGGTCATGGAGATGACCGTTGTGGGCCCCACCAAAGCAAAGACCAAAGTCCGGTTCAAATAGCTACAGGTAACATGGACCGGTCCAGGAATTCGGAAAAATCGCCCAAGGCAAAATCGGCGAGAATCGTAGTTGATTCTCGACGAATCGGCGAGAATCACATACGATTCTCGCCGAATTCTACTTGGCGAAATCTGGCAGCACAGGTTATAGAGGCCGGGGAGAATCGGCGGGAATCACATTTGATTCTCGCCGAATCATCGAGAATGCAAAGTCATTCTCGACGAATCAGCGAGAATCACTTAGTGATTCTCGATGATTCTGCCTTAGAGAATTTTCTGACTACGTCGAGACAGCCGGCCCAACCCGACGAGAATCATCTAGTGATTCTCGACGACTCGTCGAGAATCACTAGTGATTCTCGACGAATCGACGAGAATCTCATAGTGATTCTCGACAATTTACACTTAGACAATTCTCGTCTTTCAACCCGTGAGCTGGTCTTTGGCCCATCCTTGCTCCTTGTCTGCTCATGACCTTTCATGACCCTGTGCTTGGAAATAAGTACACTCCAATAGAGAGAGTACACGTAAGCCAACACACTGATATGCTCAACGAGGGATTACGTTGCACAGACCCGTATATATTGACCTACTGCACCCTGACATTGGTGTGTACTTAGCAATGAATAGCTGCAAGCACAACTAGAAGAAATTCATCAAATACATAGTGAATTCATCTTAGCTTGATAGGAGGCTTCCTCAAATCCAGGTAATTGTGGATACAATACCCAACAATCTCCCCCTATTTGACGAAGCCAAAATCCTACTAAGCTAAGATGAATTTCAACACTCCAGATAAAATATGCATTAACCAAAAGAGTGAACAATAAACGTAATCAGATCAATGTGAGAGTCAATTAATAAACCACACACATGTATATATAAATATGAATATCCACACAGAAATGTTCACATGATTACATGATAAGGAAAGTTCAAATGTGATAATTACAAAGGCTAACATCCTAAAGATCTTTATCCTTAGCTATGTCTTCTTTAAGAAGCTGAGCTAATAACTTTCTGCTTTGTCGCTCAAAATACTCCTTGGGCTTTGGATAGTATCTCGGAGGGGGAGCTTTGTTTTCCACTGTATTGTTTCTAAAGAACAAGTTTATTTTGGCTTCATACATTTTGTGCTGCTCCCCCTCGTATTGGCTATACACATCATTCCTTTTGACTTGCCCTCCCTGTTGTAGTGCAAAGGTGTCCAATATGATGCTTCGTGAGACTGGGCTCCACCTTTCATTTCGCACTTCATCTTCCTTTAGTCTGATCTTCTTCTCTGCTGGTGTTTCCTTTGAAGTTCCTTCTTGGATTTGCCTTTTGCCTTTGGCTTTTGCTAAGGCATCTTGATCAAACCAGCTTCTTCGTTCAGCCCTTTCAGCAGCTTTCTTTGACTCGGCTTCGCTCATTGGTACTTCTTCAGTCCTTATTTCACCCGCAGCAGTACCAGCATGACCCACATCCTCAGGCGGAGCAACAGGAACATGTATTCCCGATGCCTCTGTTACCAGCCAGTGGGCCGTTTCAAACATGTACCTATTGGTCTGATCAAAGTTTAGAATTACTAACTCTTGAAGCCCCGCCATCTTAGCTTTATACGCCTCCTCCCCCTTTTTGGCTTTGGCGGCTATAGATTTTGCATAGGAATGCAGAGATGTATCAATGTGCTTCACAGTTTTATTGAATTCGTCCAGCAGAGTTTTCTGATTTGCGTTCATCGTTACCATGTTGGCATCAAATTGTTGTATGTTTTGTGCCACAACATGAACATTTTTATTGACTACTGTCAGGTCGTCAGTATTCTTCTTCAGTCCCTTCATGAGAAGAGATACGGCTGTGCCTGCCTCTGTATATTTTTCATCAAATTTCTTCTCCATCACATCTAGTTTATGGTTGATCTGAACCACATTCTTGAGCATGAGATCCTCAGAGTCCTTCAGTCTCTTTAGCACTTTGTTGTGGGATTTCTCAAACTTATCCTTAAGCTCATCCAGCATCCCTTGGACAAAATTAACAGTGGGATTTGCTATGTTTGCTTGAAGTGGAGGAGCTGCAGGCAGACCCTGGTCAGGCTCCCCAGCAGAAGCACTGGGAGAGCTGGACACTAGAATAGAGTCCACAGGGGAAACAGAGGGTTGCTGAGAGGACTCCCCCTCCATTCCTGCATCCGACGTCTCAGGAGCTTGTTCCTCAGATGAAATAGCAGCATCCTCCCGAGGATCCACCACTTTCTCCCTCTCAATTACTTCATCCTCCATCTCAGTCTCCAAGTGCTCAGGCTTATCTACAGAGTTGTGCATATCTTCCTCTACTTCTTCCTCCTCCTCCTCATCAGCCACCTCATCTCCCAGGTAATTCATATCTTCCTCACCTTCCTCTTCCTCCTCCACATCTGCCACTTCATCTGCCACCACCTCCTCACCGTCTTCTTACACAGTCTCCACAGCATCTTTAGCTATCTGAGAAATATCAGATATGATGTTTGCAGAAGAGTGTACAGGCTCCCCCTCAGTTCCTGCAATCAGTGCGTCAGGAACTTCACTGGGTGCTGCCATAGAATGTGTAGGAGTACCGGTGTCCTCGGCCGGAGATGCTTCCTCTTGGTCTATTTCCCTGGCAACCTGCCCTATTCGACGCTCCCACCGGTCGAATATGCTTGCGTCCATCTTTTTCAAATAGTGCAGAGGCACTCCTTTGCTCATGTCGAATGTATCTCCGTCCAGCTGATTCAGATAGAGGCTGATGATTCTGCCAAAGCTGGGGGGTTCGGAGTGTGACTTTAATTCTTTCAAAGAGCATGGCTCCCCAATTGAACCGCTTTCGGCAGACGATCGCCACCAGAATCTTGAACATTTACCCTGAAATATGGTCGTGGGATCCAGGTTTGCAGATTAGAACCTTCCCAATGATGTCAGACAGCAATTTTCCCTCCTCGTTCATGTCTTTCCTTTTGATTGACCTGGTCCCCCTGGCCAGTCCATAGAAGGATAGGGTCCTTGCTCCATCCTCGTCCTCCAGGTAATCTTCTTCCTCACAACTGGATAGCCACAGGCATTGGGTCAGTTTCCTGGCGAATAACTTGATCTTCTTCCCAGCAACCTTGCTCTTGATGGAAGTGTCTTTGTGACGGAGCTTGGCAGTTGCAAAGAACTCCAATACTTCCTTATCCAAGATCTTGCACGGGTGCTCCAGCACGAACGTCAGTCCCGCTTCCTCGAGTATAATGATTATGTTCCGGAACTCGTCCGAGGCCTGGAGAAACCGGTTCTCACTAGCTCGCATCTAGTGACCAGGCCTGCAGTAGTCTGTGGGGCCATAGCAAACTAGGAAGAAATGGAATACCAATTTCCAAGTCTAAGGATCTCTGAAACCAAGAGAGTGAGAACAAAATCTACACTAAGCTCAAGTCACGGTAAGGGACAAGATGGAGATTACCTAGTGAGGAGAGGCAGTGAAAGTTCCGGCTGCTTTACCAGAGAGACGACGAGCCGATCCGAGGCGAAGCTTGGACGAGTGCCTGGTTGCGAGAGGAAGTCTTCAGGAGGTGATGTTAGGTCACCACGAAGTGCCGAAGGAGGAACCCGCTGGGAGGAGAAGTCGAAGGGATTCCTGCAGAGCTTGGACAGGGTCTCGGCGAACGTTGGAATTTGAAGGGTCGGCGAGATTTAGGTTCGATGCTATAAGCGGGTTTATATATATATTTATGTCCGAAGGCTTTGTTCGACGGAAACTGCAATAGTTGAATATTGATCATCGGGAATGGCGGAATTTGGTTCGACGATTTGGTGATACTTTTGTGCTACTGTTGGTTTGCACGGGTGAATTTTGTTCGATGATACCATGGTGGAATTTAGTTTGAGATAAATCGCTGAGATTCCAAATTTATGTCGTTGTCAAGGGTAGGAAAGTCTTAATAGGCATAATTGTTTCTTAATCCAACCAAGGGGTTCAAAATTTTCGAGGGCGGACTTATGGCTGAAAATGTCAAACTAATCACTACTAATGTAATTGAAGGTTATCTTACACTTGTACTCCTTCCCTAAGTGACTGAGCATACATGAATAATTTTTCTATATGACCATCTAATTTCAAAAGAAGTGAATTCATTATTAAGTGTGGATATGTCAACATACATATATACATATATGGAATGGTTTATGCTTTATGGCTCAAACATTTAAGGCTAATTGCAGTTACCTGTGATAACAAGATGTAACATTCACATCATCGGCATAGAGTATATCAGGAGGTCAGTATGCATGTGCCTGCAATGATGGCACTCCTCCCATTCTCGACACTTTTTCCACGTCATTCTTGGAGCATCTCCTGTCCGGTTCCAATCAGGATTGCGGGAACCCAGACCACCCTGCAGGAACGAGTTATCTTACCTTAGGAACCCAATAAGTATTGGGTCCTAGGTTCCTGTCAGCATAATAATTGGAATGCCTCCCCTCAGGAATCCTGGTGGGAGGACTAACATTGCCTTGAGGATGTGGAAGTCCCCTTGCCTTTGACACAGAAGAGTTGTGCCAACAATCTATGGCAAAGTGACCTACCTTGCCACAACACCAACACTCGTGAATGTTGTATCGCCGTTTCTGACCTGATCTGTTGACTGAGGTAGTCATGATCTTAGGTCTAAATGGGATAAAGCCAGTTGTGCTCACAAAATTCCCTTTTTCACCGTGACACATGGGAGGGTGGAAAGAATGCATGTGGTGAGTGTCAAGTGGCCTTGGAGATGGTGCCTTCCTTTCAGTCAGCACGCTTCCAGAGGCCCCATGGGTACTTACCACATGTTTCCTGACCCCCCTTTCCTGTGTCCTAGGGTGGAAAGTACTGCAGTGAGAGCTGGTTCCGGTAGATTCATGATGAGTTGGTGCTAAGGCCGAGAATACAAAGGGCTCAGGATGAGCCTTGGGTATTCTCTCAGGGGTAGCCATGACAGCTCTGGCTCTGTGGGTATTTCCACATGAGGGCTGATCATTCTTGCAGTGACCATGGTTGTTCCTATGGTCATATCTGAATGCATGATGTGTGCCCTTCCAGCTCAGGGTGGGGGGTCTGAACACAGTTTCCCCATTTCTCCATGAATTAACGATTTGGGAGATCCACCCATTTTCTGCTTTTCTTTTGATAGCATCTATCTTGGAAAAGTTAGAAACTATCCTCTTCTCGGTCTCTAGACGACTCTCTAGATCAGAGATCTGAGCGTCCTTTATCTTGATAGATTCCAATTGGTGATCCATTAAGATCTTCAATCTAGCAATCTCCAGAGCTTGCTCCCCAACAAGTTGGTTGCTTTTCTGAAGAGCACACTCAAGGGAGTCAGGTGTTTCAAGCCATGGAGTAGGGCATTCCTTATCCTAGGCAACACTGGAGGGGCTATCCTCTGAACCATTCCTATCTTCAGGAGTTTCAGAGGGAGAGGGGCAAGATGAAGGAGTTACCTGCTCCTGACTTAGCTGTTCTGAGGTAACGTTCAGATTGACAGGGACAGCTGCGTCATCTTCATCAGAGCAGTCTTCCTCGACTTCCTCCTCAGTATCTGATAAGGATACTGGAGCCCTGATATAGAGAGATTGGTCATCACTGTCATCTTCTGAAATGCTGACCCCCACATAAGCCTCATCCTCTCTCTGGCAACTTGTTTCAGCAGATACTGATCCCTCCATGAGGTCTGATATTGTCTGTCATAGGGACTGGGCTGTCCTACACCTTTCCAGTCTTGATCGAAAAGGTCCAGACTAGACTTCCATGATGATTCTATGGATCTCTTTATCCAAGTTGAATAAGGAGAGTTCAAGCTCTAACATCTCAGAGACATCCATAGGTGTTTGAAGACCCTTTCCAGAGCAGGAGGTCTTCATAGGAATGAATGGACCCTCTTCCAGGATGATTGATGTCCGCGGGTCAATGGCCTCCAAGTAAAAAAGATACCCTCATCTTCCAGATGGGGTAATATTCCTTTGTGCACGTAGGGAGTCTAAGCGGAGAGATATCATACTCCAGCTCCATCCTTGTTGACACAGGTGGCAGGATTCTACTCAAGTTGTGAACCTTTTTGATGAGTAACCTCCCTCTAATACCACTTGAAAGTTCACCTAGTGTCAACTACCTTCACCTATGGGGGGGGATATGTGACTTTTGTCGCTTTTGCGGAATTAAAAACGGTACCTGCAGAATCAAAACAAACCATACAGCACAGAAAATAACACAGGCAATTTATAGTGGTTCCCCGATTTGGGTACGTCCACTTTCCCCCTTCGACCTATCTCCCAACCAGGGACGACTCGGTCACTTCACCAACAGGATTGAAATCCAATCCTTGCACTATCAAAAGGAACCCTTCCACACGTAGGAGTCAACACTCCCACAACACGGGTTGCACCCAACCCTACAACTAGAGACCAATCAGTCCTTTACAAAGAATTGAAAATAGCTTGTAAGAAATACAAACAACGTATGGATACTAAGGTGTCCCTCTTCGTTCGACGATGTGTTCTTGAAGTCAACGAAGAGTCCATAACCCTAGATCTCACTTGGATTGAACCTTCCCGAAACCGGCGGTGGCTTGGAGCGATGGCAAGGTTCACGGAATAAGCGGCGGCGACGGAGAGCTGCTGCCGTGCAATCGAGATTCAAACTTCGTAGCAAAGGAAGCAAGGTCTTCCAACAGTCACACTAGGATCGGTCGTCTCGATCGATTTGGAAGGGGAAAGTTTTTCCCGATCAACGAATCAAGAGACAAGGGATCTCTGGTTAGACGCGTGAGACGCTATGCTAGCCTAAGCTTCTGTCGCCGGAGATCTGGAAGATCTTCAGATCACAGCGGCGACCACGGCGCGAACGGCGTAGACGATCGGCGGAGCAAGATCACACTTTTAGGGTTAGTCGGCGGCTCGGCTTTCGTATCCTGTGTCCGTGATTTACTGTACAAAAATACCTGTGTATTTATACAATAGGTCATGGAGATGACCGTTGTGGGCCCCACCAAAGCAAAGACCAAAGTCCGGTTCAAATAGCTGCAGGTAATATGGACCGGTCCAGGAATTTGGAAAAATCGCCCAAGGCAAAATCGGCGAGAATCGTAGGTGATTCTCGACGAATCGGCGAGAATCACTTACGATTCTCGCCGAATTCTACTTGGCGAAATCTGGCAGCACAGGTTATAGAGGCCGGGGAGAATCGGCGGGAATCACATTTGATTCTCGCCGAATCATCGAGAATGCAAAGTCATTCTCGACGAATCAGCGAGAATCACTTAGTGATTCTCGACGATTCTGCCTTAGAGAATTTTCTGACTGCGTCGAGACAGCCGGCCCAACCCGTCGAGAATCATCTAGTGATTCTCGACGACTCGTCGAGAATCACTAGTGATTCTCGACGAATCGGCGAGAATCTCATAGTGATTCTCGATGATTTACACTTAGACAATTCTCATCTTTCAACCCGTGAGCTGGTCTTTGGCCCATCCTTGCTCCTTGTCTGCTCATGATCTTTCATGACCCTGTGGTTGGAAATAAGTACACTCCAATAGAGAGAGTACATGTAAGCCAACACACTGATCTGCTCAACGAGGGATTACGTTGCACAGACCCGTGTATATTGACTACTGCACCCTGACATTGGTGTGTACTTAGCAATGAATAGCTGCAAGCACAACTAGAAGAATTCATTAAATACATAGTGAATTCATCTTAGCTTGATAAGGGCTTCCTCAAATCCAGGTAATTGTGGATACAATACCCAACACTGTTAATGCCTGAGTTGTAGGAGAAGTTGTTCTCTGAGTTGTAGGCCTTGTGGAAAGGCTGAGGTAGAGCTGGTTAGCCTGAGCTGTAGGAACCTTATAGGGTTCTGAGTTGTAAGAACCTTTCAGAGTTCTGAGTTGTAGGATTGAGGATCTGAGATAAAGGAGGAAGTTAGGTCGAATATAGCACACTGCTAGTTAGGTGAAGGGGGACAGTGGATGTACCCAGACCTTGGGGAACCACTATAAATCTGTGTGCAATCTGTGATGTGTACATGTTTGTGATTGCTGTGCTGTATTAGCTATAGAGTTTTCTGAATTTTATTATAACCTGTAGTTATATTCTGCCTTAAGTTAAAATAAGCATTAGAACCTATTCACCCCCCTCTAGGTGTTTAGGTGGTCTTGAAAGTAAAACTATCAAGTGGTATCAGAGAGAGGTTACTTAAAGAATGACTTAACAGTCTGAGTTCGATCCCTAAAGGCAGAATCAAGAATCACGAAAATTGGTTCTGGAGAGAATCACAAGGAACTAGGGTCAATGAAATTACCCATCTGCAGAAAAGAGATTTTTTGAATCTGGAAAGAAAGGGTTAGGTTGTTTATGGATGCTTCTGATCCAAGGATCTATATTACAGTAAAAGAAGGTCTATATATCCCAATGAATGTGTTTGCTCTAGATGCAAATGAAACAACTCCTAAAGATTTCTCTGAAATGACTAAGGATGAGATTATATTGGCAACTATGTATAAGAGAGCTCAGAATATCATAGTGAGTGCCATAGATGATTCTACTTTCCAAAATTTGATTCACTGCAAAACCTCCAAGGAAATGTGGGACACCTTGATTGTCTACATGGAGGGTTCTGAAGAAGTTAGACAAGACTGAAAATCTATGCTTAATCAAGAATATGAGAGTTTCAGACAAGGGAAGTCTGATAGCATAACTTAATGCTACAAGAAATTCTATAGGATAGTGAATGAACTGATGTCCTATGGAAGGGTCTTTAGTACATATGAGCTGAATGACAAATTTATAAGATCCTTGACAAAGGATTGGGATACCAAAATTTGTGCCATAAGAGAAGTGGCCAAACTAGCAGACATTTCTCCTCCAACCTTATTTGGAAAATTGCTCTCATATGAAATGCAACTAATGGCTAGGAAGGAGGAAGAAAAAACTACAAAAGGAGAGCACAGAGAGAAGTCAGTGGCCTTCAAGGTTGAAGCCACTAGAAAGAGTAGGAGAATGTCTCCATCACCTCCTAAGGAAGTTGATGAAGATAACTCAGAAAATTCAGACAATCAGAATTCAAAAAGCAGTAATTCAGATGCAGATTTTGCTGCCTTTACAAGGCAGTATCAGAGGTTCTTGAAGAAGAAGCAGTGGAAGTCAAGGCCCTCCACATCACAGCCAGTTGATGATTACTATCAGAAGAGAAAATCATCAAGAAAGGAAAGGAGCAGATCAAAGCCCAGCAAAGCTACCACATCAAAGATTATTTGATATTGCTGCAATAGGCCAGGACATGTGGTGGCTAAATGTCCAGATAAGAGGAAGGAGTCAACAGACAGAAAGAAGACTCAACAAAAGGTCAAGAAGGAGAAATCCTTTGTTGCTAAGAAGGAGAAGAGTCTTACAGATCAATCTTCCTCAGAGTTAGAATATGAAGCTGAAGCTTACATTGGACTGTATGTAGCTAATGAAGAAGAGGAGTTTATGCAATTGCTAAACTCCATCGATGATCAAGAAGATCATCAGTGTATGGGACTGATGGCTGATTTAGAAGACAACAAGTGTCAGGATCAGTCTGGTCCCAATAAGGTACAAAGTAATTCTAGAATTTCAGATTACAGTACCAATTCAAAGTCAGATTCATCTGCATCAAGTAATGAGGATGGATCTGAATCTGAAGGTGATATTCATCAGTTGATAGATAAGTATGGAGACTTATTGCAGGCTCTTAAGAAAAGCAAGAACCTAGCCAAAACTCAGGCTCAGGAGATTGCAGCTCTTAAGGTGGTTGCATCTGAGTTAGAAAAAGTATTGGATCAAAAGTTAAATGAGATTGCCAAACTGAAAAAATATAACTATTATTCAGATGGGCACAATCACATATTACAAAGATCAATTTAAAAGTCTGGAGGCCAGACTGAGAGTAGAGAAAGATTTAGTGGCTAGTTACTCTAAGCCAAAATCAGTCTTACCTTTAATAGATGAGTTTGTGGCTCAAAAGTGTAAGGCAGGATTAGGCTTCAAGGGTAACACTAGGGCTGCCCAATTCAAGAGAAAAGGCAAAGCTCCAGTCAAGCCACTAAACCTTAAAGTTCTGGTTATGTTTAGAAAGGTACAAGTGCCTTCTAATAAATATGATCTTGAAAATATTCATGGTCATATTTAGACTGATGTTCTGAAGAAGAAAGAATGGTTATGCCAATAAGTCAGTCTATGTTCATAAACCCCATGGTTATAAGAAATCAGTGGGTGTAGCTGCAGCAGCACAGCTCAGAACAGAAATTTTTCTGCCAAAAATGTATCTAGACCTAGATACAACAGGTATGAATGCTGGTGCTGTGGCAAGATAGGCCATTTTGCCTTAGACTGCTGGCATAACATAAGTGTCGGGAAGAACAATAGTCTACCAGTTAGAAGAGCTGCTGGTAGGTTTGATATGAATGATGCTAACCTGAACCAAGGACCCAAGACTTACTTGGGTTCTAAGATAAAGTAATTTTGTATTGCAGGAAAGTCCAAGTTGTCATGCCCCTATATGGTACTTGGATAGTGGTTGTTCCAAGCACATGACTAAAACAAAGGGGCTGCTGAAGGAGTACATACCTATCAAGAATGGACCTAAAGTAATCTTTGGTGGATTTGAAAGAGGAATCATCAAAGGATTTGGTAACATTTCTTCAAACCAAATTACCATCACTCAAGTGGCTTATGTAAAAGATTTGAAACATAACCTTATAAGCATAAGTTAGCTGAGTGATCTTGGATATGACATTTCATTTGTTAAGAATGGATGTCATATCAAGAGGTCAAGTGATCAAAAGGTCATATTGACTGGATACAGAAAAAGAAATGTTTATTGTCTTGACTTTGTATGTGAGAACAAGGTTTCTCCTATTTGTTTTGTAGCTGATGATAATGCATCTCATTGTGTCAAATGGCACAAGAGGCTAGCCCATCTTAACTATAAGACAATTGGCCAACTCTTTAGTAAAGAATTAGTGAGGAATGATCCTCATATTAAGTGTATAAAGGAGGGGATATATTCAGCTTGTCAAAAGGGCAAGCAGACAAAATCCTCCTTTCATAGCCTTGAAAACAAGGATTCTGTGAAGTGTATATACCTCTTACATATGGATATTTTTGGTCCTATGCCAGTTCATAGTCTAGGTAGGAAGGTCTACACTTTTGTGGTTGTAGATGACTATTCTAGATATACATGGGCGTTCTTTCTGAGACAAAAATCAGAAACCCCAAGTATTTTACATAATTTTTTTAAACAAATTCAGAATGAACTGAACAGTACAGTGGTCAAAATCAGAAGTGACCATGGCACTGAATTTCAATCTGAAAGTATGATAAGATTGTGTGAAGAATTTGGGATTTTCCAAGAAATCTCCTCACCTAGAACACCACAGCAAAATGGCATTACTGAAAGAAAGAATAGGACATTGATTGAAGCTGGTAGAACTCTATTGAGTGACACTTCTCTTCCAGAATATTTTTGGGCTGAGGCAGTAAACACTGCATGTTATGTGATCAATAGGCCTTCTAGCACCAAGATCCACAAAAAGACTCCCTATGAAATTATGAAAGGTAGAAAACCAAATCTATCCTACTTCAGGATCTTTGGTTGCAAGTGCTATATACTTAACAATGGCAAGTCTTATCTAACTAAGTTTGCTGCCAAATCCCAAGATGTGATATTTGTTGGGTACAACATCAATAGTAAGGCTTATATAGTCTACAACTTGACTACTCAAGTGGTAGAAGAATCTGTACATGTTGTATTTGATGAAACAAGATTAATAACCAGTGAGTTGCCTTGTAGATCATTTAGTCCAACAGGTATAAGCAATAGGATGGACAATCTTTTCATTGCATAAGACACAACTGCAGATGAAGTATTGGAAAATGATGGCTACTGTCCAGGGGGAGTACAAGAATCTATAGAAGCTGATGACAACCAAGAGGTGCGGAATAATGAAGGAACTGGAGATGTTGAACCTGAAGAAAATCTACCTCCAACTATAAGACATCTAAAAGACCATCCAGCAAATCAAATAATAGGTGATCCAAGACAAGGAGTGCAGACTAGAAGCAGAAATCTGAGTATAGTCCTGCACTCAAGTTTTCTATCTCAACTGGAGCCTAAGAAATTTGAAGAAGCCATCCAAGACCAACACTGGATTAATGCTATGCAAGAGGAGCTTAATCAATTCAGAAGGTGCAAAGTCTGGGAGTTAGTTCCTAAACCAAAAGACAATAACATCATTGGCACAAAGTGGATCTTTAGGAACAAGTTGGATGAGAGTGGAGTAATTGTGAAGAACAAAGTAAGATTGATTGCTAAAGGATACATGCAGGAAGAAGGAATAGACTTTGATCAAACATTTGCCCCAATAGCAAGACTGGAGGCAATCAGAATATTCCTTACTTATGCAGCATATCAAGGCTTCAAAGTATACCAAATGGATGTTAAATCAGCATTCCTGAATGGTGATCTATAACAAGAAGTCTATGTAGAGAAGCCATCAGGTTTTGTAGATTCTCTTAAACCTAGTTATGTCTATAGACTTAGGAAAGCATTGTATGGGTTAAAGCAAGCCCCAAGGGCTTGGTATGAAACTCTGTCTACTTTTCTTATTGAGAACAAATTTCAAGAGGTAAAATAGACAAAACTCTATTCCTAAGGGAATCTAAAGGTAAGATAATCTTAGTTCAGATATATGTAGATGACATAATTTTTGGGTCTACAGAGAACAACCTTTGCAAAAAGTTTGCCAAACTTATGCAAGGGAAGTTTGAAATGAGCAGTATGGGGGAACTTAAGTTCTTTTTGGGACTCCAAGTAAGACAGACTGAAGATGGCTTTTCCATAACCCAGTCTAAGTTTACCAAGGAATTAATTAAGAAGTATGGTATGGAATCATCCTCCACCATGAGAACTCCTATGGGAACAAATATGCCAATATGCAAAGATGATGCAGGTAATCCTGTAGATGAGTCTTTGTATAGAGCAATAATTGGCTCTCTATTATATCTCAGTGCTAGTAGACCAGACATTATGTGTGCTACATGTTTCTGTGCTAGGTATCAAGCTTGCCCTAAATAATCACATTATACTGCAGTCAAAAGGATTTTGAGATAACTTAAGGGCACACCTAATCTAGGCCTTTGGTACCCTAGGAATGGAGATTTTCTACTAACAGGTTATTCAGATGCAGATTTTGCAGGCTGTAGAGAAGATAGAAAGAGTACTACAGGTATATGCCAATTCTAGGGAGGAAGATTGATATCCTGGAGCAGTAAGAAGCAGACTAATGTGGCAATATCCACTGCTGAGTCTGAATATATGGCAGCAGGAAGTTGCTGTGCATAGCTATTATGGATTCAGCATCAGCTAAAGGACTATGGTATTCAAGTAAGTAGAACACCTTTATTGTGTGATTCTAAGAGTGCTATTTCTATTGCAAACAATCCTGTTTCACATAATAGAACTAAGCATATAGAGATAAAATACCATTTTCTTAGAGAAATATAGAAAAAGAAGACATCTCATTTGAATTTGTTAAAACTGATTATCAAATTGCAGATGTATTTACTAAGCCTCTGGATGAAACTAAATTCAATAGATTTAAAATTGAATTAGGAATGTTGGCCATAGGTTAGTTTATTGAAAAAAAATATTTGGCTAAGTAAAATGGTGTCGACTCATTCAGTGATAAAGAGTCGACACAGAGTAGTCATGTCAACTAGTCAGGGAAAATATGTCGAAACATGAGAATCTATGTCGACACCTAAGGGTCAAAGAGTCGACTTATCCAGATAAATAGTGTCGACACAACAAGAGTAATGGTGTCGACACTTACAGATTTTGTGTCGACTCTTATACTAAGAGTCGACACATAATTTCAGCTGAACTATTTAGTATTTCCTGTGTCGACCTATCATCAATTGGTGTCGACACATGGTAGTCTGCGTCGTGGTCGAGACTATAGAAGTATGTGTCGACACTTGTCAACAGTGTCGACACTTTTTGACAATTTTTGTCCGCCTCTTGACCTTCTGTATTTTGAAAAGGTATATATAGGTCGAGAATATATTCTGTCAACACGCTCACCAGGTTTTCGAAACTAAAACCCTTTGTCGACAATCTCTCTTCTCTCCTCTCAAGCTTTCTCATCATTCCAATGACGCCAAAGGTTGAAGACAACATCAATGAGGGATATGAGTTGGTTAGGGCTGCTTTCGAAAATGCCGCGTCAGAAATCAAATAAGAGATTTCTTTCTTACAGACAATGGATTGGAATACCTTGTCTCTGAACCTACTAAGATTTGGAAGAAAGAGGTTTTTCGAGTTCTATACTGCCATAACATTGGACTCCACTAGTCTCAAGATCAAATCTATAGTTCATGGGACTAAGGTTAAACTTACTCTAAAAAGTATAAGAAAGATTCTTCACCTACCCAGCATTCAAGATGAAGAAGAGGTCCCAGCCTCAAAGACAAGGGAAGCTCTCCAGTGGTGTGGTTTGGATTCAGCCATAAAGATTGGAGCAGCCATAAACCGAAAGGGAATGAATCCACAAGGAAAGTTTCTATCTGAAATTGTAGGAAAAGTGATTTTATGCAAGCTAGGTGGACATGATAGGATCTCAGCCTATATGTTCAGCCTGATGACAAGAATTGTCTTTACAATTCCAACCAGTTTGTCAGCAGTTCTGTTTGAAAAAATCAAAGAAGGAATCAAGAAGCCAAACTTGGCTAGAATATTGAGTTTATACCTGGATGGAATCATTCCAGAGGTAATGCAATAGATTCCTGGGTCCAAGATCAATCATATGAGGAAAATGGACATGAGGTTATTTTCAAGATGGGATAGAGTTTTGTCAAAAGAGTTGCCTGATGTTGACAGGCAGGAAACAACTGAGAAATCACCAGAACATGATCATGGCAATGCACAAGTTCAAGAAGAACAAGTTAGAGAGCAGGCTGAGGACCAGACTGGGTCTACTCAAGTCCAAGAGGAATCTATACCTGCACAGATGCAGGGGGAGATAGATCTTCTCCTGCTCAGAACATTACTGATCCTGCACAGTTGCAGGTGGAGCCCATTACTTCACAAGTTCAAGAGGAAGAAATACTAAACTTATCAGAAGATTTGAACACTACTGCAATTGATATTTCATCACCTGCTCAAGCACAAAAGGAATACACTCTAGAAGAGTTGTTTCCTAACTTTGGAAAGACAGCTGAAAAGGATGACACCCTAAGAGTTGAGAAGGAGCAAGGTTGCTGTTGAGGGGGAGAAAGTGCATGTTGACGAAGTGCAACATGAAACTGAGAAAGAAATTCCTACAACTCCTCCAGAAAGAGTTCAGATTGAAAGTTCTTCAGAATCTGAGACAGAAGAAGCCAGGGAGGCTAAGAAAAGGAAGCTAATGGTCATCAAGAGAAGAAGTCATAGCTATAAGTCAGCTATCCAAACAACAACTCACAATCTCCTACTGAGTTTGATCACAATAAGTTCATGGTAAATTTACAAGTGAAGATGGATGAGCAGAGAAGTGCCTTGGAGAAATTTGTAGATGAGAGTCATAAGACACTTCAGTTTGATCTAGCCCAAGACATAAAGTCAATCAGATTTGAGGTCAATCAGAATAAAAAGGAGATGACAGATTGCTTCCACAAGGGAGGTAATGCTGTGGTATATCTAGCTAAACAGCAAACTATCCTTACTAAAGTTGATGACATTGCATTGAAACAAGGATATGTTCTTTAAAATCAGATAAGAATGAATGACAATCTTACTTAATCTCACAATGAGATTCTCACTGAGTTAAAAGATACTGCTACAAGGCTGACTGCTGCAAGGGCTACAGACATGGAAAATTATGATCAGAAGCTCAAGGCTGCCCTAGATTCAGTTCAAACTGCTATAACCACCTCACAGAAAGATATATCTGAGAAGCTTCAAAAATTAAAACCATTCTTTAAAGAGGGTGTGAATTTCTCGATGGCCAAATAAGGTTTCAGAAGAATGATCTTAGGGATCATGTTGCTAGAGAAGTCCTAAAGGGGGGAGGATACTCATCCATGCTTGCTCAGAACATGCCAAGTGGGTGACCAACTGTGTCAGAGCCACATTGGGATATCCACCATTATGTGATTATGATACCTTTGCTGAGTCAGGGATACAACAAGGTCTACTTGAAGGTAATCAACCTGAGGTTGCCCAAGTCATATATCCCCCTGTTGATTTTGAAATGATTCATCAGCAAGTGCAGGCAATGTACAGTCCTCCAAAGGAGGTTACAAATGTTTTTGTAGAAAAAGTAGATAAGCCAGAAGCTGATTTGAAGGCTCAACAGGATGCTCAATTATCAAAGAAGGATTCAGAGAGCAAGCAGAACAAAAACCTGATTTTGAACAATAGAGCCCCACCTCAAGGAATATTATATTAACTGCCTGGAAGGCTGTGAAGGATCAGGTGCATGAAAAAGGAAAATGGTATAATGAATTTGAATGGCAAAAGTATGAGGCCAGGCAGGAGGCCATAGTTCAATTCAGAAGAAAGGCTAAGGGTAGAAAGCTACCTCGATGCTCAGGAGCCTAGCAAGTATTTTCCCATGCCATTTCATTATTTTTGAGAGGCAAAGGATCAAGGTTGAGGCTCAAAAGAAAGCTGATTTGAAAGGCAAAGAGCCTGCTGATGATACAGAACCTCCTATGATGGCTCAAGTTCAACCAGGAAAAGGAATTGTTATCAAGGAGCTTGACCAGCCTTAGTTTTAGTTCTACTAGTTTTTGTCCTAGAACTATGTTATTGTTAGTGTGTTAAAACAATCAATGTAAATAAGCTGTAAAACACATTTCTGAATTTATAAACAACACTTTGTTCTTTAATCGTTTCTTTTACATCTTTATTCTATGATGTATCTGTTTTTAATGTTTTGTTTTAAAGTTCCTTGTGATATTATGCTTTTATACATAATCATATTGAATTTTCATAAATGGTGTATATCATTAGCAAAAAGGGTTATGACTTATCCAAATAGGGGAAAATTGTTGGGTACATTGAAAAATGTGTACCTGATTTGAAGAAGCCTAACTTAGCTCAATGATATACATCAAGATGTATTTGATGTTATTTTGAGTTTATATGTGCAGGTTAAGAATGTACCAGAATGCAGGAAAAATATTCTAAATCCATGTGTCGACACCAGAAGGAAGTGTGTCGACACTTCAGAAAGATTGTGTCGACACTTGAAGAAGGCTGTGTCGACGCAGAGAAATAGAGTCGACAACAATTGTGTCGACACCTGGAGGCATTTTCGACACACAGAAGTTTGGTCTACATCACTTGTGTCGACAATGGGAAGCTGAGTCGACACACAGAATTGCTAGTCGACAACATTTGTGTTGACACCAGAAGACTGTGTCAACACACAGAGGCAGAGTCGACAACAGCTGTTTCGACACCTGGAGGCTGTGTCGACACACACTATATTCTGAGTCTACATCAACTGTGTCGACACACAGGACTTGTGTAGACACATAGCAAAGTCTAGACTAAGTTGCTGGTGAATGGTGAAGTGTTTGTGTCGACACAAATACTCAGTGTCGACACATTCTCAAGATGCAATATCAAGAAGCTGAGTCGACATAAAGGCAGACATGTCGACATCAACAAAGGCTGTGTCGACACCTAAGTCACTTATGTCGACACATATTGACAGATGGTCTCGACACTTTCTAACAGACAGTCTCGACAATTTGCTGACAAAGACAAATGCAAAAGATCTGTTTGAAGACTTGACAGCTGTG
Source organism: Platanthera zijinensis (assembly GCA_039513925.1). Lineage (NCBI taxonomy): Eukaryota > Viridiplantae > Streptophyta > Magnoliopsida > Asparagales > Orchidaceae > Platanthera > Platanthera zijinensis. Next base: position 152,517,198 of record CM077080.1, on the reverse strand, counting down.
AGTTACAACAGGTCGACTGAAGTTGTTAGACTTGTCAGAAGTTTGTTAGAAACCGGATTAGTGGTTACCAAGGATGAAGTCTATAAATAGACAGATTCAGAAGAAGAATATACACACATACATAGAAATTTTATTGATTGATCATTGTTGTGAGATAAGATCTAATCAAGAAAGTGAAAGTGCACGGCACAGAAGAAGATCTTCGAGAGAAGATCTAAGAAGACTTTCTGAAGTAAACATCCACTCAGATTCAGTCTAAGTTGAATTCATTCAAGAATTCAGATGTATTATCAAGGGTTGTGGATAGAGAGAGATCCAGCCATTTGAAGACAAGAAGGAAGTTGTCACAGGTTTCTTAAGAAGCAGTATATTCCAAAGGAAATCAATTCTAACTAAGTTCAGATTCAAGAAGCTTGAAGAAAGCTAAGATCCAGTTGATTTCATCCATCAGCTTTTCAAGAAGCTGATCAAGAACAGTCTTATTCCTTCTCTCTCAACAGGGGGTAAGATATTATATAACTTCATTTTCAAATTCTGTAGGATCTATTTATAGATCTGAGTTTATAAGCCTATTTTATAAAGGCTGAGTGTAGGAGAGGTATTCTCTGAGTGGTAGGGCTGTTAATGCTTGAGTTGTAGGAGAAGGTGTTCTCTGAGTTGTAGGCTTGTGGCAAGGTGAGATAGGTTGGTTAGCTGAGCTGTAAGAACCTTATAGGGTTTTGAGTTGTAAGAACTTTCAGGGTTCTGAGTTGTAGGATCTGGGATCTGAGATAAAGGAGGAAGTTAGGCCGAATCTAGACACTGCTAGATAGGTGAAGGGGAAAGTGGA